>JAJLRJ010000005.1:42712586-43050586 GCA_024195265.1 Dendrophyllia cribrosa | reverse complement strand
TTTAACTCAATGAATCTGAATTTGATACCAGGAAAGTTTTGGACGATGCTCTGTTTATGCTTATTAGTTTTTCCATAGCAACGGTCAAACAAATATGGCAAAAAACAGTTTTTCCTAAATATCTTTTGATTTTGGGGCTACTTGTGACAAGCGCACAAATGCACTATAATCTACACAGTGTAGTACACTAAATGAGAAAATATCAAACAAATTAAACTGTTCAATTTTGAATAAATCACTAAAACATTTTTAACATGTGTTTTTTTCATGTTTGAAATTTAAGAACGTGTCCACCTGAGGACCATGCAGACGAGTCTACATGACCCCCAACTGATTTCGCTCAAATTTGGCTCACTTGTTGCCCACAACTAACCTACAATCTAGGCCAAACAGTTTATCCAGATACTAATTTTTAAGAGAGCTATACAAGTTTAAAGTTTTTGTTAAAAAATGTGCAAAAATCTGTGCTAAAAATGCAGGGAATTCATGATGTGCGTGTTTCTCCAAAATCTCAAGCTGACAAAAAATATTCCGCTAAGTGAAAGTAGAAACCTGGATCTTTATGTACAAACATAAAAATGTATGATTGTCCTGTTTTTATATTTGTGAGTCATCAATCAAACTTGACAATTTTCACCATTTTGCGAGATAACGGAAAATACCCCTAAAATAGAGGGCAAAAGCAAACAAGCGGCCATGTTTTAATACATTTCAGTGCTTTTTCCAGCTTGAACAATTGATGATCAGTCTAAGCAATTACAAAAATAAAAGTGTGTGAAGTTTACATTTTAGATGACGAATTTGCCCTTGAAATACGGCAATCCGGCATACCTGGGAGGGTCACGTGACACGTGCCAGAATATCGTACTACAGAGACCTCACGTCCGTTTGTTCATAAGTCTCCATAACGCAAGGAAACCTTCGAGAAGATCTTTAGGTCTGGAGTATTTTGAAAAACCATTTTGATGTTTCATTCCGGTTTTATTAATCTAAAAATCATATGGGAAGTCCGGCCGCTTTTTATTTTAATGCTTTTTTTTATCGCACCGCAACTTTTAGGCCCTTTTATTCTGCCTCGGTTACAGATGAAAAAGTAAGAAAACTACTTAATATTTGTTTACAGTAAAAGCAAAATAAAGATCAAGTATATCGAAAAGACAAATTCAATATTATATTTAGACTAGTTTTGTTTTCCGCCAGCATTATTTTGATAACACGCTGAGAGGATTGCGTGACACGCACCAGACACCAAGAACATTTCCCATGCTTTCCCACGTATAAACATACCAGCAGACATTTCGTAAAGATGGGCGATTTTAAATGTGTTTGTTCTTTTCAGCAATATTCTAAAAAAGAATGTAACCTTTTTGCTCGAAACAAGAGCGCTAAAGGATTTTTCTAGTACATGTAGCGCAAAAGAGCACTTGTGGTTGTTTTAAAACCTCCCGGAGGGGAGTCGAGGAAGACGGTAAATTATGTTTCGCCCGCGTTGTATTGTTCGACGAGTGCAGAGACGATCTCACGATTTGTCCTGAGCATAGGAACGAATTTGGCTTGGGATGGCAGCCAAGTAAAGTTTGTAAATATCCTGAGCATTAGAGCAAACAGAAACCGTACAGAGGGATATCCAGGGAGATGTCGAGAAAAATATACTTACACTTCGTTGTACTTTGTGAGACTGGACAAGGTGACTCATTGTGAAGGGGGTGAATTGGGGTATGCAAAGCTACTTTTTGGCCCGATCCGTCGATCCAACGTTATTTTCTTCAAATCCAGATCCGCATTACTCGAAAAGTTTCGCAGTATAAATATACTGCACACGGGTATATATATAGTATTTATTTATTTTGTTTTTATCGTGCAGTACTAGTAGATTTTTACTCAAAGTTTTCTGCCTTTGCTGGTGAAACTGAAAAGGCAGTCCACAAAACACCAACATACCATCCAAGGTTGACAAAAAATTAATGATCAGATCCACAATCCGAACTTCTAGATGGACAAAGTCCGGTAACCGGGCCAAAATTTTCGGCTGATCTGCGATCCATGGTAATTTTCAAATCCCCGAATCCGTTTAATTTATCGCTAAAATCCTCAATCCGTGCGCTTTTCAAGGCCAAATCCGCCGATCCGCAAACCTACATGTACTCACCCCTCTCCATTGTAATAATCTGGTGTCGGAATACCGGTTACAATTGAAAATGAACACAGAATGAAATGAAATATAGGTTTTATCATGTTTCCGAGTTAAAATAGTATACATTGTATTTTTGGTTTCATATGTAGGAAATGTTTATCTAATTATAGCGAGACTGTGCGCCGCTCTGATGAGACAACTAGTGATACACAGGTAAAATACTGTGAAATTAAAATATTAGTGCTTTTCTAAACCGGTAGTCATCCCAATAAATTTAGTTTTAGGCTTTTATGCAACAATAAGGTGACATTTCTCATACAATTTTCATTTAGAAAAGTCCTCACAGCGAGTGCCAGTCCAATCTATATCATACTTAGCCGCAAACACCGAAGTAAATTGTTTGCAAGCACGAGAAACCGACATAAGTTGCTTGCAAACCCCAAAATAAATTGTTTGTAGCTGTGTAAAGTACAAATGAATTGTATGCATTAAAAAAAAATTTTCCCCTCCCCCCCTGCCCACCATCACCACCACCACCACCAGAAAAATAATGGTATGTCCCTTGGGGGTTAAAATCTTGGTCTGAGGTGTATTTTGGGGGCTAAAAGTTGAAAGAAAGGAAAACAAAATTTTGCAACAGATAAAATGCAAACTTTATACAATATAAGGTCTCTGCTTTGGCCTTTCTTTCTTTCTTTCTTTCTTTCTTTCTTTTATTTTATTTACTATTTGCATTTAGTTTACTTGCTGTAATTTAAAGTGCACCTAAACCCCAATTTTTTTTCTTTTAATCAACTCAATGTACGTTGAAAAGTCGAATAGTGAAATATTTCTTGTTTTTAACGTCGCGTTAGTGAGTTATAGAGATTTCAATTTACTAAATGCTAATTAGATGACGTCAAATGCAGACTCGTTTATTATACAACTACTTGTTTCCACCTCCAAGTAATATTCTTTTTACAAATCAATTGACTATAAACAGTTTTTATTAGTATTTCTTAAATTGATTATCCTTAAGCTGTGAACTGCGTATTGTAAATTGAAGTAGAAATAATGGTAAAGTCTACATTTGACGTCACCTAATTAGCATTAAAATTTTTGTAAATTCAAATCTATATAACTCACTAACGCGACATTAAAAACAAGAAATATTTCACTATTCTACTTTTCAACGTATATTGAGTTGATTGAAAGAAAAAAAAATTAGGGTTTAGGTGCACTTTAATATTCTGATGCCTAAAAGTTCCATGCCAGCGGTAATTCTCTGATAATAACCTTGGGTACCCTGTGGTACTAATATTGTCAAAATAAAGATGGCGAAGGATATGTCTTGGTGGCTTGCTAGTTGAAAGTTTCTAAATTATACTGATATGTTATGCATATCCGAGGTGGTGTTTTTCAGGCGGCTTGCTGAATTGAATGTGAATGGTGTATTTTTAGTGGCAAGGCGCTTGATAGCATATTTATTTATTTATTTATTCAAAATGTTTGAACTCAAGTATAAATTATACGTAATAATTATGCTTCTTAGTTCAGTGTCTTGCCAGCGATTGAACGTTTCTGGAAATTTTAACCACTTGGCGGCTTGTAAGTGAGTTCAAAGTATCGTGTTTGCATTAATTTATGTCTGATTTATATTTCATTGTATAAAAATTGATCTGATTGAACACGCAATGATTCAGCGATGTATTTTGTTCCGAATAGTCTTACGCATTTGTACATGTAGATTTTTGATAGATGTTCCGTAGAATAGACGCCTTCCAGTGAACACTTGCGTCGCTGCACTTTGAATTTTATAATTCGGAATACCGTGTAATAGTATTATTTATAATAGTATTATTTATAAATGTTTATTAAACATTTATATTACTCACCAGTCAGTGCCGATCGAGTCAGTATATTTTTGTAGGCCTCACGTACTGACTTCGACGGCTCTCCAGTCGAGCCGAGGCTTGAAGGAACTTCCAAACAGGATATGGATTGGGAAAATTATGCTTGATAAAACGGCCTCACCAGCCGGAATGTTATTTTCTTTTGCAAAATAATAGTAATCTTAACAATAAGCGCTTTTATTGAAAACAACATTGCTTGATGTACCCTTTCCGATCTCAGCGAACAAATTTAGTGTATTTCGCCGGCCTATTTTCCTCTGGAGCAAAATAAAGCTTTGTTACACTCTCTGTTATCGAAGAATTCCAATATCTCGTATGTTTGAGGCCGCTCGCCACATAATATTGGACCACCTCTAGCGACGTCTCTTGTCAGCTCTCTTGTTCTCTATATTGCCGCAGCAATTTGTACAACTATTTATGTCACAGTGTAATATGACACTGGTTTTGGCTGCGCACAAATTGGAGCCACTTTTTAGCGCCAACAACCTACATGTAACTTTGAGACCATAAAATAAGCATAATTCGCCTCGTCCCTAACACTTTAAACCTTTTATTCCAAGGTCTAAAAAGGTGAAACTTTCGATACATCAAAAAATAAATTACATTTCATAGACACTTTAAATGTAGGCCAGCCTTGTACCTTGTATTTTGTTTGTGATTATCAATAAAGATTTTTGAATTGAAAAAAAAAAAAAGTCAGCGACCGGCTGGTAGTTTCCCACATACATGGCTTGGTAAGTGCACTTTTATTAGCACTCCAAATTATATTTATTTCATCAGGTATAACCTAATATTATGTATTCAAATATAATGTTGAGCCCAGAATGTCTTCACCAGAATCAGTAGCATGTTTTACCAGATGTCAACAGATGTCATAGTCCTCTTTATAAAATAACTGACAGAGATACGTGTTCTACGCGCGTTCTGATTGGTCAAACGATTGTGCCGGTAAACTCATAGAAAACTGCACAAGAGAAACTGTAAAGTAAACAAAGTTCAATTTTCTGTTACTGCATCACCACACGCGCGAGGAAAAAGAATTTCACAACTTGAGCCAGTTTAGTGTCTTATTGCATATTGTGGTCTGTTAGAAGATGAGAACAGAAGATATGTTTCTTGTAAACACTAAGTTGCTGCTCAAACCTACATGAAAGACAAAAATTCCCATGCACGCAAGCAAAAAAATGGCTTATCACCAAAAGAACACTAAGCTTAAGTATTTTCAAACTGATATCAACAACAGGAAATACATGTATATTCTCATTTAACGTTGGCTTGGAAAGGCTTACATGCAGCAATAAAGGACAATCAAAACAACCTCGATATGTACTTTGTGAAGTTCACTGAGCTGAAGGTTTAGTGAAAAGCTCAAAATGGATCCCAAAGAGCAAACAATGGCTCTCAAACTGAGGAAATTTTCGATTGAAATTCAACTGAAGTTTCTAAATGTACCTACAAATCCTAAGATAACTTCTAAATAAGACAGATTTGCACAGTAGAAATTAAAAGTATAAGTTTGTTTAGGAGAATTATTTTACGCCGATTCCATTTTTATGCTTCATCGTGTTTTGGTTTTGAGAGCACTTTGCTTTCTATGGAATACTTATGTACTGGATGCAGTTTAAATTCTGATTATGTGTCCAAGCAAGGATGATCAATTAGCAAAAAGAAAATGAAACTGACAAAAATTATAGGTTTATGGTTAAACAAATTATTTGCATAAAATGATCAAACAATTCAGTCTGTTCCTTGAAACCAATCAAACTCTCAGAACGTGTAGGCTTAAAAACGAGCTTAGTTTTCATTCAGCACTTAAAATGTAGATAGGTATGGGCTTCACTGTACACTTCAAAGTAAGTAGATAAAGTCGAAAACAGTTTCAGAAGCTGAGTTTTTGGAACTAACCTTTATTCCCCTTAATTGAAAAATTCTTGACAAGAAGGCAATCTTTGAATCCAAAATACGCCATAAATAAAAATCGTAGGTTTCCAAGCTTTCCTCGCACATTCATGTTTGCGGCGGCAGATCAGTCCGGGCACAATTCAGTGTGGATTTCCCATTCAAAGAACTTTTGAATCATTGAATATATTTTCTTCTTTCAGCTGATAAATTTCAACTGATGAACCCGTGAATTTGTCAGTGCAGCTTTGTCAGTGGCATCAAGTAAAGTTCATTTATTCTTTCAGCCGTTTTGATTGGTTTTTCGCATGATCCAATGAATGTTATGAGAATAAGCTACTTGATCGGCACAAAACTACAACAAAGTTCTCTCTTTCCAAACGCTTTTCATAGTTATTTCATAAAAGCAATAGAACACATTTTCTATGAGTTACCAGCGTTACATGTATAAACCCACTTGGGATGTTGGGAGAACACTCGAAAAGCTTGTAAATCGGAATGTTTTGACCACTTATATTTTAAACCTGAAAAAACTCATGTTAAAAATGTTTCAGCGATTTATTCAAAATTGAACAGTTTAATTTGTTTGATATTTTTCCCATTTAGTGTGCTACACTGTGTAGATTATAGCACATTTATTCACTTGTCGCGGGTGGCCCCAAAATCAAAAGATAATTTAAGGAAAAACTGTTTTTTGCCATGTTTTTTGCCATTGCTATGGAAATGCTGATTAACAGAAAAAGCCTAACATCTGGTATCAAATTCAGATTCATTGAGCTAAAGTAAGATTATGTATAAGTGCATTCAAACAGGGAAGTGTGACCCAAACAAACTACTTGGAGCCACATAAAGTATTACTGTATTACATAAAGTATTACTGTTCTATCTGAATCCAGCCTGTGTGTGAGCATTAGTCTTGAACTTATCATTTCTATTTTTAGAAACCCTTCATATAAATTCAGTCAATGGAGAGGAATGGATCAAAGAAAATTGGACTCACAGGATCAGGAGGAAACATTGTAAAAGTAAGAACAGTCACTAGTTAACCCTTGAAGCCCTAAGATCTGATCAGCATCAAATTAATTTCTCCTTGTAATATCAATGCCTTATTAATCAAAAAGGTCATGAGAATTAAGGACATGATCACACAAGATGAATTCTCTTGATATCCAAACAATTTCTCCCCACTAGTTACTTCTATAGGAAACATATAGGGAAAAGAAATGAGAATTAAAATTTTGATATTAGGGCTTGAAGGGTTAACTTCAAGTTTGCACTGATTGATAAATACTAAAATCCAGAGGAAAAGAACTTTAATACAGAATTGCTCTTTCAGTTAACAAGCTCTATGAGCAGCAATGCAAGTGCAAAGGTCACCAAAGAGAAATGATCACATTTGGAGTGGTTTAATAATTAATACTGAGGGAGAGAAAACTGTACATGTGCGATTATGAAGAGGTGTAAATAAAATATACATGCTGACATTGGGGCTTTTAAAGAGTCCAGCCTATAGTAGTTAAGGGTGGCTACCGGGGGAATAGTCAAATTTCCCTAACCACGCCCAATAGGGGATTTTGACTAGAATTTTTTTTATATAGGGGATTTTGACTAGAATTTTTTTTTTTTTTTCAAATTTTTTTCACTTTTTTTTGAATTTTTTTTTTTTTTTTTTTGAATTTTTGATTTATATAGGTGATTTTGAGTATCGAATTTTTTCAAAAAATTTTTTGATTTTTTTCAAATTGTTTTTCAAATTTTTTGGGGAATAGTCAAATTTCCCTAACCACACCCAATAGGGGATTTTGACTGTAATTTTTTTATATAGGGGATTTTGACTAGAATTTTTTTTCAATTTTTTTGAAGTTTTTTTTGAAGTTTTTTTTCAATTTTTGATTTATATAGGTGATTTTGAGTATCGAATTTTTTCAAAAAATTTTTCGATTTTTTAATTTTTTTTTTTTTTTTTTCAAAATTTTTGGGGAAGTGGTCAAATTTCCCTATATACAATCCTCCTGGGGAATGAATTGGGGAAGTAGTCAAAATCCCCTATCCCCAGCACGGAAAGAAAAGAAGTCCACACAAGGATTCAAAGTTTACAACAAGTTTTAATGAAAACCGCTTCATAACGAGAAGAATTACAATGGTAAACGTTTGCTTCTTCCTTTCTTGAGTAACTTTCCGATTGGGGCTGGGATTAAAGAACATGTGCTTTTCAGCGAGTCTGTCCGTGAAAAATTTTTTGGGGGGGCACTTGACGCTTGAATGATTTCAGCGCGTCTGTCCGTGAAAAAAAAAAATTTTTGGCACATTTCAGCACGTCCGTCCGGGAAAATGATGAGTGGCACGTTTTTTCTCCTCACGCGCTCTTTCCAGGAAAATCTGCCTGTCCCGTTTTCTCCTCGTCTGCTCTTTCCAGGAAAATGTCAAGTAACATTTTTTTTACGGTTGTTCCTCTTTCGCTACGAGTAAAAGAAAAAAACAAAAAGGATTGGTTAAAATATAAAGGTGAAGGCATCTTTTTTGCGGTGATGTTTATGTGCCGTTTGATCGAGCGAACGTTTGAGCGAGCCGGTCAAAGTTTGAGCGAAATTTATAAACGTTAAAATGATAGGACAAATAAATTACAAAGGAGAGTTCAAAACACAGCGCTTCTTTGTGGCTACAAATAAAAAGAAATACAAAAGGATTGGTTAAAATATAAAGGTGAAGGCATCTTGTTCATATTTTGCGGTGTTGTTTGCGTGCTTGAGTTTGAGCGAGCGAGCCAGCCAAAGTTTGCGTGAAAAAGATAAAATATCAGCGAGTAGAAAACGAGACTCACCTTGCGTAGACCCTTGGCGGTTTTCAAAGGCTAGTCTTTCGCTAAAACAAAAGGAAAAAACGAAAGGATTGGTTAAACTATGAAGGTGAAGGCATCTTGTTCATATTTTTTGCGGTGTTGTTTATGTGTTTGAGTTCGAGCGAGCGAGCCGGTCAAAGTTTGAGCGAAATTTATAAACTAAAAAAACGACAGGACAAATAAACTACAAGGGAGAGTTCAAAACATAGCGCTTCTTATCTGGACTTTGTTGTTTTGAGACAGAAAAAGTGTTTCTGTAGCAAGGTAGAAAACGATACTCACCTTGCGTGGAGCTTCGGCGGTTTTCAGCATAAAATCTCCAACCTTTATTCGTTAGGAGTCAAAAGGAAAAAAGGATGAGTCAAAATGACTGGAAAGCTTCATTAATATTTTTGTTTTGCGGTGTTGTTGGTTGCGTGTTTGAGCGAGCGAGACGGTTCACAAAGTTTTGAGCGAGTCGGTGCAAAATTTTGAGCGAGCGAGCCTGTTCATAGTTTGAGGGAAAACTAACTTACAAAGATAGGGAAAAAAACGACAAAGAGAGAGTAAAAAACATAGCGCTTTTCTTTTTAAGATTGTTGTTTGGCAATGCAAAAAGCGTTTTAGCGGGAAGAGAAAAAAAGATGCTCACCTTTTAAGCTTAGTTGAGCCTTGACTATTTTTCAAAGCGGACAGTTTGGACGCTTTTCAACATAAGATCTCCAACCGTTTCGCTAAAATCCAAGCCACCCTCTTTGAGCTTGTAAAACAGAGTCGAGCGATCAATGAATCTGCCAAAGAAAGATGTTTTTTAACGCTGCAAAATCACACCTGGCCTGGCTTGCTCGAGCAAGAAATGCTTCGTCAGTGAATTTTTTTGCTGACGCGAGCTCGGAAAAGTACTTTGACACAAGTTTCCAAAGCGCGCGAGTCGGCGGGATTTATTCTTGGTTTTCACGTGACGTCACAGAAACGCATTTGATCATTTTCCTTTATATGAAATTTACGCTAATCGATTATTCATTCACCAGTTTTCAAAGCGCGCGCATTTTCAGGCCCTTACCTGAAAACCGGTTTGAACCGCGTTGAACTGGTCCGAGTCCGAGGAGCTGACCAATCAGAGCATTTTATGATGCACACGTCATGCACACGTCATTTGAACCGCTTTTAATTGGTCCAAGTCCGAGGAGCTGACCAATCAGAGCATTTTAAGATGCACACGTCATGCACACGTCATCATGCACACGTGATCAAGGGGATAAAAGAAAGGACCAGATGTGTCGTCATCATTTCAATTGTGGATGTTCTAGTCGACTTATGTTGCCGTCCTCTTTGATTTTTTGATAAGGTGAGTACAACCCCTTCCCTGACAACTCCCTCATGTAAGCCATCACCAAAAGTCCTCCATTTTTTTTATTCGAGGTAGTTGATGAATCATACATCGACAGGGGTACGACCCCAGGTGTCACGCGTCGTGAGAGTCTAGGGGCTCGGTCGTACTCTCCCTCCCTGCCTCGATGTTATTTCCCAAGGGTGGGTGTTTTTTCTTAATCGAGGTAGTCGATGAATCATACATCGACAAGGGTACGACCCCATGTGTCACGCGTTGTGAGAGTCTAGGGGCTCGGTCGTACTCTCCCTCCCTGCCTCGATGTTATTTCCCAAGGGTGGGTGGGTGGTTTTGACTCATCCCAATTTTCAATACAATACATTTAATCGCATATCATTTTGTGTGGGGATCCTGTGACACAGCAACATCCTGAGGATTGTAAAACCGCAAACAAGTTCTTTATTGGGGAACTCAGGAGTCAGGATAAAACTAAGAATAGTTAGGGAAAGTGATTTTTTGTAGGAATGGATCTCTCAAATGGGCAGGAGGTACAAGAAGAGAGTGACTATTGGTTTGACGATGGTGATTCGGATGAACAGCTTATATTGGCTGGCCAAGAAATAAAACGTCATCAACAAGCGGTTTTATTATCGATTAAGCAGACTTGAAAGCAAGAAAGCCCCTAGCTGTTTGTTTGGTGGGTTTAGTTTGTGTTAGGTGTTTATAGCTTTATAGGTTAATTATTGCAGTTTTTCTTTGCCACTTTTCACAGCAGAAGAAGAAGACATGCAGACCTCAAAAGAAGAAGAAGAAAGAAGCGAGGAGAAGCGAGAAGAAAGAAGAACAAAACGAAGAAAAAAAGAAGAGCAAGAAGAAAGAAAAAGACAACGAGAAGAAGCGAGACGAAAAAAGAAAGAAGAGCAGGAGAAAGAGAAAAAAAGAAAGAAAGAAGAAAAGGAAGCTGCCAAGCAAAAAAAGAAAGAAGAGCAAGAGGAAGAGAAAAAACGGAAACGAAAGAGAAAAGAAGAACAACAACGAGAGAAAAAAGAAGCAAAAAGAAAAAAGAAAGACATAGATGACATCGTTCAAGAAATTTTGAATGATAAAGAAATCGATAAGATTTGCAATCAAGCATTGGATGCTGTCGAAAAGTTGAATGAAGCTGAACTGGATTTGATTTGCATTGATCCAGGTAGTGATGAGGATATGTTTTCTGACGACGATAGTCTCTGCAACAAGGCCATGGATGAAATGGAAACACAACAACAGCAAGTTCCTGAACAAGTTGAAGAAGAACAAAGTGGGGGAGCCTTAAAATTCGAATTGTACCCACACTCGGATAAACGTGTCAGAAAGTTTGGGATGCATCGTCGCGTCTTCACAACACGTTTAACACAATCTGAAGATCTTAAGAAGATTCCTCGCGCGAATCTCCCTCAACAAATTGAAAAGGCACTTCAACAAGCCATCAATGAACAAATGTTAGATGGACACGAAAACAACAACGACTGGTTGATGATTAACATGTCGTCCAACCGGCTTAAACATGCCTACAATTCACATCAAGTTCGTGTGGGGCAATGGCGCCTTGATACACAACCTGCACGAGCTATCCTGGAGCAGATTTCAAATATTCTCAACTCAAATGAGCAATTTGAAATTGACGACTCTTTCCATATTGAAGTCAGCCACATTCGAGAGCCGGGGTCTGGAAGTGGAACCAATCAAGAAGGAGGTTCGGGCAGAAGGGTGAATCCGAAAATAAAAGCCGTTGAACAAATTCTCAAAAACAAGACAAGTGTGATAAAAATCAAGAATCAAGATGAACTTTGTTGTGCGCGCGCTCTCGTCACTGCTAAAGCGTTCCATGAGTATGAAACTCGACATAAAACATACGATGAAATCAAACGAGGTCTCAGTGAACAAGGAAGAAGAGCGAAAGCTTTGCATCGTGAAGCACGTGTCCCCGAAGGTCCTTGCGGCAGAGGAGAATTAGAGCTCTTCCAGATCGTTCTCTCGAACTACCAGATCGTGGTCGTCTCCGCGGACCATGTCTATCAAATCACTTACAAAGGACCTACCCGACCGAAACAACTCGTCTTGATCCAAAATGGAAATCATTACCATGCCTGCACCTCTCTCAGTGGGTTCATGGGGAAAAGTTACTTCTGCATGGAATGTGAAAAAGGATTCAATAACAATGATATTGCACACCATCGATGCAAAGGAAAAAAATGTTTTGCCTGTCATCAACTTGATTGCTCTGATTTCAAAAATGCACTTGGGAAAGAAGCACGTCTCCCCTGCGATATCTGCAATCGCTTTTTCATGGGAGAAGTCTGCAAACAAATGCACTACCATCGCAAAAGTAGTGGAACAACTGCAGATGACAAGAACAGTGTCTGCAACACACACAAACGATGCAAACTATGCAATAAAACCTACACGCAAAAAGAATGTAAAGGAAGGCACGTGTGTGGCTATGCAGAATGTCCTTCTTGCCACGAGTACCTCAATCTCTTCACTCATCAATGCTATGTACAAAAAATCAAAGAAAAACCAAAGAAAAAAAGCCGGAAACGCAAACGTGGTGCTGCGGCTGGATTGGCAACCTTACGCGCCAATGAAAACGAGGACGAAGAAGAAAAACCTCCTCCACCTCCGCTCTTTGTGTACTTTGACATTGAAGCAAGACAAGACGATGGACAACATGTCGCCAACTTACTCTGTGCAGAACGAGAGGATAGAGATCAATGCGAAGTGTTTGAAGGTGAACAATGTATCGAAGCATTTCTAGATTGGCTGGAACAGCAAAGCAAAACAGACGACCCTCAGGAGACACGACAAGTCATTGCAGTGGCTCATAACTTCCAAGGGTATGATAGTTATTTTATTCTGGAGGAATGCTACAAGCAAAAGATCTGTCCCAACCAAATTGTGAATGGTGCCAAGATTTTATCCATGGAAGTGGGAGCATTGAAGTTCATAGATAGCATGGCCTTTTTGCAAATGGCACTTTCCGGATTCACGAAAGCCTTTGGACTCACGGAACTGAAAAAGGGGTTCTTCCCTCATTTTTTCAACACCCAAGAAAATCAAGAGTATGAAGGCATCATCCCAGCTCAAGATTACTACGACCCTATGGGGATGAAACCAGAACGTCGACAAGAATTTGAAACGTGGCACAAAGCAAAACGCGAAGAAAACTACATGTTTAACTTTCAACAAGAACTTGTAGACTACTGCGTATCTGATGTTCGTTTGCTCAAGGAAGGATGCATGAAGTTTCAAGAAGAATTCAAAACCTTGGCTGATTTCAACCCCATGCAAGAATGTATTACCATTGCCTCAGCTTGCAGTCGTTACTACCGCAAGAAATGCCTGCAAGAATACACCATTGCTTCCGAACCCATTCGAGGGTGGCACGGTAAAAGCAAACCCCATTCGCTCGCTTCCATGGAATGGTTGCATTGGATTGAACACAAATTGAGAGAAGAACGTAACACAACAGAAGATTCACTTGCACATGCTGGCAACACGGGAGAACACAGAATTCAAGTGGGTCCGAGACGAATTCATGTGGATGGTTTTGACAGGCGAACCAACACGGTCTATGAATTTCAAGGCTGCTTTTACCATGGTTGTCCAACATGTTTCCCCAATCGAGACCAGCGTCACAAGAAACTGAACGACATGTCCATGCGCCAAATTCACCGTTCGACCATGGAACGCAACCAAGTCATTCGAGAAGCGGGCTACGGAGTTGTGGAAGTATGGGAATGCGATTGGAATGCACAAAAGAAAACAGACGTTCGCATTCAAGATTTCCTCCACGAACTGAAATTGGTGGAACGACTGGAACCGAGAGACGCCTTCTTCGGGGGACGCACCAATGCCGTTCAGCTCCATTGCAAGACCCAGCCCGGAGAGGAAATCCATTACTGCGATTACACGTCACTGTACCCGTGGGTCAACAAAAATTGCATCTACCCTGAAGGCCATCCTATGATCATCACACAACCCCCCAGCAACGACATCACCAACTTCTTTGGACTGGTCAAATGCACTATTGAACCACCTTACAACCTCTACCATCCTGTCTTGCCTTACCGTTGCGAGGGCAAGTTGACATTCCCGCTGTGTCGCACGTGCGTCGAAACGCAATTGAAGATGTCACTCCTCGATCGAAGAATTGATTGCCCTCACTCTCCAGAAGAACGTGCACTCACTGGCACCTGGTGCACGCCTGAAATTCAAGAAGCATTGAAACAAGGGTACACGCTTCGGAAAGTGCATGAAATCTGGCATTTTCCCAGAACAAGTAAAGATCTATTCACTTCCTATGTCAATACCTTCTTGAAATTGAAACAAGAAGCCTCCGGATGGCCTGAAGATGTTGCGACCGACCCCATCAAGCAACAACAGTACTTGGAGGATTATGAACGACACGAAAGCATCCGATTGGATTACCAAAACGTCCAAAAAAATCCAGGCAAACGCTCGCTTGCCAAGATGATGCTGAATTCGTTCTGGGGGAAATTTGGCCAACAACCCAACAAATGTCAAGTCGAAGCTATTACTGAACCTAACAAATTGTACGCATTGCTACACGACGATTCCACACGAATCCATAGCATTCGCATCGCCAACGAAGAACGGATAGAAGTGGTGCACGACAGTCAAGAAGAATGTGCTTCCATTCAACCCAACATCAACATCTTTGTGGCGTGTTTCACCACCTGTTGGGCACGATTGAAATTGTATGAAGGAATCAAGACACTGCAACCCCAGCAGGTACTGTACTTCGATACCGACAGCATCGTGTACCATTGGCATCCCAACCTTCCTTCACTTCCTCTCGGCAACTACCCGGGACAATTCACAAATGAACTTGACCAAGACGACTTCATTACTGAATTCGCGGCTGCAGGTCCTAAAAATTATGGGTACAAAACCAACAAAGGGAAAGTGGAATGCAAAGTGCGCGGTTTCAGCCTGAACAGCCGAGGACAACAACAATTGAACTTCGACATTCTCAAAGAAAACGTAAAAGCAGAACTCCAACAACCCGAAGTTGAACCGCGTGACATCCCTGTGTGGAATCCTTTCAAGATTGTGAGAGACCAAGACACCAAACAACTCCTAACCCGTTCTGAAATCAAACGCTACAAATTGGTCTTTGACAAACGTGTGGTGAACCCCATCACGTTCCGTTCCTACCCCTACGGATTCAACAAATACGAACTGACCAGTGTCGATGATGAACCTGTACAACTCTTGGTGGAAGGGTAATATTTTAATACACCAAACCTGAACAGTGACTCTTACACTTTAAGTAAAAGAAAAAGAGCACACGTGTTTTGACCATTTTAAAGCAACTTTATTGCAACAATCTTGTTATAAAAACAGGTCAACAATTAAAAACAGTGACAACTTTTAAATGTCTCTTTTTTTTCTGAACAGCGTTTTACTCTTGTACCCAACCGCGAGGTTTGCGCCGCTTCAAGGCGACCCCTTTCCCTTTTTGAATTATGTTTTCTATCTTGGCTTGTCTTTGCTTTTCTCTCTGTTTCATGCTTTCCTTGTGCTCTCGATATTCTGTTTCCAGTTGACCCCACAGTTTGTCACGACGTTCCAGCAGCTCTCTTTTGTGTGCTTCCACGGCAGCATCGAATGTGTCTTTGTCCGTGGTCCAGTATTTGAGGTCGCTGAAGGGCAAGCCATAGTTTTCCGAGTTTAATTGATCGTCCAACTCTCGTATGACTTCAGCATTCTTTTGAGCCACTTGCCAATCTAGATCAGCCATTTTCACCTCGTTAGGATTATTGCCGGCGCGCTTGGCCCCGTCCAAATTCTGTTTAGCCACATTGATGAAGTTTTCCAATTGTTTGTCAATGTTCTTTGATTGCTGAAACGCTTCTTGAAATGACTTGGGAGGTGGTGGAAGTGTGGATCCAAGGGGTGGTTTGGGGGGAAAAATATCATCCGTTCGGGCTTGGTTTTCCGCCGCCGAAAGAGGGGGAGGTCTTCTCAAGAGCGCAGAGGTCTGACGGGGTTCTATCATGTGTCGTAATTGATTCTGAAGTCGAAAGTATTCGCTGCTCTTACGTCCGTACGAAGGTAACTTGGGCGGTTGCCCTTCACCTTCCACATTCTTCATGGCGTCCATGACACGCATGACGCGATCCAAACGAGGGGCATTGACCAATTGGTCCGTCAAGAATTGACGTTTCCAGTAGGCTTCGTTGGGGTCGGGAGGTGTTTGTTCACCCCTTCCCCATTGACGGGATGGGTCGGGTAGAAAGGGAACCGGCGGTTTCATCCAGGGGGGATCTTTGGGCACCAACATCATCTCTCGAGCGTATTTCTCTGTCATGACGACAAGGCGTCTAGTCCGGCTTGCAAAAAGGGAACAAGTTTTTTTCCTCCTACTCTTCTTAAGAGCCTCTTTCTTTCGTGCAAAGGTGTCGTCAGTGCACTGATGCGTCGAATCGCTTTCCTGTTACCCAGGAGAGGGGTTTTGACGTAAGCGGGTACTTGGATCACGTTGTCGTAGAGATTACGTATCAGATCGGTCAGAGCTCGCAATTGTTCGTTGCTCGCTCTTTTTATGTCCTCAGAAAACGTCCGGCGATCCGTCAACCCTGATAACCAGTCGGCTTGTTCTTGCATGCGCCATCCCCTTGATCCTTTGCCTGCACCTTGTTGTTGTTCTTGCTTCTTCTTCTTTTTTTTCTTTTTCGAGAGTTGACTTGCAAGCACACCACCCAAAGTGGCCGCTAAAATCGCTCCCGCTGTCGCCGCATTAGCTGTCTTGATTCCTTTTTTCAAGGCAATACTGGCTTTCACGGCTCGGTTGGATCTCCCAAAACGATCGGTAGTGGCCTTCTTTCTTGGGGCATCGAATCCCGAGTTCGCTCGTCGCTCTGCAGCAGAACTGGGCGAAAAATTTGAATTGACAGGAAAAGCACGCCAAGCGCCTTTAGGTGGGGCCATCACAAAAAAACTGTGTGTGTCCTGCAGTTTCCTCCTTTCTTATATCCTTCGCCTGCCTACACCGCGGTCGTGGAATTTTCAAGTTGAAATTGCACGTGTGACGGTAAATGATTGGGTAGACCTACGAGTTTGGACAGACCGGGTTCTTGAGCCCAACGGGGCAAGGATGTTCTTTTTTTTCTACCGCCCTTCTGAGGTTTCTTTTTTCTCAAACGGTTGAAGTGTTTCGAGAGCCACTTTATGCCACGTTTGCCACGCTTGGTCACCTTCTCGAACACCTCTGGTCCTTTGTCCATGGCGTGTTCAATCCCTTGACTTAAGAGATTGGCCACAATGGGAGCTGCCGTGGCCACGGCCATGTCGGCGCCCAAACCTTTTCCACGCTGTCTTGTTTTCTTTCTGCGAACGGTTGGCATGGTGAATGTACTTGCGGATGAGGACTACTCTCTCTTTATACCTTCCTTAAACTTCCCAGGGTTTGCGATGCGCTTTATAATGCCCCGTGGCTCCTTTGGCTCCCATACGCTTGTAATCTTTTCTCTTTCCAACCTCGTATCCCACTTTGGCAGCACTGCTTAGCAGCGTTAAAAACCCTCCTTCTTGTTTCTTCTTCTTCTTTTTCTTCTTCTGGGTGAAGACTTTGGCTGTTAAGGCACCCAAAAACGCTGCTGGCACGGTCGCTGCAGCTCCTCCTAATGCAGCGCCTGCTGTTAATTTTCCCGTTAAGGTTTCGGGAGTCATCTTTTCTCGCAAGCGCCACATCTTTCTGTTGATCCAACGATCGACCTTCTGAGCGGGTCGGTTGGCATAGGCTTTGGCCATGGCTCTTGATCTCTGGCTGCCATCGATCCCGCTACCTCTTTGACTGCGACGGATCTGTGCTTGCCAGGCCGCCCGACCCGTGGTGAGATCGCTAGCATCTTGCAATTGTATTCCTTTCCCAACCACGTAACGGGTAAAAGGAACGCCTTGCGACCAAGGCGCTCGAGCGATGCGTGGCATGGTGGGCCATGTTCTGTAGGTGGGAACGACAATGAGTGACTGCATGACTGTTTTTTTTATGATTTCTTCTTCTTCGTCTTCGTCTTTTTTATAGCTTTGGCGATTAAAGTTCCCACTATGGGGGCCAAGACACCTCCCATCGCCCCAGCTGCCAGAGCTCGTTTCGTTCCTGCTTTGAGTTTGGGGCGTTTGATGCCTGGTTTGAAAGCATTCTTGGCTTTGAATTGGGTTTGTCGTCCCTTCTCCATGATCCTTTCACCCAGATTGGGGTTGGGGTTTTCCAACATCCACTGGAGGTGACGGGCACCTTCTCGCAATTTACCACTTTCGTTTTGCAAGCGTCGATGCATGTTGGCTCTCTCCTTATTCCATCGCGCTCTGATCTGATTGGTGCGGGTGGCGCGAGATTTGCTAAAATCCTCCAACATGCCTCGTCCTCGCTGTCTTCTCCAATCTCGACGACGGGAAGACATTTTTCTCACGTTTTGTGTCTTCTCTTTTGAGCGGGTTGCAACACGGTAAGAGGTTCGGGATCGTCTATCAAGAGATGGGTACGAAAACGAATGGCGTCGTCGGTTCGAGGATGATGGTCGGTCAATAGATAGCCAAAAGGTTTCTCTGTGGCCCTTTTATAGATGGGCCAAAATGCCTCTGAATCACCCAACCAACGATTGCCCAGCATCTTGATGTAACGGGTATCCGCGGGATTCTTAAAGAGAATGGTGTAATGATAATTGCGATTTTGACCAGCTTGTTCCTTGCCCGAATGGAAGAGGTTCTGCGACAGGAAAATTGCAAAGAGACCCAAGTGATGCGTTCCTTTGGTCAACAGTTGGGTCACTTGAGGTGACTTGCTGCTTTCGTGCATGAGATCGTCCATGATGATCAAACCGGGACGTGTTTCGGGTGGAAAGAGTGCTTCCACGTTGTCTGGCAACCCCTCGTGAAATTGCACGCCCATCTCTTGGAATTGGTTAAAAATCGGTTGGCAACTGGATCCATGGCAATACACGATTTTTTGAAAATAACAAGGGGATCCGTCGTCTTCCCGAAAGTAGCACGGAGCATCTTTGACCAACTTGTACAAGAAGGTTGTCTTGCCGCTCAAGGTAGGACCCACGATCTGCATGTTACCCGGGACCCTGAAACGTGGATCATAACAAGAGGGAGCATCTTCCGTTTCCATGTTTTTAACCTGTCACCCCGTAAAAAACACCGTTCTTCCTTTTATGCCTTTCTTTTGCAAAGATTCAACCGTTTGATCCGACACATCTGGTTGGGGCGTCCATCCTTATCATACAGTCCCCCTGCCAGGTGTTGATGTCGTAAACTCGGGAATTCGTCCCGTACTCGTTCCACCACGGCCGTATCGTTGTAGACACGATCCGTGGGTGAGAAGGGTCGAACAATTTGGGTCATGGGTTTACCGCGGCAACGATGAAATAAGTAGTACAAACAATAATCTCCGCACACATCGGTGTTGGTTCCTTGTAGCTCTTGTGGAATGTGACGGAAAAGGTCGAAACAACGCCACGCTGTGTTGTAAAAGGATGGTGCTTGTGCGTAACTATCAAAGAATTCGCCGTGGTCTTGACTCGCCCAAAACACCGCTATCCAATGTTGGCCGGGTAAGCGTATGGGGTCCGTGTTCCATATGGCGCACTTGGGGTACTCGACGGGTTGACAGGCTCCTTCATCTGCACCAAACACGTCCCAAAAGTATTTTGAAATGTTGTCATCGCCTCGACACGCTTTTCGCAATTGCAACGTATCATGCATTTTTACTGCAGGCAACAGGCGTCACTTTTTTTGGCGTAACCTTTGTCGCGGGCCCAACGCGTGTACCCTTTGTTTCCACCGCGTCTTTTATAAGACGCATACTCGGCTTTGTACCTGTTCACGTTTCGTCGGGCCTTGTCGTGGTCGATGGGTTGTTGCATGGCTTCGATGGCGTCCCGTGTCACTTGGATCCCTTTCTTAAAATCCACCACAATGGGGACGAAACCTCCTCGTTGAATACCTCCCCGCCTTGTCATCCGACGATTTCTTCGTCTTCGGGTGCTGTCTCGTCTGGCACGGGATGGCTTGACCATCTTTTTTTTTTTGACAAGGTGGATCTTTTTTTTTTATCTCCGCCGCTTTTTGGCCTTTAAAAAATGCTCCACGTTGTCTTTTATGCCTTTGAATGCTTGCTTGCCCAGGAACAAGCCTGCCGTAGCAAACGAAGGGGCAGGTCCTGATAAAAACATACTGGCTCCCTCGGCTATTTTATCCTGCAGGGTGGGTCGTCTCACGAACCTAGCACCCCCTCTGTGGTACCTCTTTTTGCGAGATACTCTTCTTCTTTTCTTTCTGCAAGGCATTTTCAAAACTGACCAAGGAGGACTTGTGCCCTTTTTTATAGGGGGCCCGAGGAACAGGAGAGTGACACACACAAACATCACCAAAAAAGATAAAACATTTTTATTAAACTCTTTTTTTTTTCTTGTTACAAAAAAGCTCTTTTCAAACCAAGGCATCTAAGGTTCATGAAATAGGCAAGTGACATTTTGATTGACCTCTTTTTTATTGTTACAAAAAGATGTTTTTTCCAGCTCTTTTCACACCAAGGCATCGGACAAGAGCACTGGGCCTTGAGTGGTTCCTCTGTTGTCAATCTGCAACAGACTCTCATCTGTGTTGTACAAGAACAAAGCTTGCAATGCTGCACCTGTCGTTGTAGAAAACCCCAGCCTGACGTTGATCAGCATTTGCAACTGCGGGGTGACAGAATCACCTCCATCTTGGACAGCCGTCAAATCAAAGGGTACAAAGTAGAAACCCTTTTCAAAGGTGTCGGGATCCAACAGGTAAGCATCGCGTCTCTTTTTGCCTGAGGCATTCAGCAACAAATCATAGATCTCGTATTTGTTGGTAAGATCCACTTTGGCTTTGTTCACTGGGACTCCGTTGGCTGTGCACTCGGCACTGGTGATGTTGAATCCTGAAAATTCGACTTTGAAGTCAAAGGGATTTTTATTGAATTCTCCCTGATAACGCGCATCTTCCAACACCACCAACCAAAACAAGCGCGGGGAACGTCCTTGAAACACATCGTTGAACTCCACTTGGCTGACGCCTGATGGAATGTACCTGTTCTCGCATCGCATGCGCCTGAAGGGGAAGGAGAGGGGGTTGGCCACCGTGGTCTTTTCCACTTGTTCTTCCATGTACTTCATGATGATATCATTGGGAACGCGATAAAACACACGGAGAAAACACTCTTGGGCCAAGACTTCAAAACTAGCCGTGTTGTTCACGGCCCCAGCTGCAGTGGACTTGTCCAGGGTCATGGACATCAAACAGAACTTGGGGTCATTGAACTCGATCTCAAATTCTACTCTGGTGTTGGGTGGGACGTTCTGTTCTATCTGGCAAAAATTGCAAGGCAAAGGGCACACGTTGAATTCGAACTTGCCCGTGTCATTGACACAGATCTTTTGTCGTTGAACCCCTCCAGGATTATGAGTGGCTAGGCCTCCCCATTTATCCATCTGTCCTGCGCTATCTTTGTACCATCCTTGTCGCTTGAGGCGGCTGGCTTCGTCCCAGGGATCTGCTTCCAACAAGGTCTTGAAATATTCTCGGTATGCCAAATTCACCCCAGCCGTGGACTCGGTTTCGTTGTTGTTGACTCGACAACGAACTTGACGGATACAACTGTACCCAAAATTGTTCACTGGGCCTACAATAGCTTGGTTGGTGATGAAGTCATTCAAGGGTGCTTTTGTGGAGCCCAGTTTGAAGTACACTTTAAGATGCAGTTCGATCTCGCTGGGGCAGAAGGGGTAAGGTCGATCGGCCAAACGAAACTGGAGAGGGTTTGACGAATTGGTCTGAGATTTCACATCTTCAAAGTGCCATTTGTATTCTGTGGCATCAATTTCTCGCGGAGGGCGATAATTGTAAAGACCCTGATCGGCCTGCACGATGATCCCACCGTTGTTGTTGTTGTTGTTGTTGTCTGTGTCATCTGACCCTTGTGACATGCTGACGGTGACGTCTAGTCAAATGGTCGACCACCCGTGGATGCTCCTTTTTATAGGAGCTCGTTGAAACAATCACCGTGACCCGTTCGTCTACGTTTTTTTCCTCTTACTCTCTCTCGATTCTCTCCCATGCCCACCTGAAAGCCAGGAATGGCATTGGGCAACACCCCGATGGGTCTCCCTCCCAGACGCCGATAGAGATTTTCATCCAAACTCGCGGCCGTGATGTTGCGAGGTCGACGAGGGGTTCTTTGTCGAGATCGCCGCTTCCCAAAACCCCTCTGCGCTCTCAACAGTTGCTCGTACGTCATTTCGGAGAAAGGTAAGACCAGTCCTCCTTCCTGATAATCGGCCGTCCCACCGTCGTACTTGTCTCCTCTTCCTCCTCGTTGCATCTTTTTCTTTTTTTTCTTGCGGGGCAGTTCTCGTTTTGTCTTTGTCTTTTTCTTGCGGGGCGGTTCCTCCTCCTCCTCTTCCTCTTCCTCCTCCTTCTTCCGACAATGACTTTTGTAAAATTTGCGGGCGGCTCGACAGGCTGTTTCGTATCCCGCGTTGGCCGCTAAATTACCCAGATAACTCACTGCAGGACCTGCCAGCGTGTCCCAAAAACCCCCTTCTTGATACGGAGGCAGGCCTTGATTGTAACCATCACCACCACCTACTTGGATCCATTGCGATCTCAAAAACGTGCGACGCATTGGCACTTTTTTTTTTAAGGCAATTTACGTTGTCGGAAATACAGAGCAGCTGTGACGTTTCCTCCTTGAAATGGGATGGGACGACCCAAGTTGTCTCTTATATCGATTTCGAGGTCTCGAAAAGTGAAATGACTCAATCGCGAAAAGATCAAGTGTGGAATGGGCACGTCCTCCAAGACCCCCTTCTGAGGGTTGACGCCATGGATTAAGACCACCTTGGCCATCTGCGATCCCACGTACACGGGTTCGGCCACGTTGCAATGCACGTAGACGTTCTGGAAAGAGTTCGGGGAGACAAAACTCCACACGCGATGATCGGCCGGTAAGGCCATGGTATGCGAGCGTGTGATTTCCACTTCGGTCGGGCGTCCAGTCTGGGTGTCCGTGCTGGTGATTTCCACTGTGGGATGACGCACGTCGGACTTGTAGTAAAACGGGACCGTCCACGATTCCCAATCAAGATATCCTAAAACTCGAGCCAACCAGCTGGGTAAGTACAGCGAAAAATCATTCGTGGGGAAGGTCCACTGGTAAAATCCTTTCTCGTCCAACTGCAGTTGGACACGAGCGGTCGTGCCAGCATCTGAAACGGGTGTCTCCGTTTCGATGGCTTGATGAAGGGCCAACACAACATCTGTCAAGGTCACGTAGAGCCCGCCCGCCAAAAAAATATCTTGTTTGCCGGACGGGTAGTTGACAGAACACTGTATCTGGCGATCTTGAACGTTGTGAAACGTGTGAGGCATCAACAATTGCACCAGAGCCACTTCCCATGTGGCATCCAAGGTCCACTGTTCGGGTAATCTCAACCTGAAACGCGATGGGGTGTTGTTCGGGAAGAGGTCCTTCTGATCGTCACTTTCCAAAGTCACTCGACGTCCCCCAGCAAAACTCATGCCGGCCGATTGCAAGGGTTGTGTGTTTTTCGTTCCTCCTTTGCGAAAGTACAACCAAACACCGGTGAGACCCGTGTAAAATGGTATACCCAAACCTTCAGCGTTTCTTAAATGCACTCTCAACTCGCTCAGATTTTGCGTGGGTCCTGCCAACGGTCTGAAATCCAAATGCTGCGGGTCGTATTCGACCGTGAGACCGTAATCGCTGCTAGGTGAGAGGGGAAGAGTGGCCAGCAATCGGCGTTGTCTGTCGCCCACGGGGCTAAATTCCACCACATCTACTTCGGTATTGCATCGCGTGAGGTCCACGTCAGACAAGTGGGTGTTTGTTTGGGCCAGGGATGTCTCCAAACTGGGCAAAGCCAACCAGGCCCCGAATCCCTTAACCCGAGAAGGAGCTTTGAGTTGTGGGGTACCCATCACTGTCTCCAGACCGTTTTTGAAATCGACGTTGACCCCTTCTCGGGCCTGCAGAAACCACTTGCCGGGTTCCGTAGTGACCACCGTCACGGGGGATTGTCGCGCGTAGGGTAACAAGGGAGACGGGTCGCGCACCCAAGCCCCCATGTCAAAGACGGCTCTTTTGCCAAACGTGTAGTGCAACCGCTCGACGGCAGTGTTGAGTTTGATGCGTACGCCTCCCAACAGAAAATCTTCCGTCTCGATGCCAAAGTGATGCGTATCCAAACGACTAACCACCCAATCGGCTTGCGTACCTTCTCCCGTGTCCGCGTAGATGGTGTTGTGAGCCACAATGCGCGTCTGGCCCGGCCGATCTGGATCGGGCTCCAAAAATCCCATCAACAGAGCCAACGATTCCCCCAGATTGTACTGACCCTGCGCCCACAGATGGAGTGAATAATGCGTCCTGGGTCTGGATGGACTAGCTCTAGTTAACCAGATGTAATCCCTCCTTAAACCCATGAGTTTCAGGAGGGCGAATCCTAGGTAATATTCGATCAGATTGAAGCGCGTAGGGAGTGCGACTTGTTTCACGCGATAAGTGTTTTCGATCCTTTGCAAAAATTCACGCACCAGGTCGGGACGAAACAGATCCAGTTTGGGATTTGTGGGAAAATTTTCGTCCGTGGTGCCAGGAGATTCCATGTGGAGTTGTCCGTAATGATGTTGACCGCCCGACAAGGTGGGTATCACGTACCATCCCATCTTCTGCACCAAATCGCCAAGCAATTCTGCCGCGTGCGTGAAGTGTTTGTGCGAAGTCAGCGCCATTGATCGAGTGGGAACCGATCCATCCGAGCTACCCACACGCACATGGTAATCCTGCGACGATTTCAACACGGTGTTCCCGTAAGAATTGGTGTACAACAGTTTCAAAAGGGCAACTTGCCACTGGTCGGTGAGCGTCAATGGAATCTCCAACCTTTGTCGGAACGCACTGCGCACGGTGGTCTCTCCGGGTTCGAGGGGTTCCGTGCCCACATCCCCACTATTCAGAAACAGCAAAAAATCATCGTCCATTTCCCAGGGTTTGGCCATTTTTTTACGAGGACTTTTTTAACTCTTTGACGGGTATCCACGTTTGATAATCGGGAGCAAGTCCTTGCCAGTTAACTAACACTTGACGAGTGGGTCCGCGTCCCTTGTATTTAAGCTTTTTACTCACCCGCCATTGGTTGGGTAGAGCTCGTACTTTTTGCAGTTGAGGTTCATAAAATCGTCCAGGTACTTTATCACCTTTCCAAGTGTCCAACTTATAATAATTCACACCATCGTACAAGGACCGTTGACGATCGGTCACTGTGTACACGTCTTGCGACCAATTACCCCGATAACTCTTGGAAAAGGCACTCTTTTTACCCTTGACGGGTTTTGTGGTGCGCACAAAATCCCCCGGTCGAAACTTGTAAGGGTCTAAGGCAGGGGTGGGTTTGAACAACCGCTTCCAGACCACCGAGGCATTGTCGTCAGTGACATCGGCCGGGGCCATTTGAGTGCGGCTGTGAATGCGCGTGTTGTACTTGTCCACCAACAAGGGTAAGACCTCCAAATATTTGGGGGTGTTGCGAGCTGTCATGTACTTGTACATCAATTCCTTCAAAGTGCGATTGAAACGTTCGACCACAGCAGCTTTGGGTTCACCTCGAGTGGAATAGTGGTGAATGTTATACTCGTCCAGTAATTGCTTCATGTGTTGGTTGTAGAATTCTTTCCCTTGATCCGTCTGCAAGTTGACGGGCTTACGTCCTCCTGAATTCTCCAACAAATAACGAAAGGCATCTGCCGTGGCCTTGCCTTTCTTGCTTTTTAAGGCAATGACCCATGCATATTTGGACAACACATCGATGACCGTCAGTAGGTATCGGGTGCGTTTGTTTTGGGCAATGAGTTTGGCATCCTGCATTTCCACAAGATCCGCCTGCCAGGTATAATCCACTTGCGGAGGCACGACCGTCTTGCTGCGTGGAAATCGTACCTGACGAGGACGGTGTAACGTGAAAGTGGGTTCTCCTTGTAAATACGTTTGCGCCTGGCTGGGTGAGACGTCCAACGTGTCGCAGGCCACCTTGGTCAATTCCTTGAAATTTCCACTCAACGCGTAAGGACTCTCCAGATCCAAATACAAGTCTTCCAAAGGACTCATCTGCTCGGCCTTCTTCATTTTTTTAGATGGGGAACAAACAGGTGCGCACCACCAAAGGGATCAATCGCCGGGTCAGACTCACTGTAAATTGAGCCACAAAACGTCCAAAACTAGGTATGTATGCTTGTTGTTGTTGCTTAAATATCCAACGACGATGTTCACGGTAAGCGTCCAGGGACAAACATTGACGCATAACGCTTAAATAAGCCATCAAATGAAGCAAACTAAACGGTTCGTTCTTCTCTTTGTTTCTGGTCACCAGTTGCGCAAACGCTATGTCCGGTTCTAGCTCTTGTAACGCATCATCGCTCAAGTCCAACAAAGAATGGGGGTCGACTCTTTCTAAAAAGAGAATGGCACATCCCAACCAATCTTTTAAAGCGATCTGGGCGTCAGACGTTCTCGACATTTTTTTAATCTCGCGCACTGAAGTGTTCTTTGTTAACGTGTTACCATTTGTTTTGATACCTTGTCGTTTCTTTTTTTTATAGAAGGTTTTGGTAGGACTGACAGTTCGTGTTTT
Organism: Dendrophyllia cribrosa; assembly: GCA_024195265.1. Taxonomy (NCBI): domain Eukaryota; kingdom Metazoa; phylum Cnidaria; class Anthozoa; order Scleractinia; family Dendrophylliidae; genus Dendrophyllia; species Dendrophyllia cribrosa. Next base: position 43,023,765 of record JAJLRJ010000005.1, on the reverse strand, counting down.
CTATGAAATCATTCAAGCGTGAAGTGCAAAAAAAAAATATATGTCGGGGGAGTGAGTTGAAAATTATGAGGCATAGTTATTTTCCCCAATAAGATGACATTCACAATTAATCAACATGAATTTTAATGATGAATGTAAAAAAATGTACATGAGTTCCACTTGAACGAACACAAAAAAGGTTTTTTACAACAACCTCTCAATTGGTGTTCTTGCAAATTTTAAACATCCAATGAGAGTTTTCAAGTTCATTTGAGGTGGAGGTCATTTTCCATGGCTATGTAAAGAAAAGAGAGAATTTTTTTGATGTGAACTTTTATCCTTCGAATACAGTTTTTCATAGTACACAAAATTTAAATGACAACACATTTTTTTAAACATTTACAGTAGAGGAATGACAAATACCGGCACAAAGCTATTCATAATGGTTATCTTGCTGTAGTGTTTGGCTGTTGCCATAAGGAGAGTGCGTTCCAATCATTGCATTTGAAATCACTTGTTGTCTCTCAGGCAGAACCGATCTCTTGATGTAAAAAGGCTCGTCTATTTGATAACTTGTCAGATATTGTTCAATGTCTATGACTTGATCACTGCAGTGAAAATAATAATCCACTTTCCTTATTAGGTTCTTCATCCACATGTCAGCACAACGAACAATCTGTTTGCCGTGTTTCGTATGGAAGGGTCCTTGAATGCAAAATAGGAAGTCGTTCTTGTTGTGACAGATGATAAAATGCCGATCTTCTCTCTTGCAACGATCTTCTACTAAAGGAATGAGATGTTGAGCTTGTTTAACTCTTCGAGTCTGGTACACATACCAAGTGTTGTCTGGCCTCATTGTATTTTAGCTTTTTACTGGAGAAAGAGGATGAGTGAAGTCCTTTTTATAGCTGCTTGATGACGTGGGCATGATGAAAAAATTTCTTTGAAATAATTCGATACTCAAAATCACCTATATAAATCAAAAATTCAAAAAAAATTCAAAAAAAAAAAAAAAAAAATTCAAAAAAAAAGTGAAAAAAATTTGAAAAAAAAAAAATTCTAGTCAAAATCCCCTATATAAAAAAAAATTCTAGTCAAAATCCCCTATTGGGCGTGGTTAGGGAAATTTGACTATTCCCCCGGTAGCCACCCTTAACTACTCCTATGTTTCAGCATCTTGAATTTATCATTTATATTTTTAGATACTCTTCATAATTATAAAGTCAGTCAATCAAAGGAGGAAGGAGAGGAATGGATCAAAGAAAAGCTGGAATCACAGGATCCTATAGGTAAGAACTTTGATATTGTGCAGTAACTAGTTAACTTCAAGTTAACAAAATGCTTGCTGACCAAATTTGTAAAGTTTTGGGGATACCATTACCAGATTTACATGTATTGATTGTTTGCATTGATTGATTAATATATGTACATGTAAAATCAGACTGAACAATCTACAGTGTACCAACAATCTAATTTATTATTGTTAATTTCATTTAAACTTTACAAATCTAGAGGGAAAGAAGATAAATTCAGAATTGCTGTTTCAGTTAATAAACTCTGAGCCAATGCAACTGAAATGATTGCATTATTTTAGAGTGGTTACTGAGAGAGAAAGAGTAAACTGTAGACGTGTAACTACATGAACAGCTGTAGATAGAATATGCATGCTGATGTTGGAGCTTATAGTCATTGTACAACTATCTGAATCCAGCCTGTGTATCAGCATTCTCTTGAATTTATCATTTATATTTTTAGATACATTGTACCCTTCATGTAAAGTCAGTCAATCATACATTTAAGTGGGAATAACACGAATGGAACACAGAAAAGCTGGACTCACAGGATCAGGAGAAATAACTGTGAAGGTTAGAGCTTTGATATTGTGCAGAACATTAAAGGTCTCAAGGATGTAACACACATTTAAACAATCTATGCATCATTCCCTAGCAACATTTGATCAAGTCAGGTTTCTTCGTCACCAAAAAAAAGGACAGTAAAAACACACCCTGAATGGCATTCAAATTCCTCGTCATTAAATCAAATGCAATGAAAACAATGTGATCTACACAAATAAATATTGGGTGCATTTATGGCCTCAAATTCAAATCCATCATAGACTTATCACCCATACCACCATAATAAAGTAATCATTTACATACAACAGATCAGCCTGATAGAGTAGTCAGTCACAAAACAGATCAACCTGATAGAGTAAGCATCCACACGCAACAGATCAGTCTGATATGGTAATCATTCGCACTCAACCTATCAGCCTAATACAGTAATCCTTCACACAAAACAGATCAGCCTGATAAACAAATCATTCACACAAAACAGATCAGCCTAATAGAGTAAGCAGGGTTGGCATTTTGAAAATATTTCTTTGTGTTGTGGTAGAAAATTAAATTATGACGGCTCAGGGCGGCGATGGCAGCGAGGTAAATTTGGAGTTCACATCGGAGAAATCTTCAGCTTTGGTCGGCGGTTCTTCTGAAGACAGCGAAAATGGCATGGCTCAACAAACTTACAAAAGGAAGTAGAAGAACTAAAACTAGCGAGAAATTCAGGGTCCAGCAGCGCTTTGGAAGCGGAACAGTCCGTTGTTTATGTTTCGCGCGATCGCAAAGTAAACAAGTTCAGCGGCGGAAAAGTGAGTGGCGAAGGAACACTGGAAGATTTTATCGAAAACGTGAAGGGGATCCTCGAAGTAAGACGGCTCAGTGGCAAGCTAGCGGCTGACTTTGTCCTGGCAAATTTGGAGGGACAGGCGAAAGAAGAAGTGAAGTTACGGCCTGAATCGGAGAGAAATACCGCTGGGAAGATCTTTGATGTGCTATTGGAAGCATTCGGTGAAAGAAGGTCGTTGCCTCAGTTACTGCGTTTCTTCTACGAAAGAAAACAAAGGGATGGCAAGTCTCTGCGTGGATTTTCGCACTCACTCAATGAACTCTACAAGCGTGTTGCCACAAGACCCCGAGTGCCATACCAAATCGTGACCAGGCCTTGCGTGACCAGTTCTGTGACAGTGTAAGAGACCTAGGACTTCGTAGAGACCTTAAGAAGATGTTGCGAACCGAGCCTACATGTACGTTTTTGGAGGTGAGGGAGGAGGCCATTAAGTGGGTGGAAGAAGAAGAGAGACCAGCAGCCCCGAGACGAGCAGCACAGGGAAACGAGCAGTTTGCTAAAGAAGCAGTCCCCAGGCAAGCAACAGGTCATGAGTAGGTTACATCTGAAAGTAAAATCATAAAGGCTCTAGAAGAGCAGAAGAGATCTATTGATGGCTTGGTGTCAACACTAGCAGGGATGTCGCGGCCGCAGTACCACAACAGGACACCTCCGCACAGGCAACAGGGTGTTGATGCCCGTGGAAATCGAGTGTGTTTCAATTGTGGAAGTCCTAACCATATGGTGAGAGAGTGCCCCGCTGGACGTATCCGGCCCCAAGTTCATCAACCGCAAGTACCAGTCAGCTCGCAAGCAGCCACAGCGTCACCAAACTCCTACCCCCTGCCGCAGTGAGCCAGGCAACAGGAGGGGACACTGAAGGCTCAGCAAGCATCTGCGAAAGGGCAATTGGCAGATGTCCTGTATTTTCAGCTAATCTGGGGGGTGTTCAGGTGTCTTGTCTTATCGATTCTGGTTCAGAGGTCAGCACCATTACCAAAGAGTTCTTCAATGCTAATTTCAAGGGACAGTCACTTTTGTCTACCAGCGGGTGGTTATCGCTTACGGAAGCAAACGGTTTGGAGATCCCTTATGTGAGCTATTTTGAGGTTGATATTGAGGTTTTCGGTAAAGTTGTTGATAAGAGGGGTGTTTTGGTTGTGAAGGATCCAGCGAGTGAAGAGAGTAAGTTGCACAAGAGGCAGGTCCCAGGCCTCCTTGGAATGAATGTGTTGGGTCAGATAAGTGAGGTGTTGGAGGATGTTGGTGTGCGTGGAAGTTTAGGTGAGGTTGGGTATGCATGGTCAGAGGAGTTGCGTTCAGCTAAGCGGTGTATGAATTCGTCTAACCGGGGTGTGGTCAGAGTTGCAGGGAGGACAGATGTGCTATTACCAGCCAATTCAGTGGCAGCCGTGTTGGCCACTGGCTACCAGGGCAAGATTGATGAGAGCACCTTGGCAGTGGTCGAGCCAATTGCTGCACAACACTTACCTGGCATTACCCTGGTCAATACTCTAGTCAGACCAACGGCGCCGTTTCCTGTAAGGATTGCTAACCTCACTGATGCAGACATCTGGCTCAAACCGGGAACACCAATCGGGGTCCTGCATGCAGTAAGTGCAATGGAGTCTGGTGTGCAGTTTGAAAGGGTGACCATAAATGAGGAGATGGTGGTCCTCGGAGAGCCAGCAATGAAGATAGAGGAAGAAGACAAGAGTAAGTCATGCCCGGTAGACCTTTCGGAGCTTAACCTGCCAGAAGACCAGAAGTCAAAGTTAGAAGACCTTCTGAGGAAACATTCTGCAGTGTTTGCACAGTCTGATGATGACCTAGGATACACTGAGACGGTCAAGCACACTATGAGGACTACCGATGAGATACCTATTACGCAGCCGTACAGAAGACTTCCACCCAGCCAATACCAAGAGGTGAAAGAGCATATCCAGAAACTGCTTGACACTCAGGTTATACGGGAGAGTCACAGCCCCTATGCTTCGCCCATCGTGATAGTGAGGAAGAAGAATGGTTCGCTGCGCCTATGTGTAGATTACAGAAAGCTGAATACGAAGACCATCAGAGATTCGTTTCCCCTTCCAAGGATTGATGAGAGCCTTGACGCGCTGAATGGTGCCAAGTTGTTCACTACACTTGACCTAACGAGCAGTTTCAATCAGGTGGCGGTTGACGAGGAAGATAAGGCGAAGACAGCATTCATCACACCATTCGGATTGTTCGAGTTCAACAGGATGCCTTTCGGGTTGAAAAATGCTCCTGTAAGCTTTTGTCGATTGATGCAGAGCTGTTTGAACGATCAAGTGTTTCAGATACTCCTGGTATATCTTGATGACATCATCATCTTTTCGCAGACATTTGATGAGCATCTGGAGAGGCTTGACAGAGTGCTGACCAGGTTAGCGAAGCATGGTCTGAAGATTAAGCCGCAGAAGTGTACCGTTCTGAGTGACAGAGTCTCCTACCTTGGACATGTCGTGTCAGCTGAAGGTGTAGAAACCGATCCAGCAAAGGTGTCTGCAGTTAGGGACTGGGTAAGACCACAGAGTGTGAAGGAACTCCGTTCATTCCTGGGCTTCTGCTCTTATTACTGTCGTTTTGTAAAGGATTTTGCAAAGGTCGCGGGCCCCTTGCGCGAGCTGCAGAATAGATGTTTACACGAGCTCAAGACACGGAAGAGACTGCTAACCCCCTTTCCGAAGCGGTGGACATCAGAACACCAGGTCATCTTTGACCAGTTGAAGAGTCTCCTTACTTCTACACCGGTACTTGGCTATGCTGACTTTACCAAGCCCTTTGTCTTAGAGACTGATGCTAGCCACCAAGGTCTTGGAGCAGTTCTTTCACAAGATGATCAAGACGGCAAACGTCGGGTGATTGCATATACAAGTCGACGACTCCGACCAGCTGAAAAGAACATGGACAACTACAGCTCAATGAAGTTGGAACTACTGGCACTCAAATGGGCAGTTACTGAAAAGTTCAGAAGCTATCTCATCGGCTCCGAGTTCGAAGTGTTCACTGACAACAATCCACTCAAGCATCTGGATACAGCAAAACTAGGAGCAGTGGAACAACGTTGGGCTTCACAGCTAGCTTCTTTTAACTTCACTATCAAGTACCGATCAGGAAAGTCAAATGCAAATGCGGATGCTTTGTCACGACAAGTTGGCGGAGATCAACAGGCGGTACAAGTTGAAGTGAACAGTCTTCTTTCGCACACCTCTCAGACCACTCCTCTTCCCCATCTACCTGTCACTGTCTACGCAGAACTGCAAAGGATAGATGCCACACTCGGAACTGGAGAGCATCAACGTGCGATGAGAGAGGGCGATGGTGCAACAGAAATGAACAACTTAGATGATCAACCTGGGAGAGCTGATAAGGAAACCAGGGCAGAAGCCACCATGTCACTTCCCTCGTATACCAATGCTGAGTTAATTTCACTACAGAAGAGTGACCCAGTGATAAATACCTTCATGGATTACTGGAGAAACAATCGGAGGCCCCGTGCAGCAGACAGAAAGAAGATGTCGGGAAGTGCAAGGACGTTGTTGAAACAGTGGGACAGAATGTCGGTTCAAGATGGGTTGTTGTATCGATCATCACACAATGCACAGCAGGAAGCGGTGAAGCAGCTGGTGTTACCTGGAGTCCTCAGGGAGAAAGTCTTAGAAAGTCTTCATAATGACATGGGACACCAAGGTTTGGAGCGCACCCTGTTATTGCTAAGGAACCGGTTTTACTGGCCAGGCATGTATGGTGACACAGAGAAGTGGATCAAGTCCTGTGAACGCTGTCTACTTTCGAAGTTGCCGCAACCTAAAATCAGAACACCAATGGGAAACCTGATTGCAACACAGCCTTTGGAGATACTGGCCATAGACTTTACTTTGTTGGAACCATCTAGTGATGGACGTGAGAATGTTTTAGTTATGACCGATGTATTTACCAAGTACACATGTGCAGTTCCAACCAAGGACCAGAAGGCCACAACAACAGCTAAGGTTCTCGTCAAAGAATGGTTCCAGCGATATGGTGTTCCGAGGCGTATTCACTCTGATCAAGGCCGGAACTTCGAGAGTGACTTAGTGCAAGAACTTTGCAAGCTCTATGGAGTAAAGAAGAGTAAGACAACACCCTATCACCCGGAAGGAAATGGACAGTGCGAGAGATTTAACCGGACCCTACACAATCTCCTCAGGTCATTACCACCACAGAAGAAACGGAAATGGGCAGAGTATCTACCAGAAGTGGTATACGCTTACAACTGCACGCCACATTCCTCAACAGGCTACAGTCCTTTCAGACTGCTCTTTGGGAGAGAACCAGACCTACTTGTTGACATACTGATTGACGGAGACCGTGAACATGATGACCACCCTGATCATGTCTGGTTGGCTGCTCATCAGGAACGCTTGCGGTATGCTTGGGAAAAAGCAGGGGAGCACTTACAACAGGCAGCACAGCAGCGAAAATCTAGTCATGACCGGAGGCTGAATGCCCCACCGCTCAGTGTTGGTGACTTGGTCTATCTTCGGAAAAGAGTTCAGGGGAGGAACAAAATTCAGGATGCATGGGAGCCAACTATGTTTGTTGTTGCAGCTACACCAACTGAGGATGGAGGACCTTTTGCTGTTCATCGAGCAGATGGTACAGGATCCACAAAGAGGGTGCAGTTTTGTCCAGTTGGCCCAACTCCTCCACAGGTGGACGCAGAATCTGAAGCGGAGCCGTCTGCTAACCAGAATTCATCAGACACGGACAGTGAGTTCATGCTGTTGCTGAACTCAAGGAGGACTCGAGCAGTTCGACCCCAATGTCCTGACAACCTCACAGAGACAGACCGAGCAAAGACTCGACATGTTCCCAACAGTGATGCTGAACCTGAATCCGACTCGGATGTTCCAAAAGTACCAAGGAGAACAACACGTGTGACAGCAGGAAGGCACAAGAATCCATACAGTTGTGGTCTGTCTGCAACAACCAAATGACTGTGTGTTTCAAGGAGAGCACATTATTCTTTGTTGTTCTGTGCTGGCTTGTAGCCATTATTTTTATATAAATGGACAGAGACATTTTAATATGTTCATTTTAAGTTTAGATCTATTGTTTTTTTTAGCATGAGAACATTTAGTTGTCGAGGACGACACCCTATATAGCAGGGGAGAATGTGGCAAGGTTGCCTTGTCTCCATTTCGCTAGAGATCTTCGCTCATATTGTTTTGTATTGATTATGTTTTCGAGATTCGTGTTTTGCTTGCCGCTTGCGTGTCACGGCTGAGTAATTTCAATTTTATAAAGTAACCAATCAGAGATCGTGCTGTCATTGGGTTAGCCAATCACAGAGCATGCTGTCGCATACATTGACGTGTGCCTTTTGAGAAAACTTCGCCACTTTTGTAACATCTTTCCGTGGGAAGGCCGTGAAATCTCCGCTTAACATCTTTGCCCGCTCTCGTCGCCCTTTCTTTCGTACAATAAATACAAGTCAAGGAACGACTCATTTTCAATGCCTCGTTATTTTCGGCTCGGCTACACACAGATCAGCCTCATAGAGTTATCATTAACACACAACAGATCAGCCTAATAGAGTCATCAATCACAAAACACAGATCAGCCTGATAGAGTAATCATTCAAACACAAGAGATCACCCTAACAGAGTAATCAATCAGACCAAACATATCAACTTGATAGTAATCATTACCACAAAACAGCTCAACCTGATACAGTAATCAATCACACAAAACAGCTCAACCTGATACAGTAATCATTCACACAAAACAGCTCAACCTGATACAGTAATCATTCACACAAAACAGAGCATCATGATAGAGTAATCATTCACACGAAACAGATCAGGATGATAGAGTAATCAATCACACAAAACAACTAAACCTGATAGAGTAATCAATCACACAAAACAGAGCATCGTGATAGAGTAATCAGTCACACAAAACAGCTCAACCTGATAAAGAAATCAATCACGCAAAACAGCTCAACCTGATAGAGTAATCAATCACACAAAACAGCTCAACCTGATGGTGTAATCAATGACACAAAAGAGATCAGGATGATAGAGTAATCATTCACACAAAACAGATCAACCTGATGGTGTAATCAATGACACAAAAGAGATCAAGATGATAGAGTAATCAATCACACAAAATGGCTCAACCTCATAAAGTAATCAATCAAACAAAACAGATCAGGATGATAGAGTAATCAATCACACAAAACAGCTCAACCTGATAGAGTAATCATTCACACAAAACAGCTCAACCTGATAGAGTAATCAATCACACAAAACAGATCAGGATGATAGAGTAATCAATCACACAAAATAGCCGTTCACACACAATGCGTTAAATTGCCGTACATAACAATTTTTTAAATTTTGTTTCTTTAAAAACTTGACGAAAAAATGGATATGGGAAGGGTATCATTTCCGTGTAATGTCTCCGTAGTCTAGCGGTAATTAGCGCTTCTTGACTTAAACACATGACGGCCTTATCTCTGGTGTTGTTTAATGTACGTTGTGGGACTTTCCTAGGGGTTCCGCCTCCGTTGACCACGGATATTTTTTTTAATGAAACCAAGAACAGAACGAAGGTCATAGCAGAAATTATGTACTGAAAATTTACAATCTTTATCGGCTTCCGAGATCTGACACCAAAACAGAGACTTCGAGACTCATTTCCAGTAGAAAATTAAGTAGAAGCTGCTGCTAGAAATCTGGAAATTCCAAATTTTTTGTTGGTTCTGGTTTCATCGATGGTTTTGCTTTTTATAAATAATTTTGAACGTAGAAGAATTTTTTTTGCTGAACATTCTGAATACTTAATTTGTTTGTTAGTCTGAAGCCAAAACTATTTTAACATCATTTAAAATAAAACGAAAAAAAAAACTAACGTTCAGTTAACAAATTATACGAGCTGCCAACGTTGGCGTTAAGGTGGATTTTTTCAGCAAAGTGAATCTTGTCAGTATTGAAAAATATGTAGTTTTCTGTCCTTACATTGAAAAGAGCGCGCTAGGTTAGGTAAATATAATATTCCTAATATTTTTACAAAAGCTCTCCGAGGATTTTTTTTATTTCAAGCTTAAAATTTGGTAAAAAAAATTGTCTCCAAATTAAATGTGGTCAATGGAAAATTCTGTAATTTTTTTTGGCTGGAAATTTCAAACGTTTGCTATTTTCAATGACCAAAGAAATTTTTCAAAGAATCTCTTTGATCGTTTAAAATAATAAAAGTTTGAAATTTCCAGTCAAAAATTACTTCTTACTTCCAAAAAAAAAAAAAAGGAAAATTGGGTGGTCGGCGGGGGCTGAACCCCCTCGTTAAGTCACACAAACTTAAATTAAACGACGGCAGAGATAAGGCCGTCATGTGTTTAAGTCAAGAAGCGCAAGCTTATCCACTGCGCCATGGAGGCGTAGCACGAGAAAGAGAGGTCAAAATTACCTAGAAATAGGTTGTGAGGTCTATTGTTTTCATTGAATCTATTATCTTTAATTAAGCATGTTTTATTCAAAGTTCGTGCAAAATGTTGCTGCCTTTGTAAAACAAATGACACCACAAACTTTTGTAAACGAATTCTATAAGCTGCCAACGCTGGAGTGAAAGCGGGTAAATTCAGCAAAGCAAATCTAGTCTATATTTGCTGATATTTTTAAATAAGCAGTGTTGAATTTCGAGCGAACAATTGCAAATTGGCTGGAAAATCGGTTGATGCTTAAGGTGTTTTTCTTCAGTTTTCGTGTAGCCGCACCGAACATTTTTGAGCGGTCGTTTACTAACTTTCCTTTATTGAATTGGTATGAAACTTACATAAAATATTGTACATAGTTTGAAGTTTATAAGAGTGTAACAATTTTGTAAAGCCGATTTTAAGTAAATCAGAAAAACATTTGGTACTTGTGATTTTGCATGTGTATGAGCACATCCATAAGTTCCTGAATTAAGCTTAATTTCTCAATCTTAAATTTACGCCAAAATGTGTTTAGTGTATGAGATTAAAGTTTGAAAGCGTTTCTCGTTTTAGAGATTCGATTTTCTATAGGAAACCATAGTTTTTTGATTGAGGTCCTTGATATTGTAGTTAGCGCTTTTCTATATACTGCAAAAACCGCGTGATAGATTTAAAACTTTTATTGTCGCTTCTTTATAATATGAACAACATTGTCAAATAAAATTTACCTAAACGCGATTGAGACTTTGATTGCATGGTTGAAGACGCTTTTATTAATTCAGGCGATGTTCCACGTTATTTTTATCATTGTCACGAATTTCAGTAGGACGTTTATTTGAAAGCAGGTTTTTTATTCGCATTTGACGTGCAGTGGGCACTCGGAATTGTAGGGAAAAGGAAGAAGTCAACGTGATTTGCATAATTTTTAGTACGCATTATTGTTTACCGCGTGTTTGTGCGCCTTTAACCGTGTTTTAGGTGAACTTTGTTATTTTATTTGAAAGAAACGACGATGAAAGTCGCGGTTTCTAAAATATGTAGAAAAGTGCTAAAACTACATTATGAAGGACTCAGTAACAAAAACACTATGGTTTCCTATAGAAAATCGAATCTCCAAAAGCAAAACGCTTTTATAGTTTCATGTCAAACACTAAACACACATTTTGGTGTAAATTTGATGTTTTTTGGATTTACTTAAAATTGGTTTGACATTTTGTTGTTATGGTTTTCATTTCTCTAGATGCAATTGGTTGGAATTTAGACTCAGTCAAATGACCTTAGATCCCGTTTGTACGGCTTCGTGTAAACACCACTGCAATCTGTAACGGAATGTGCGAAATTGTTATAATGTCGTTTAAGTTTCATAGTAATTTTATATTGGAAAGTATGTTTTCTCGAAAATATTTGTCAACAGGTTTCGTTGAAATGTTTACTTATTGTTTTTCTTAGATGGATGTTACAAGGGGAGGCATAGTAGTTTGGAACATGAAGATGGTAAAAGCAGTGAAGTGTCGTTTTTTTTTTAAAAAAAAAATTCAAGTCATTTTATTACATGTAATTTTTGTAGTGAATGAAATAAAAGTTGAGTTTTTGTATTTTTTTTTAGTGTAATAAATGTTGGAAACTTTTTAATATTGTTTGTAATTACTGGTATTGAATAGTTTTTAAAGAAATGTGGTATTGTTGGGAAGGATTCCGAAAAAAAAATTTTTTCTAAGTCTTTTTTTTGAAAAAGTTATTGTATTTGAACAGTCAGTATGAATTAAAGAACTGTATTGAGGTGGCTCCATATGGTTTTTCTACGCCAGTTTTCCATCTCTATAAATCATTTTATGAATCATGCTATAAACTGAACTTTAGTATGCAGCTCAAAGTTTGGACATCCAAAAAGTCCTTAGCAACCCTGCTATGGGTAATTTCCTGGGCATGTTGCGGTTCTTACGTGCAGGAACTATTCTGATTGAGTTTCTTTGAAATATTTAGGAGGGTTTTAAAGGGCGTCGGAGTTTTCTTTGGGTTATTCCAAGACATGCAAATCATCTGTTATAAATACCAACTTTTTTAATGTGTACAATAAAGTTTTAACCATTTCAGTAAGTTGCCATTTATGACAGATGATTTGCATGTCTTGCTTTACTTTAAAACCTTCCTAAATATTTCAAGGAAACACAGCCAGAATAGTTTCGACATTGTATTATACTTGTACGTAAGACCGATTTCGCTCAAAACTTCAGTCTATCTGTACTAAGTATATAGCATGACATTTTTAAAACGTCTTCTAGAAATGCCTTATTTCAGAAAAAAAAAACTAGTCGTGGCATTTGATCAAAGTGTAAACAAGAAGTTCCATTCAATAGGAAGACTTAGGCCCGGTTCAAACATCGAACTTCACATATAATGCAAATGAGCAAGAGCAATAGATTTTGCTCATTTCCATTAGATTCGGCACATGTGATATTCGACGTTTCAGCTTAATAAAACATGTGGGAAGAATAATCGAATGGAGCCCTTTTAAACCAGAACTTCTTGTTTCAAAGAATGACAGCTTCAGTCAAAAAAAGTTTTATTTCTTTTTTCCAGTCCTACATGTACTTGAATCCAACTTGAGAAGGACGACTGTAAAACAAAAAGCAAGATCAAAATTAGTGGACCATAGAAAAACACAATTGTTTACCGTCATTCGTTTGCATTGCCTAACAAGGCAGCCTAAATTCCACACGGACTATGAATAAAACATCACATTAACACTAATATACATTCACTGCAAACAACAGACCTCACAACCTATTTCTAGGTAATTTTGACCTCCCTTTCTCGTGCTACGGCTCCGTGGCGCAGTGGATAAGCTTGCTCTTCTTGGCTTAAACACATGACGGGCTTAAACACATGACGGCCTTATCTCTGCCGTCGTTTAATTTAAGTTTGTGTGACTTAACAAGGGGGTTCAGCCCCCGCCGACCACCCAATTTTCCTTTTTTTTTGGAAGTAAGAAGTAATTTTTGACTGGAAATTTCAAACTTTTATTATTTTAAACGATCAAAGAGATTCTTTGAAAAATTTCTTTGGTCATTAAAAATAGCAAAAGTTTGAAATTTCCAGCCAAAAAGAATTACAGAATTTTCCGTTGACCACATTTAATTTGGAGACAATTTTTTTTACCCAATTTTAAGCTTGAAATAAATAAAATCCTCGAAGAGCATTTGTTGAAATCTTAGGAATATATTCACCCAACTGGGCGCGCTCTTTTCAATACTGACAAAATTTACTTTGCTGAAATATCCACCTTCACGCTACGTTGGCAGAATTTGTTAAATGAACGTTAGTTTTTTTTTTCGCTATTTTTGATGATATAAAAATAGTTTTGGCTTCAGACTGACAAACAAATTAAGGATTTAGAATGTTCAACAAAAAAATACTTTAACTTTAAAATTATTTGTAAAAAGCAAAACCATCGATGAAAGCTGAACCGACAAAAAAATTCGAATTTCTAGCAGCAGCTTCTACTTAATTTCCTACTGGAAATGAGTCTCAAAAGTCTGTTTTGGTGTCAGATCTCGGAAGCCGATAAAGATTGTAAATTTTCAGTCCAAAACTTCTGCTAGCTGACCTTTGTTTTGTTCTTGCTTTTATTGAAAAAAAAAAAATCGGCGGTCAACGGAGGCGGAACCTCTAGGAAAGTCACACAACGTAAATTAAACGACAACGGAGACATCACACGGAAATGACACCTTTCCCATATCAATTTTTTCGTGAAGTTTTCAAAGAAATAAATTTAAAAACTTGTTATGTTGGGCCATTTAACCGCATTATGTGTATCTGGCTGACCTGTTGTGTGTTAAGGTTGATCTGTTGTGTGAATGATTACTCCATTATGGTGGTATCAACTTTTGACTAGAAATGTGAAATATCTGCCGTTTTAGGTGATAAGTCTGATGGATTAGAAAAACGTAAAAGATCTGAATTTGAGGCCATAAATGCACATAATACATGTACATGTATGTATTTGTGTAAGTCACATAATTTTGTTGCATTGAATTTTTTTAGTGACAAAGAAACCTGACTTGATAAAATGTTGTTAGGGAATGTTGCGCTGATTTTTTAATGTGTTTTATTTAATTTAAGTGCCTTCTCTGTAAGTTGAGACTTTGAATATTCTGCACAATATTAAAGTTGTTACCTTCACAGTGTTTCCTCCTGATCCTGTGAGTCCAGCTTTTCTTTGTTCCATTCCTCTTATTCCCACTTGAATGTATGATTAACTGACTTTATATGAAGGGTAACTAAAAAATATAAATGATAAATTCAACACTGATGCTGATACACAGGCTGGATTCAGATAGTACAGTTGTATAATGACTTAACACTTTATTGTTTTAACTCCAATAATTGTATCAGCATGCACATTCTATTTACAGCTCTTCGTGTAATTACACATGTACAGTTTACTCTAATTCAGGAACTACTCCAAACATGATCATTTCCTTTCAGTGACCATGTTGTAGTTCAAAATGAATCTTAGGTCAAAATGATTTCAAACTAGTTTAGTACAAATCAAACTAGTTTGAAATCATTTTAACCTGGGATCATTTTAAACTACAACAACTATGTCAATGAAATCCTATTTGAAACTAGACTGCGGGCAAAATGAATGACAAGCCGCTAGAAATGCAGGTGCCGGTGAGCGGGAAAAGAAAGAGTAGGTCTTTTTGCTCCTCCTCCCTGACCCCAATTCCCTCTTCATTTTTATCCCTAAATTGCATAATTGTAACACGATCACTTGTGCCAACGATCTGGAGCACAATAGACTGACTGCTCGCAGTCTAATTTGAAACACTTCTTAATTGTATGCTGCATTATTTCTCAACCACAACATGCTGTGACATGCTAAGTGTTTTGGAACTTGGGATATGGGATATGTACCTGATAATAAGGTCCTTAGCACTGACATTACCAGTGGGTGATGACCAGGTTGTAGATTGGGTGTGGGTTGCTATGGAACATGGGTTAGAAATGGTGTCATGTACCCATCACAAAACCTGCTGTGTTGAACATCTTTGAAGAAGTAGGTTTTAATTCTTGGGCAATGATGGTGCCAGTTACGACGATTTAAGACTGCACAGCTGGAAAAGAATAATGTCACATAATCAGTCTGTTTTATTTAAAGATGAAAATTAAAATGTGATGGTATACAGTAAACAAAATTATTAAAATGATCACTGTATGTAGGTGCCATGTTGGTTTTCCTCAAAGCTATGCACACGCTGACTCGTGTTAGCAGCAGAAATTGGAGACACCCACGCAGACTGTGTTCAGTAATAGTAACCAAATCACATTCGCACTAAAGCCACTCTATGCCTTATGAAGGATAAGATATGGGGGAAAACATTTTGCATAAGGCATAGGGTGAGCTTAAACACGAATTTGCCAGTGCGGCTGAAGGGGAGGGGGGTGGGGAAACTTGTAGAATTGGTCCAGTCAAGTGTACTTGCAAGAGGAGAGATTTTGCATGCAAGGGCGTATAAAAGAGGTCTTGAGAATCTCCCTAGGGACTACTCTGGCCAATAGAATGTCTGCCATGAGAGCACATTGTTATCTTATAATTTAATGTCATGCGGCAGCTTTTACGGGAATGAGAATAGATAGTGACCATTTCCTTTATCCCATTAATAAAGACATCCCTAGGGTTCATCAATAACCTGCCTGTAGCGAGCATTTAATTGGTTGGAGGCTACTATTCTCATAATCTGTGTGCAGTTGATCATGTAACCGTTGTGGTTCAAATTTTTTGTTGGTTTAAACATTTTGAAACCAGTTTGATTTTTGTATTCATGTCTCTCATTATGAAATCGAATCTGACACTGAAGCTGGTTTCCAAATTTTCAAACCAAAGAAAAATTTGAACCACAACATACATGTAGTGATATTGCTAGCTGCATGCCCAATTGATAAAAATTGATCACTGGATAGCAATCAATATAATTATTATAATAATTGATAATACATGTAATTTTAAATAAATGCAGTTAAATGCAATTTAACTTAGTTAACAACAAAAAGAAGCTGGCAGTCATTCGGCGGTTGGCAACGCCATCAACAGGTATTCTTCCAGTAGCACCTTCAACAAGCGGCCAGCAGAGCATTTGGGCTTTTCTCTGTTTTTCTTTTTCTTTTTCGCCGAGTGTTTTCTTCGGAGTGCCTGGGATTTATCCGCTCGATATTCATCCACAGTGCCGGTGCTTTTTATCAATCTTCTCGCAAGCGTTTCCCGTATGGTTTGCCCGACGAACAACAGTCGTTCGGCCTCCATGTTTTCATCCAAGAGCGGATCGGCAGACAGTCCAATGACTTGATTATTTTATAAAAAATCAACCAGTATTTCAACTAGCGCTTTCTCCACCGGGCAGGCGGCGAGCGAGTCCTTTAACGGCGATGCTCTGATACGAGCAGTGTCTCAAGCCCTTGCCAATTGCTTACCTGGCATCCTAGCTTTATTATGCGAGTCCGCCTGTACCTCAGTCTCATCGATTCCTGCATCTACTCCCAACATCTCCACATCAACATCAACTGCGATTTCTCAAGCCAGCTCTTCAGGTACGATCCCTCTCCCATCGTTCATTTCTACCTTTAGCACACCTTCTTCTACGTACGGTCCAACTCTTCCACTAACTGCTAGTGCGTTTTTACCGAGCATTAGGGGTGGTGTGTGTGGTGTGACGGGAAAAGGTTTCGTAATCGGACCGGGCAACGCGTCAATTCCATTCAAGTTAGTGCAAAAAATTGCCTTGGGGCAATTCATCGAGCTTGCAGACCTGCTCCCCGACAATCTGAAGGCAAATGAGTCAGAGACAGACATTTCTGGAAGGCAAACTCATCATCGCCCTGGCCTGCAAAAGATCAGTCGAAATTCAAGACATTCTAACATGGGTGGAAGCGTTCACCATATACTGTCTTGTCCTGTGCTCATCTCAGCTGGACGATGGGCCGATTTGTCACACTACAAGTTGCTGATTATTCAAACAGCTGGGCAGCTCTACGACTCCGCCTTTCGCAAAGAGGCTGCCGCCACGGGATCGAAAGTCTGGTCAAAAAAGAACCCAGACCTCTATAATTTCACGTTAGTTGCAGCTCCAGCATCTTCGAGCACATCACTGGATAAGATACCTGCTTCTCAATCTGGTCTGGACCACAATCCTCGTTATTCACAGTTTTGCCATTCATGGAATGCAGGCCAGTCCCGATGGCCCTTTGCCCGTTGTTGCTTTCACCATGCCTGTGAGGTGTGCAGCGGTGACCATTGAAGCTCCTCCTGTCCCTTTTGTCCTCCAAGGGCACCCGACGTTCCCGTTCCCCAATGCCTGCTGGGGGCAAGCGGCAATGGTGTTGAACTTAAACGCTTGTTGAAAGATCTTCAATCAAGAGTCAATCAGATTTTTGAGTTGTGAGAGCAACTAATAATTCAAACGCCTGGGCTTAGTCTGTAGTCTCTCTTTTCCCACGCGCCTGCCTCGCCCCCAGTTTCGCGCGTTTGCTAATGTTTTTTTCGTTTCTCACTTGACGGACTAAGCTGGGAAAGGGAGACTGCTCGTAGTCTATGGCATACAAGGAGCTGTTCCCTGTGATAGTGGCGGCCTTGCTTTGGGGCCGTCGGTGGTCATCTAGACGAGTGGAGTTCTGCTCAGATAACATGGCAGTGGTTGAGGTTCTACGTTCAGGAACATCCCATGACCCCAACTTAATGGCCCTTCTGCGCCGTCTGTCTCTTTTGGTTGCACAGCATTGTTTTTCTTTTACAGCTACTCATATTCCTGGCAAATCAAACCCGGTGGCCGATGCCATTTCTCGTTTTAATTTCCAGAAGTTCCATCTCCTGCGCCTTATGCAGTTCCAGCCGCTACTCTTATCCCAGCTGCCCTTCTGGAGGACCTTCAAGTTCGGTGACTGAAAAATGCCTCTTTTCTCTCTCCAATGGACTAGCCCCTTCAACCAGGCGTGTCTATTCTGTGGCTCAAAAACAATTCATTCATTTTTGCCATCTAGATGGCTGCATGAACCAGGATGGTTTCATCCTTCCGTCATCGGAGCGTACCCTGATGCGGTTCTGTTCACATCTAGCTGATCAGCTCCATCACTCGTCTATCCAGGTCAACCTCTCTCGTGTCCTCTCTTTCCACATACATGTAGATATGGGTTTCAGCGATCCGCTCATTAACTGCCTCCAACTTCAGAGAGTCTCGCGGGGAATCAAGTGGCTTCAGGGCTCTCATCAGAATCCTTGCCAGCCAGTCACAGGTGACTTGATGAGAGTCATACACAGCGCTTTAGTTCTTTCAGAGTACCCACAGGCAATGCTTTGGGCTGCCTGTTGCCTGGGCTTCTTTGGCTTCTTGAGGGCAGAATTCACGGTGAATGCCCCTTTGACCCAGAGGTGCATCTAACGCCACAGGATCTCCAGCTGGATTCCACTTCAAATCCGACTTGTTTGCGGGTGCGCATAAAGGCTTCAAAAACAGACCCTTTCAGTCAGCGCTGCTTCATCTATCTGGGTCAGGGTGGCACATCCATCTGCCCCATCATATCCATCATGGCTTACTTACATCGGCGTGGCCCAGAAAAAGCCAAAACTAAACTTTGAGCCCTAACTTACATGTATTGAATGGATCCTAAGTTTTTTTATTGGTACCCATTCCTTAAATTTAGAAATTTGGTCAGCCACCATTTTTTAAAGAGTTATTGTACAATGTCAAAGTTTTTACCTTCACAGTGTTTGCTCCTGATTCTAGATTGCTCTCTGCTGGTTTGCTCTTCTCCTTTTAACTCCACTTTATAACCAAATGATCTCTCCTGAAAACACAAGTGATCAGTTCAAGATGTTGAATCTTAAATTGTGAATAGATGTAAGGTAATCTACAATGCTAATACCTTTGGTTCCCAACTAGTGGAAGACTACATATACAAAGTCATGTTACTGTATACTTGATCATTATTTTTTTTAATATGGGAGGGGTGTGAAAGCATTAACCCCTCACCCCATCATGACACCTCAAAGTGCAGTGCAGCTTAGAGAAAACCATGTGCACGTTTACGTTTATGTACGTAAGCGCAATTGTCCAGACATGTTTAAATATGTGCAGGCCATGCAATACCAGAAATTTCAGTCATTTCGTTCACACCATAGTTTGTGCCTGCAGTTACCTTACAACCTAGAGAGTATGCTTGGTGGTGTCAAATTGCTAAACAACACGGAGCGAGTGGATTACAAGGCATGAAATGACCTTTCTCCTTCAGTTGTAATTTCTACTTTGAAAGATTAGGAAAGCTAAACCTGGGTCTAAATTTTATCATGTGGAAAGACCAATCAGCAAGCGAATATATATATTTTAGTCTCCAGTTAGGTTTATGGAAAAC
Source organism: Dendrophyllia cribrosa (assembly GCA_024195265.1). NCBI lineage: Eukaryota > Metazoa > Cnidaria > Anthozoa > Scleractinia > Dendrophylliidae > Dendrophyllia > Dendrophyllia cribrosa. The sequence continues at coordinate 43,004,228 of JAJLRJ010000005.1, read as the reverse complement.
GGGTGTTATGTTGTAGTTCAAAATGAATCTTAGGTCAAAATGATTTCAAACTAGTTTAGTTTGATTTTCTTTTGTTCCAGATTAATTGACATAATCCTAAGACAAAGAAAAGTACAAATCAAACTAGTTTTAAATCATTTTAACCTGAGATCATTTTAAACTACAACATATACATAAAAGTAAAAACTGCCTGGTTTCATATGTTTAAGTTAAAAATGGCTACCAAAACATCCAAGCAAGAGACAAACATAATTAATGATCGAACTTTTTTCCTGTTTCTGACGTAGTTTTTGTCAACATCTTTATATGGTAGAGAGCTAGAATGGATAAAAATATTGACTTTGAAATCTATGAATTTGTCCGAGGTTTTTGATTGATTTACAGAATATTTTGTGCCAGTTCTGAAGCCTTAATTCAAAATGAAGCTTTAAGATCGGGGGAAGTTGACTGTGTGTAAGATTTGAGGTCCAAAATGGAGTTTTCAATGAGTAAATACTTGATGAAATTTGAGTAGATATGAGAGACATTTAGAGATTGTTTTGGGGCTTATTTTGCATCTTAATTTGTACAAACTTATTATTTGTAAACCACCCAGCAAATCGCATTGTTATAATGTTGAAACAGTTATCATTCTGTTAAGGGGGTGTTCATTATTTATGGGGGGGGGGGGGGGGGGGGGGGGGGGCTGGCAAATGGGCAACTTAACGTTTGGAACTTTTTGTACCCCCTCGATGATCAAGGATAACTTTTTTTGCCTCCCCCAGCGAGAAAATAAAAACTTTTTTGACTCCCCCCCCCCCCCCCCCCCCCCCCCCCCCCCCCCCCCCCCCGCCCCTTATTGTAATGATGCATTCATTATAAAACCACACTCCCAATGAATGGGTTCTATTCGATGGAGTTACGTGGCAAAAATACTTTGTATTTTTAATAAGTCGGACATCCACACAGCTGTTACTTTCAGTTGATAAAAGATCCACCGTGACAAAGGCTTTCTATAGCATTCACATTACCATGGTCAATTGTATGCCCAATCATCAGTATAGCCTCGAGTATTAATGAAGTAACTGTAGAGTGAAGAGATTGAAAGCCCGACTGGTGGCTAGAGAGGAAATTATAATCCATGAGAAAGCCGAAGACCTGATCGTAAATAATTCTTTGGAAGACCTTTGCCACCACTGGGATAATAGAGATGGGCATTTAATAAGTCAGCGTGGTCCCCTTGTTTGAAGATCATCGGCATCACTTTCGAACACTTCCATTCTTAGGGGGAAAGTGCAATTTGTGAATTTAATTACACACAAGTTATGTTTTAACAAGTATATCAGGCGCGTAGCTGGGGTTTCAGAAGGGGTGTTCGTATTTATCTGAAGGTTTTGTAATAAGGGTAAATGCAGCGAGTGCCGGAGGCGCGAGTCTCTAGGGGGGTGTGGGGGCATGCCCCCCAGAAATTTTTTAAATCTAGAGGCTCGGAAATGCTATTTTCAACTTCTCCACAAGATATTTCGTCCAAAAAATCAATCTCGATTAATATAAACAAGTTGTGTAAAATGACGGGTATATTTTTTGTGATTACAGATAGATTTTGTTAGCTTGATACACAAAACACTTGATACATATATCCTGGCCTGACTTAACTTAACTTAACCAGTCCTCCCGGTTATGCATTTTGCTACTTCTTTTTTGTCAAATTCCAACTGTTTTTTGAACTTCAAATTAATATCTACGACAGCATAATTCTTAAACGAGAAAGATCGATGCACGTTCCTGTATGTATTATTCTTCAATTATTATTCTCAAATCTGTTCATACACTAAGCTGGCAAACTGCATCATCCTCGGGTGAAGGCCTTCAAATAAATTCACTACCTCCTCTAGATTGACAGGCATATCGTATTTGACATGCATTAGAGCCAGGGAGGAGAAATATTTTAAAAATGATTTGGAAAAATGAATGGGGAGGTGAAATTTTGTTTTCTCGCGGTTCTCAGCATAGCAGAGGTGTTTGTACATGTATACTAATTCACAGATCAGTCAACAAGAAATTGGAATGTACAATGTACGCATCGAGATTCCCAAGGGCGAATACTCCTTTCATCCTTGAGCTTTGATTCAATGAAACTGTCTCTTTGTAATATCTATGCACCAAACAATCAAAATGATCAATTAACTTTTATTCAGGAACTTTAATAACCTATTGATTGATAAGTCAGAGTTGACATCACTAATAGTTGGAGGTGATTGGAACTGTACTTTACATAAGAACGGTAAAAAAGGTGGGGTCCCCTGGAGACCAAATAACTATAGGAAATGCATTTTAATAACAATGGATACTCTTGACCTCCAAGACATTTATAGAAAACGTTACGTCACCCTAAACTTAATAAATACACATATGCATCAAAGGCCTTAAAGGTTAAATCAAGAATAGACTTTTTTCTTATCTCAAATCACCTTATTAAACTTGTCACAAAAGTGGACATAAAAACATCGATTGCCCCAGATCATAACACCTTGTACCTTACTATGTCATTGGAGAAAACATCTTTACGAGGACCCGGCTTTTGGAAATTTATCAATGAACTCCTTAAAGTGTATGTGACAGTGATTTTTTTATTTGCTTGATTGAATCTACATGATGTTCTGATAAGAAAATGGAAAAAAAATTTCGATATCGATTTTCCTTCTCCGCGTTTTGGCCGTCTAAAAACGTGAAATTTCACTTCCGATGTGTTACAAAACTGCGCAAGAAGAAAGACTGGAAATAGTCCGCTGTGACGTCAATACAAGAATGCCAGTGTCGCGATTTCTCAGTTCCTCCGTTTTTTGGTGCGTGTTGCTACAACCATAGACAACACACCTTAATAGAACCATGTTTCTTTCTCAGGGCGCATCAAAACATGCGAGGAACTGAGAAACCTCGGCACCGGCATTCTTGTATTGACGTCACAGCGGACTATTTCCAGTCTTTCTTCTTGCGCCGTTTTGTAACACACCGGAAGTGAAATTTCACGTTTTTAGACGGCTACAACGCAGAGAAGAAAAATCGATATCGAATTTTTTTTCCATTTTCTTATCAGAACATCATGTAGATTCGATCAAGCAAATAAAAAAATCACTGTCATATACACTTCAAAGATGATATCTTTGTTGATAAAATCCAGATGTACCCAATTTTCAGCGAAACCCTAAACTACGTTCAAGATAAGGGGCTGTTCTGGGAATTGCTAAAGATGGAATTAAGAAGTCTTATAATCGGTTACGCCAAATGCAAAGCCTCAACAGAAAAGAAAAGGGAGAATGAAATTAAGGAACGCCTTGAGGAGCTTGATATTATAATTTGCAACAGCAGGGATTTGAATAATGTAGATATATATTTAATGAATTATGAAGAACTTAAACATGAACTATTATCAATTTATGATCGTAAAAGCAAGGCGGCTATGTTTAGATCTAAATGTCGTTGGATTGAAAACGGAGAAAAACCTACAAAGTATTTCTTCAATTTGGAAAAACGAAATTATAATAGGAAAACAGTGTTTGAACTAGAATCAGAAGACGAGGAAACAATTACCGATGAAAAAGAAATTCTGCTAGCTATTGAGACCTTTTACAAAAATCTATATATTAGCTCCAACATCGCTGATCCAGAACAGGATTTCCAACATTTATTGGTAATGTTAACATCCCGAAACTGTCCAACGACGAACGAGACGAAATAGAGGGCCCTTTAGGATACGACGAATGTGAAAAAGTTCTTCGTTCCTTTGATAAAGGAAAATCTCCTGGTGAAGACGGATTTACAGTTGAATTTTATCAATCTTTTTTTGATTTAGTAGGTCAGGATCTTGTTGCTAGCCTTAACTCCGGTTATGATAAAGGTAAATTGTCAATATCACAGCGAAGAGGAACCATAACTCTGATCCCAAAAAAAATGAAAACTTAATGCTCCTGAAAAATTGGCGCCCTATAACATTATTAAACGTGGATTACAAAATTGCCTCAAAGGCCATTGCCAAGAGACTAGAACCACTACTTCTAAAAATAGTTCATCCTGATCAAACTGGTTTTATAAAGGGTAGATATATAGGAGAAAATATCAGGTTAAAAAGCGATATAATGGAAATAACCTCAAACCAAAATCTCCCAGGAATTTTAGTTTCCTTAGACTTTCAGAAAGCTTTTGACACTTTAGAATGGCCTTTTATGCATCGTGTATTGGAATGCTTTAATTTTGGCGACAGCATGAAAAACTTGATCAAAGTCTTTTATACTGACATTGAAAGTACGGTAAAGAATAATGGATTTTCTACCAATTGGTTAAAACTTTCACAAGGCGTAAGACAAGGTTGTCCATTATCTCCTTATCTTTTTATTTTAGCGGCCGAAATGCTATCGAACAGAATTTGCCAAAGCCCTGCCGTGACAGAAATTTGTATTTTTGGACAGGAAGTAAAACTAAATCGATTTGCTGATGATACAAATTTCCTTTGCTCAGACCTCATTTCGATATGGAAGTCTAGAGCATTAACCCTGTCTGGTAAGGTATTGATTGATTTTCGTTTCGTTTCGTCTTCGCAACTACTTAATACTTAGAGTCATCGCATGACTTAAGCCTTTCTTGTGGCCATCCGTCACCTCTCTGTCGGCCTTAAATAATGTTGATTTGCAGTAACCTATATAATATATACATTTAATCACATTAAACATCACCTTAATATAATTAAGCTTAATTTCCAGTGACTGCTTGCAATTAGGGGCATTGAACCGTTGATTGGCGAAATAATTGAAAGATTCTTATATTAAGTTTTACTTTGCAAACGAGATCACCTTTTTAGCTCTTTATAATTTATAGCAGAAGCAATTGCAATGTCAGTGATAAATATTAAATAAATATGGCATTAATGAGAAACTTAGTACTAGCAGAAAGAAGCTGTACCTTAAAGGAAGAAGTATAATAATAATTATAATATAGTCTTCTCTATAGCTCAACAGGTTAGTTGTTTATATATGTTGTAGTTAATTTTTAATTTCAGGTAATTTTTGTTTTTCCTTTGTTTCAAATTCATTAGCATATATTACCATACCCAAAAACAATGGAAAAATAAAAATTACCTGAGATAAAAAATTAACTGCAACATATACATGTTAGATTTATTAAGATTTGACATACAATGCAGGTTGTGAAACATTAAGTTACATGTACCTTTTATGACATTGATGATATGAGGATCCAGGATGTCATAGTCTCCTGCATCACGTGTACTAAGGCGACCATTCAACAGCTCCTCATCTGTGAAGAACACTCTTAGGAGCTGGCAAGCCAGTGAACTTCTTGACCTGCAGCTGTTCTTGCACAGTGCCAGCTGGCTCTTGTATACAGCTGTAGGTAAACTTCGCTGCCACCCATAAGCTCAATTATCTGTAATAATATTAAATAGCGCATCAGGTTTAATGCATTTCACCTAACATGCACAGAAAAGTCATTGATCATAAATCATGGCAATGCCACTTTTGATATTGGAGCAGTAATTTCAACAGATATAATGTGTCAAAAGTACAGTAATTTCACTTTTTAACATTAGCTACATGTATACACTTTGTGACTGGTTGAAAAATTTAACGTGTCAATCTTGTAATTTATTAGAAGTATATACTGTACATGTAAGATCAAAACTTTGTTGCATGTTTTTCCATTTAAGTATGATCCCTTTGAGTTGTTTGTTTGCACTTAACAGACAAGGGGCATTGGCCAGAATGATGAATTTAAATACAAATTCATTAGAAAGTAATATAATTTATATTTTTTAATAACCTTGTTTCTCGTGGCAACTTCATGTTGAATTCTTCCTGGTCTTAATTTGTTTGAAGATGGCAAATTGCCTTCTGCCTGTTGTTTACATTCTGTTGATAAACAACTTTTTTTTATTAGTGACAAGTTCATTTAAAAGATTTGTAGAGGTATATATAGTAACTGTTTACTCTTCTAAAACACAGTGTAATGAGGACACTGTATTATATGCAACTAATACTGACCAAGAAATACTTTTTACCAGGACACCCCATAAGATAAGTTTTTTGAGAACCATTATTTGATGCAGTTAAATGCAATTCAACAGAGTTAACAACAAAGAGCGCTTGCGTTCCCTAGTAGTCAGCGGTGTTGGCACATTATGCGCATGTGTTGAACTCCACGTGCTTGTGGATTGTAGCGTGGCGTACAGGAGGCGTTTCTTCTAGCGTTTTACCATTGCTTTAGCGTGGCAGCTCATCACCCAGGCAGTTCTTCAGCGTTACAGGTTCTTCGTGCGTTTTTTTGCGCCGCTTCGTTGTCTTGTTTTCTCTTGATGAGTCAGCTCTCGGGGCGATTAACTAACAACAGCGCCGCCGCCATGTTGGATTCCTTGGCGACTTCCTCCGTGGTTTCTTCTTCAGTGGCAAGTTCCGTGGTTTATTCGGCTCCGGCAACCCCGTCTCCATCCTTCGTACTGACTGCTCAGGATCTTTCTCAAGCTTTCTCTTGAGCGCTCGGCGACTCGCTGCCTCAAATTCTAGCGGCTGTGCAAAGCCAAACAAGTCAGCCCTCGGCGTCGAATGTCACTGCATTGGGAAGCATGCCGTCGAGCACACCTTTGTCTTCCTTTTCCGTTAATTCTTCGTCAGGATTTGCTGCAGGGCTCTCTTCAGGTAACATCGTTGTACCCTCGTTCGTTTCCACCTATTGTACCTGGTAATTCGTTCCTTTTCACATCCATCGTTGTTTGGCTCCTGCGGTACCTCGAGCGGAGCGCTTCCTGCCACCGGCCAGTTTTTCTCTCCAGCGTCTTCTACATACACCTTGACTCACTCGGTCGCTTCTTTGCTGCACAAGCCTTTTGTCGTGGGCCCAGGATATTCGCCCATCCCAGAGAAGCTGGTTACAAAAATAAAGGCCGGGCAATTCGTCGATCTGGCGGACCTGCTACCCGAAAATGTCAAGGCCCAGGATTCCGAGCCCCAATCGTACCTGAATGGAAACCTGCTCGTGAATTCCAAGAAGAGGGTAAGAGAGATTACAAACATCGTAACTTGGGTGGAAGCCTTCACTGTGTATATGTGGATCTTTTGTTGCTCTCACCCATCTAGATGGCAAGACATGACCCAGTACAAGCTCTTGATTTTGCAGACTGCTCGCCAGTTCTCCGGCAAGGCCTGGCTTCACTACGACACAGCCTTCCGGAAAGATGCAGTCGCTTCGGGTCAGGCCGACTGGTCTCGTATGAACAGTGATCTGTACAACTTTCATACCCGCTTGCCACAACAACAGTACCAGCTACCTACCACTTCCACTTCGCCTTCAAGATCGGTTGCCTCCTCGTCCATTTTCTGCAGATCTTGGAATAACGGCTCCTGTGCCTGGCCCTATGGTCAATGTAGGTACCGCCACTGCTGTGAGAAGTGTGAAGGAGAGCACCCCAGTGTCAACTGCCCCTTTCGGGCCTCAACAGCGCGTGCTCAGCCCTCACGGTCCACTACTCCTCCACGGAGCAAACGCCAGCCGCGTTGAGACCGTGACCAAGACCCCCAATGACTTTCAGCGTTTCCATCATCTAGCACCACACGCAGCTCACATGGCAACACCAATACTGCTGTCGCTGCTAGCCCAGCTTCCCGTGATTTGACAGGAAAGTGCCAGTTCTACTTGGCCAATGGCCTTGCGCCTTCTACTCGTCAAGTTTATGGCTCAGCTCAACGCCAGTTCCTAGAGTTCTGCAGTCAGGATACATGTATTCCCTCTGATTTTGGTCACCCTGTCCTACCTGCCAGCGAACAAATCTTGATGTGCTTCTGTGCCCACTTAGCAGATCGCCTTCATCACTCATCCATTAAGGTTTATCTGTCGGCAGTTCGCTCCTTACACATTGACTATGGCTATCCAGACCCACTCTCCAATTGTCTTCAACTTCAGCGTCTCTTAAGGGGGATTAAACAACACCAGGTTCAAATCTCTCTCAGCGCCAGCCTGTGACTGCCAACCTTATGGCTGTTTTACACCAGTCCTTGGATTTATCCAACCGGGACAATGTCATGCTTTGGGCGGCTTGTTGCCTTGGCTTCTTCGGGTTTCTTCAAGCAGGGGAATTCACGACGAACAGTTCTTTTGACCCCTCCATACACCTGACTGCAGCCTATCTTCAAGTCGATTCCTCATCAAATCCTCTAAGCTTCAGAGTGTTCATTAAGTGTGCTAAGACTGATCCTTTTCGGCGTGGCTGTTTCATTTTCCTCGGCCGTGGCTCTGCACCTCTCTGTCCTGTATCAGCATTGACAAGCTACCTTCATCTTCGGGAACCCGGTATGGGGCCTCTCTTCATTTTCCAGGATAGCCGTCCTCTTTCGAGGACCCTTCTATCTTCGTTTCTGCAATCCACTTTACAGGCAGCTGGAATTCCTGGGAAATTCTCAGGTCACAGCTTTAAAATTGGAGCTGCAACAACGGCCGCCCAGAGAGGCGTTCCTGACCACCTCATTAAGACCATGGGCCGCTGGTTTGGTGAAGCCTATCTTTTGTACGTGGACACACCCGTGGACACCATCCTTTCAGTAGCTGGTAGAATATCCTAACAGGTATGAGGCTTACTTTAATTAATTGTGTTCTATAGCTGGGTGCCTCCGGACTTGGGAGTTGTTTCTTGGGGCTCTGGCTTCCCTTTAGCTGTGAGCCCCATTCTCTCCGAGCTGGCTGTCGCTCCACTCGGAGGTCCTTCGGCATGGCGTGGGGGCTCATGGCTGGGTTGCCAGGATTTGCCAGCCATGGGAGCAGCCTTCATCTAGGAGCTGGCTGCCAATAGTGGAAGCTCCTGGATGTCTCAGGCACCTAACCTCCATTTTAGCAATGCAGTTGTTAAATGCAGTTAAATGCAATTTAACGGAGTTAACAACAAAGAGCACTTGCGTTCCCTAGTAGTCAGCGGTGTTGGCACATATGCGCATGTGTTGAACTCCACGTGCTTGTAGATTGTAGCGTGGCGTACAGGAGGCATTTCTTCTAGCGTTTTACCATTGCTTTAGCGTGGCAGCTCATCACCCAGGCAGTTCTTCTCCCACCCCTTCCCTCCCTCTTTCCACTGTCTCGACAGTGTGACGGGTGCCTGTTCCTCTTACTGTGTGGGGGCTCATGGCTGGGTTGCCAGGATTTGCCAGCCATGGGAGCAGTCTTCATCTAGGAGCTGGCTGCCAATAGTGGAAGTTCCTGGATGTCTCAGGCACCCAACCTCCATTTTAGCGATGCAGTTGTTAATACATGATAAAATTTTTAAAAATAAATACGAACATATATGAAAATCATATACGAAACTGCGGATGAAATGAGTGAAATTTGTGATCCTAGCAGTGTGCTAAAGTTGATGTACTTTGTGTATTACTGCAGTCATCAATCTCCATGCAGTCTCACCTTCTAGCTCCTTTGAAAGCTTTCTGAGTTGGCACCATACTTTTCTTTCAATTCTGCCAACTCTTTTTTTTTCCTGGCAACTGGGTCGAGGGCAGGTGAGAGTTGATTTCGGTGCCTTTCCTGCAATTTTTCCATTGGATGTGTTTTTGAAATGCCAGCTAGAAACAAAGAAACACATGCATTATTACCACATAAAAATTAAATTTATTCTGCATGCAAACAAAAATGTTGAAACATGAGCATGATGTGCATACATGTTAATACAAAAGAAGTTTACTACATTGGATGTAGACAATTTAAATCTCAAAGCCTTTTATTAGCTGACGGTCTTCAATTCTTATTTAGCTAGCTAGTATGGACTGAATTACAAGTTTCAAATAATAAGGCACAAAAGGCTTATAATGTAACTTAAACAGTCAGGAATAATTATAGCTTTTACCTGACCCGCGACAAGCGAATACATGTAAATGCACTATAATCTTCACAGTGTACATTGTAGCACACAAAATGAGAAAATTTCAAACAAATTTAACTGTTCGATTTTGAATAATTCACTAAAACATTTTTAACACATGTTTTTTCATGTTTGAAATATAAGTGGTCAAAACATTCCATAGGTTTCAAAAATTATCATTAAATTACCACAGAAAGTTTCCTCAGACTAAAATTATTACACTCTGCAAATAGTTCTGACTAATTTCTTGGCACAGGGATTCTGACAGGGTGCGCGGGTGCGGGACCGCACAATTCGGTCAAATCCGCACAATTCCACACAATTCGTAAAAATCCGCACAATCCTGCACAATACTGAAATATTTGCTTAAAATTTTAATTAAATCAGGTATTTCTATAGATTACCAACATTTCGAGAAACGTTTTAGGCTATTTTCAGCCCATTTTCCTTCCAAACAATCAAGAAATCCCTCGCTTTCCTCGAACAGCTCGAGCGGATCGATATAAGAACAACAAGGCGTTCTCTTCGCCGTCCTGGGAACTAGTCTCAGTTTTAATTCCATCTGACTTCCTACAGAATTTTTCGCGTAGATTTTTAGTTGTCGTTTTCCAGACATTACATGTATATCGTTTTTCTTTGCAGCCTGTTGCTTTCGCTTCCTCTTTCAGTTTAATATGTCCGGGACCGAAGAAGAAACACTGAAGAAATATACCGTCGCGCCAAAATGAATGTCACTCTGTCTGAATTATTTTCGCAAAGAACTGATCAAGTTTGTGAATTGACAAACAAACTATTAAAGCGCTGGAACTTCGGATTGATAGGAGCAAATTATTAAGTTCTGATCAGAATACTGGATTTGATTTTTTCAATCAAGTGAAAGACGCTTTCATTCAGGAAAATGAAAAACAAACATGCTATCAAGTTACATTTAGCACGCAATTTGCATACATCTCGAGGTTGTGTTTTTGCGGCAAACTTTCAAAGAATTTGTGTGAACCTTTAATGGAAATTATTCACAGTACATAAAATGTACGGATTTTTCATAAAGGAACTTGCAACAGATCGGAAACATTTTATTTTGAGGTGTTATTTCAGTTTTACCGATCGAGTTCATCGTGTCACGCAATGTGATTTTGTTGAGACATAAACTTTGGTGAAGAAAACAGCCGCAAATTGGCAATTGCTGGGTACATTTTAATCCCCAAAGTAAAACATCTATTTGTATTTTTCATTTTTGCAGAATTTCCTCACTGTCATATTTTTCTGGCTTGGCTAGAACACTGTTGATTGAATATTTGGTTGGTCACAGGATTGCGCAATCCCGCACAATTTGCCCCAAAACTCCCGCACAATTTTAGTTTTTTTCCCGCACCCTGTCAGAATCCCTGTTGGCAATAAAGAGATTGAGCTTTTCATTCAAATGCAGTTGAAAAAGAGTGAAAACGTCAAGCAAAACTGCATTTGAATGAAAAGCTCGATCTCTTTATTGCCGAGGAGTTAGTCAGAGCTATTTGTAGGGAGTAATAATTTAAGTCTGAGGAAACTTCCTGTGGTAATTTAAAGTGCCCCTGTGATCAAATTTTTGATTTTCATTTTTTTACATTTTCGTGTGCAATTAGACTTTCTTACTCATCTTGCCAAATTTCAATCCATTACGAACATCAGAAGTCATTTTATTTTAAACGTTTATTTCCGAGAATTTACAGCCGCCATTAATCAACCTTGTTCATAGGCTTGGTTGCGAATGGGAGAAACTGACGTCAAAGACTCAAACATACCTCACGGGTTGAAATTATAATAACAATAAGTATTGAAAATCATGCGAAAAGCAACAAAAACTTTGGACTTGTTCTTTGTGCAATTTTCTATGCTGATAGAAAATTGGATCGGACCGGATCCAGTCCGGGTCGGATCAACTCGGATCGACTCGGATAATAAAAAAAATGAAATGAGAAAAACTAAAAATTTTACCCAATTGTAGGTTAAAATTCCTCTCAGAAATAGGCCAAATCATGTAAGCTTTGCAATGTTTAGAGCTCTGTGGCGTTCACCTGCCATTTTGTTTACTAGTTCCAGTTCCTCTCGGATCAGGTTACGGGGCTGACCTACGGACTCGTGGTTTCGCTACACGCTCCATCGATCGATCATATAAACATGGACCCAGCTGAAGGCGAGGAAGGTAAAATCTAGGCCATCTTTCTCAATGAAAATGCTTAATTTCAAGAAAAGTATAGTTTCTGTAACTCAGAATGTTCATTTTTTTTTTTACAGCAGGCGATGTTGCTTTTTGTTACAAGTTTATAGAACTCGTGGTTGCGTAGCGAAAAGGAAGTTTCTTTACCGTCGAACTAACCCTGAATCGACATGAATTTATTTATCGTGGGGAGTATTGAGGTGGTAATCATGCTTAAGTCGCTTGACTCGTCTTCCTCGCCTTCAGCTGGGTCCATGTTTATATGATCCATTGATGGAGCGTGTGGCAAGACCACGAGTTCGTAACCTGATCAGAGAAGAACTGGCACTAGTAAACAAAATGGCGGGTGAACGCCAAGAACCTCTAAACATTGCAAAGCTTACTTGATTTGGCTTATTTCTGAGAGGAATTTTAACCTACAATTGGGTAAAATTTTTATTTTTTTCTCATTTCATTTTTTTTATGATCCGAGTCGATCCGAGTTGATCCAACCAGGACTGGATCCGGTCCGATCCGATCCGATCCGAGTTGATCCGAGTTGATCCGTTCCGACTTTTGTACCTGCCTATAATTAAAAAGCTACGCGAAAATATCTGTAGGAAGTCGGAAAGAAGTAAAACTGAGACTAGTTCCCAGGACGGCGAAGAGAACGCCTTGTTGTTTTTATATCGATCCTCTCGAGCTGTTCGAGGAAAGCGAGGGTTTTCTCGATTGTTTGGAAGGAAAATGGGCTGAAAATAGCCTAAAACGTTTCTCGAAATCTTGGTAATCAAAAGAAATACCTGGTTTAATTAACATTTTCATCAAATATTTCAGTATTGTGCGGGATTGTGCGAATTTTTAGGAATTGTGCAGAATTGTGCGGGTTTGACCGAATTGTGCAGTCCCGCACCCGCGCATCCTGTCAGAATCCCTGCATGTGGTAGAATTTGTCACCCTAAAATTAACAGAATGATTTACGACGGAGAGAAAGGGAAACAGAACTGTACGCAATTGACCTTTTTGCTATTATTAAGACGCATAAATTGAAGACTAAAAGATTTGTTTTAAAATAACATCTTCAGACTGCTTCAGAGCACAGCGTCAAGACACTGAATTCTAAACGGAAACAAAACAAATACATTTGCCACTATTTAAACATCAGCAAACGATAGTTCCTTAACCCATTGACGGCCGTGCCGGCCAAAACCGGCCGTACAATACTCCACTGCTTTAAAAAATTGCAACTTTCTCAATCGTGCGAACATTGCCTTAACCATCAGTTGTAAGTATTGACTAGAAAGTCCTTCAAATTGAGATACCCAATCAACACAAAAAAGTTAGCGATTTTTGCAGAATATCAGCGTTTGAATTTGGACAAATTATAACAAAAATGACCGTTTTTAACATCATAGAAAAACAACAAAAATCACGTTTTTGCCTTTAGTTTTTTTTATTCAAATCATCATGGCAAACCCAAACGTCAACATTCACAGCAAAATTCAGTCCTAGTCCTAGCTTAGCAGTGAATTTTTTTGCTCTTATTCGTTGCTCGGGCCGAGCTCTAGCCTCTCGTTCTAATGCATACTGACCTTGCCTCGATTTTCAATATCACCACCGCACTGCATGCTGGGAAATAGCCAAAAATTTTGACAGCGTTCATTTCTTTCCGCACACATTTCATATTTATACTAAGTCCACAGCCACTCCGACCCACCGCCGAAATTTCGCACTTGTTGTATTCTCCTGTGGTCGCAACTTCCAAAATATGCCGCGGTAGGTCGAGAAATTCATCCAGAGTCGAGTCCCAAAGCTACTTCGTTTCATGGCGGCCATTTTTCCAGTTCAACGAGCAACGAGCCAAATTCGTAAACGAAGTACAACACCTAACTCGCTTCGTTGAGAAGTGGACTCTGAACTACCTCCAAGCTTAATGATGCTCATCAGGCAGCTACTAAAGATGAAAAATGGCTGTGGACTTACCAAAAATCGCAGAAACACCATATTGAAGACTTTATTACAATCCAACAAAGCAAAATCACAATGTCAGAATGACGTTTCCAGTAAACTCGAGCCTTCAGTGTTTTAGAACAGCAGCACTTTCAATGGTAACTTCAAATATGGAGTCACGAAATCCTATGGATCGTTTATATACAGAAAATCGCTCAAAAACGAAAAAAGTCGCGGGCGTCAATGGGTTAAACTCAAATAATCTACGCTAAAAACCATACAAATTAATCGCTACAAACCTTCAAAAACAGATGAAACATGGGAGAAACAGAACCAAATGCTGCCAGCATTCCATCTTTGAATTCAGTGTTAGTTCCCAGCTCCCGCTCGCTTAATAAAAATTGAAACCAAAATGTACACAGTTTTAAAAGAATAACTGTATTTGCAAAGACCACCGTAACAAAATAGAAGCACCGGATCCTGTAATAAAGGATCTAATCAGCTGTAAAATAATTAAACGAATACAGAAATGACTATATATATTTGTAAAAATAATATCCAATATTTTGAAAGGCGCAGCCTTTCTTCTTCAGGGTCTTATACATTGTAGATAACTCGTAAGGCAAAAAACATTAGTTTGAAATTTGAAAAGGGGCAGGGGATTACAATTAATATACCATAACAGCATAAGTGAAGTACCAAAGTAAATGTAAATAACGAAGCAATAGAAAATAAGAAAAACATGCAACACAACACCATAGTAAAATATACATGTAAGTAATGGAAAAGAAAAGATGTCATATGTTTCATCTCTTCTCATTTAAACCTAAAGGTTCAAGGGTCTGACCTCTCTCAATAAGATATGCTTCTCTTGCTTTTCGTACACTGTCACAATTAGTTTTAACAAGTTCAATAAAATTGAGGAATTAGTTGCGTATCAGAAGTGGTATGGTCATTAGAAAGAAAATGTTCTGAGACTGCAGTAGGTTCAGAGATGCAAGTTTTTTTTTGTCAACTGGTCTACGATGTCCGTTAAAGCAGTCTTTAAGTTGTTGTTTGTTTTCTCCTATTTACAGTGTACATGTATTGTTTGTGACAATGATTGCATTGTACCACGTAAATGACGTTTTTAGAGTTGCAGTCTACAGGGTTCTCACTAAGTTTTAGAGTAGACGGTTGAGATATACATTGTAATACATGTAGTAGGCGGCTTGGCAATTGAGAGCTGAAGGCACGCCAATTTCTAGAGTGGTCTGGGGGCATGCCCCGCAGGAACATTTGAAAATTGAGAGGCTCAGAATTGCCATTTCATGCATTTTTGGCAAGACATTTTTCATAAAGCCTTCAACTGAGGGATTACCTTCAATGTGAAAACAAATTCACGAGAAACCTGTCTGTTCATTAGTTTTTCGTACAACTTTCACTGTTCATTCAGGATTGTTTAACACATATTAAGCAGTGCTTTCAATAAGACCCGGCACCCGCCGGAGCTCCGGCAGGTGTCCTGTTGTGAATCACCCAGTAAAATTAATGCATCTCTCTATAAAGGGGAGATATTTTCAGTTTCTTATTATTGCTCTCTGACGGGTGCCGCACAAGGGCAGCCACCTACTTAAAATCTTATTGAAAGCCCTGATTAAGCCTTTTCACTGAAAAATTGACCGCGGCTCAAAATTCGAAGTAGCCGGTTTTTTAGCCGGTTGCCGGCATTTAATGAGAACCCTGAGTTTATGTAATGATTGACACGTCTTGTTTCACCAGTAGAATGAAAATAATGTATAATAATTATACATTATTTTCATTTTACTGGTGAAACAAGATGTGTCAATCATTACATAGACTCAGGGTTCTCATTATGTAGTTGCATGTCAAATAGTTGCTGTAACATTGAAAAGAACCACAGGGTTGGTTATTTCGTGATTCAAGGATAACATGTACAGTAGTTTGGAGCTTACTAATAAATTACTAAGATTGTTAGTTTGTCGGAAAGCAACAATGCATGGAGCTTTGAAATTGTTAGTATAGCACGGAGATGAAGTCAAGACGTTGAGGTGCCTGTGAAAAATGGATGATATAGAGCGAAGAGCTGGATTATGAGTGATAACAAGTGGTACTCATTTGGGTTGGTTAGTTTCAGAATCAGAAGTGTCTTTAGTTGTAATAGAAGTATGAAGTCGTGAATCCGTTTTATTTCAGACAGATTTATATCCATGTTTATTAAGATAAGATTTATGAGAGAGAATAAGAGAGCATTGAATATTCTGGTTGTCTTTATCGTCTTTATGAGGCGATGACTGCGTTTTTGGAGCTACATGTAAATGTGAGATGCATAGAAAGTTTCTAGTAACAACGAGCCTTCAGTGTTTTAGAACAGCAGCACTTTCAATGGTAACTTTAAATATGGAGTCACGAAATCCTATGGGGCGTGTGTATGCAGGAAATAGCTCAAAAACATAAAAATTCTCAGGTGTCAATGGGTTAATGAGGTATGAACACTTTAATGGC
The DNA here is from genome assembly GCA_024195265.1 of Dendrophyllia cribrosa. Lineage (NCBI taxonomy): Eukaryota > Metazoa > Cnidaria > Anthozoa > Scleractinia > Dendrophylliidae > Dendrophyllia > Dendrophyllia cribrosa. The sequence continues at coordinate 42,987,717 of JAJLRJ010000005.1, read as the reverse complement.
TGTTTATTTATAATTTTGATATTTTATCAAACTCACGATAAAATCTTTTACAAATCCTTATATTTTGGTCGTTGGGGATTCCTGTTGTGAGCCTGGGCTCCCTGTGGTTCCGGGGAAATGTCACAATGGTGTCTCGCAAAGAAAAATGTACATGCATGGGCTAGCCAATGTTAACATTCAAACGCAAGGACAAAACCATGCTTAAAGAAAACACAGCATATCGGATCTGTAAAGACCTACGGTCCCAAAATATATAGAAATAGAAGTAAAATCTGCAAAGGACCGCAAACGATGAAGCCATTTTGCACGTGGAGTCACGGCAAACGCATAACACCTCAAAACTAAACAACCAACGATCGTTCAAATTAAAATATGAAATATAAAAACTAACTAGAACATTACTTACACCTTTTTAAAAGTTTTACAATGTAAACTGACCTGTTTTGTAGTAATTTTTGAAGAAAATCTCGTTCAAATTTTTCGCGGTCACTCTCGCGGAACGTACATACCCATACGGCATTGCAAGTAGAGTGGAAGTTCCCGGATAAAGACAACCTCGTCCCCAGGGTGGCGGGAAGTGGAGGACACTGGGAACGAGGTTGTGATAAAGGCGATTTTTGATGCGATTTTCGTCGCGCTCTCCAATGCAACTTTTGTCTCAAGTGTAAACTAACTAGCGGTGATTTTCTGTGCGATTCGGGTGCGACATTTGCTTTAATTTAATAATCGCCGCCAAGTTGCATCAGGTTTCGATCATGTTCGAAACCTCTGCGACATCGCGAGACAAATCGCGCCCAAATCGCACTGAAATCGCCGCCCGTTTACAAATGCGATTTGAAGATGCAACTTGCGCGCGACAAAAATTGCACAAAAAAATCGCCTGTGTAAACGGGCCTTTAAGGATCCACAGACAGCTTTCATGAAAGCGCGAAAGTAAGTGGTCTTTGACAAATGACATAGTGCACAAATTGATTCAGTCAATTCCATCAAACAAAGCGAATGGCCATCTATCTATCTATGGGATATCATGTAGATACAGTAAATCCCGATAACTAGAGGGGGGGGGGGGGGGGGGGGGGGGGGGTAGGGGGAAATCCCATATAAAATACATACATACATACATACATACATACATACATACATACATACATATAACTTTATTTAAACTCGGTAAAATCATTCAGTATATAAAAAGTGACAATTATATCATTAAAAATATATATACACTTCACTTACTGTTTTACAAGGTTGCCGAGTGGGAAACCGATGATTGAAATAGTCGGTTTATTTCCCTTTTAAATTGCCCTATTGACTTGATATTCCTTACATCTTGTGTTAAGGAGTTCCACAACTGAGCCCCGCTATAGCTAAAGCTACGCTTTAGATAATTGGTGCGTGGCTTGGGCAATGTTAGTTTACCGCACGAATTTCGTAAATTGTAATTTGTGCTTCGTGTATTGAATAGGTCCTGCAAGTACACTGGGGCTAATTTGTTGAGGGATTTAAACATCACCACTGCCTTTTGCTTTTTTCGTCTTACTGAGAGTGAATCCCATTTCAGCATTTCCAGGAGTACGTTGGAGCTTGTCTCGTAATTAGCCTCGCAATCGCCCTGGCTGCACGGTTCTGTAATTTTTGCAGTTTATCGCTCAGTTGGTTACTAAACCCATCCCGGACGGGGCTACAGTAATCGAGATGGGGCTGGATTAGGGCGTTATAAATTTGTATTGCAGTAGATTGAGAGACAAAAGGCCTAATGCGCTTCAGAGCACCGGGGATGCTCGTCGTACCTTTAAGACCTTTTAGGGGTCAAAATTTGTAGATTGGTACCGCTTAGGATACTAAAATCTATAATGACTACCGTTAGAATTATCGCGGCACCTTTTAGGACACGAGCCGAAAAAATATGACAGAATATGACATGTGTTGTTTAAAAAATGGTACCTCTTAGGGGTAAAAATTATTTTAAGCCACGCCCATCAAACGAGATTCTGGTACCTTTTAGGGTGTCTTTGGAAAATTACCGACGAGCACCCCCGTCATTTTTATATGGGAGTCCCCCCCAGGACTGGAACCTCCAGGGGGAGAGGGAAATTTGGTTCGAGATATCGAAGGTTCGAGTTATCGAAGGTAATTTTTCAAGCAATCTTTAGCCAAAGGAAAATGTTTGGTTCGAGTTCGCGAGAGGTTCGAGTTATCGAGGGTTCGAGTTATCGGGAGTCAACCGTAGAAGTAATGGGCTCGTGATGTAAACTACTAAACTGAAAACTATACTACGATCACACTCAACAGGCTTCTGATACTCCTGGGTTGGATGGATGGATGGATAACTAGACTAAAAGTAAACTGCAGAAGACCGCAAACGATAATGCTGCTAATGATAAGTAGGATGTACGAGAGACCTAACCAGCCAAAAAATGAATAAACAAAAATAATGAACTGCAAGGCTGATCTGACCACAGATCAGCCTTGCAGTTCATTATTTTTGTTCATATTTAGACTGTCTGCCCCTTTTCAGTCAATCGAGCGGGAGAGCTGATCACGAAACCAAGCTCGGCGAGACTGGAGCGAGCGAACGAGCCGAGGGGAAAACTGAGGGAGAGGCGGTAGAGCCCCCTCGGTTCGCATTGCTTTCACTCGCACGCCGCTTGGATCACTGATCGCGTATTTGCTCTCCCGCTTGACTATCCAGAGAGGAACTGTTAGCAGTCTAACGGATAACCTTTATTTTAACCAGTGGCGTAGCCAGCCTATAGGTCCGGGCCTACAAATTTTTCAACCCACTTGTGTTACATTTATAAGAATTGGAAATGAAAAATTCAAATCCATTCTCTTTTATCAAATATTAGGATTTCGGTGCTGTCAAGGTACACATAAAATCACCAGAAAGTGAAGGATAAAGCATTTTCAAGGGCCAATATCGAAACATTTTTCGGGGGGGGAGGGGGGTATGCCCCCGGACCTCCTTAGAAGCGGCCCTTACGGGCAAGATGGCCAGGCCTACAACTCTTCTAAAAGCTGGCAACGCCCCTGTTAACACAATAAAAATTAATTAAGCTACAGAGCTTGTGGGGTCGTGTCTAAAATAAATAGTAAAATAATAGAATATAATAGTAGGTAATACAGTCGAACCTCTCCTTACGGACACCTCTCTAATACGGACACCTCTCTATTACGGACAGTTTCCTATGTCCCGACAAAAATTCTCACATATTTTCTTTAAAAAAGACCTCTATAATACGGACCCTTTCTAATACGGACAACGGACACTAAATCTCGGCCCCAGAGAGCAAATTCATATAAACTTAACCTCTTTATAACGGATACTCCGGTGATCAGGTGATGATAGCTTGAGTAAGTAATACAATTTCCTGTTTGTGGTTTCGGTGGTTTTGTGGTTTCGTAAGACGTTTTCAGAATTGTACTTTTTAAATTACTTTTTCCCATGCAGCATTGCGTTATAGTTCGTTTCGTTTAAAAACAGTGATTCGTATACCTTATGTAGTTGAGAATTTTTCAATGTAGTACACTATTGATAGACAGTGTCTCAATGCTGTATATTAATCAATTTAGATGCAGTTAAAAGACGAGAGTGGGCCTGTTTTTAGTTACTGAAAAAAAACTGTCAGTGGAGTCTTAAAAGTGACGTCATCGTGGTGACCTCCATAATACGGACACCTCTCAAATACGGACACTTTGCTCTGTCCCTTCGGTGTCCGTATTAGAGAGGTTCAACTGTAGTAAAAAAAATATAAATGCTGCCAGTCTAATAATTAAACTTACTCGTCCCATAATGAATCTGGTGTGTGTACAAATATTTCCATGCTAAAAAACGTAGTATACTCAAATATATATAAAATCGCTATCTCTTTACCGCGCTGTTGAAGCGGAGACTACGTCGAATTTAAAATCTTTAAAATAATCTTTAGTTCTTACCATGGGTTCAAACCATTTACAATAAAAGAAACTGCTCACAGCCTCTTTGACATACAGTCAAATTCAACTTTAACCTTGTTAATTTTGTTTCCATCACACAATACAAAAATAATCATATATCTTATCTCATTCTGGTATAATATAGATGATGAGGGAGTTTATAGAAAAGCAAAGAATGCTCGAGATTATAGATCCCTTTAATAAGCGAACTTCCCGGGTTTTTTTTTACAGGCGATCACTCAAAATGTACTGAAGCCAAAGTTGTCACTTACGGGAGATGTCGCCATAACAAGACGTCAGACCACAGGCAGGGAGTCTTAAAGTGTCTATAGCCCCAGAAAGTTTTTTTCACCAGAATAAATTTTTGTATTGAACTGAGTAAAATGCCGCAAAAATTTCTGCTTTTGCTTAAAACCTCGATTTTTGACGAATTTTCAAAGTCTGCAAAAATCACAAAAATAAAAATCATGACCGAGTCGCAGAATCATTCGAAAAGATCTGGGTCTAGCACAATATGTGACGTCATTCCAGGATATCTTTCGCTCTCGATCATCGAAGACAGTCTCGCTGCGGTCAGGAACACAAAAATGCCTGAAAGTTGTATAGTATTTGGCTGTAGCAACCCTTCATACGAAAAAGAAGGCATTGCTCTCCATCCAATACCTTTTTATGGTAAAGAAGAGGCGAAGAAACGAATAAGAAGAAGAAAGTCGGTCGATTTTGTTAAACTGAAGCGAACACATTGGAAGCCCACCAAGTACTTGTCGGTGTGTTCGAAGCACTTCACAGATGAGGACTTCACTGTCCAGTTTTCTGAATTAACAAAGGAGAGTTTAACCGAAACTGTAGAAAGTAGAACCGAAACTGCAGTCTTGCTTGAGATTTTCTACTAAAGATTTTCTGTGGAGATTTCAGATACTCGACAGCATTATGGCCACCTCGTGCCAAACCAATCGCCACAGAATAGCCAAACAAATTAAACGACACCGAGATGAAAGACGAAGGATTGAATGCACCGCTCCCAGATTATCCAAGTTCTGTGGAAGAAACAATCAGCAATGCTCAACCACCGCACAGAGAAAACCGTAAACGCTACCGTGAAACGCAGGATAGAAAACAACATCACAGCAGTGAATGAAACAATGGCGACAGCAAAAGAGCTAGAAAGCGTCCACGCTCTTACGAGAAAACCAATCTGGAAATGTCGATAGACAGCTGGATAAAGGCATCGGAAAAATCGATCGGCAAACTAGAGACACACATAGAGAATAACTCTTGCCCAAAAACACTTCGATACGATGTGAGGGCAAAGATCAGGCCCGACTGATCCAGAATTCAAGACCGACATTAACAGGATTAGAAAAGAAGCAGAGCGTAAACTGCTCGGAGCATTAAAAACATTCTACTACCAAAGCGTAACAAAGTGAAACTAAGAGAACTTGAGCGAAAATATGTTTAAGTCTTGAATCTAGTGAACCTAGTACATCAAGAAATACTGATGTAAATCGAGACCGAGCTAAGAACAAACAAAAGAATGTGACAGCTAGCACTGATAATGTATCACGGAATGTACAAATGTCAGCCCACAACATTCAAGCACAAATAGATTTTATGTTGGAAACTTTAGAGAAAGCAAATAAGAATAAATGAAGTGCATCTTATCCTTGTCTATTATCTGAGTGTACAGATCAAATTCAGAGGAAAAACAATACAGAGAAACGGAAAATACAAAACAAGAAACACAATACGCGCAAAAATACAGCGCGCCAGAAGCGACAGATTAAAACTAACGAGTCAAGCAAACGACACATTATAAAGAACCTTTCCGCTATAAAACTCACAACTGAACAAATACTTTCAAAAGGTCTTAAGTTTATTCGTACACCCGTGACAAGAAAAAACCACAAAAGCATCAACTGATGCAAGATTTTAATCAATTCGCAAGACAAATGCGTACGCGTCTTCATATAGGTGGTTTGCAACCAATCTCTAGAGACATAGATAACAATAGTGAAAGGAACAAATGCTGGTGGACGAACAAAAGGAGCTAATGAGAGAACTATTGTTTATGTCCACCAGCATGGCGGCGATGACGTAACATGAAAACCACATAATAAAGATAAAACACAACACCCCTTTCATGTTAGATCAAACTAGAATCTGCCAGTTCAACCATCAGTTGCAATAGAAAGCTACCTAGAAGAGGTGAAATTGCAACTCGCTGAAATGGAGATTACCAAGCCTAAGACAACCTTCTATACAACGAACGCAAAGCGATCGAGGAGCTGAAAAATAACTCAGAAATAAATATTAGAAGGCAGACAAAGGCACTACTACGGTCATTATGAACAAACACTAAAAGCTACTAAAGAGAAAATCACAGAGGGTAAGATCCAACTTGATGATATGGAAAACTATAGACCCCTCGCAACACCTATGGTAGAATACAAGATATATTGATGACGTGTCCTCTTTGAAAGTTCAAAATGGAACACCAACTCGTAATTTGCGGTCTCCGAGCCTTCATTGCTCGAGTCCATTATCCACTAAACGTAACTATTAAACTAAATGAAGGTCAATAAAGGATTTTTCTTCGCAGGTACAAAACAAATACACGGCTGAAATCAACATGTGAATGACTGAGATCGGACCCGATCGGCTGTGTTGATAATATCCTGGAATGACGTCACTAGTCCCAGTCCCCGCTTTACTTGGCGTGTGGAAAACAAGTCTGACTTTGACGGGCCATAAAAAATCCAACCCGTCCTCCTCTCTGAATTAACGATTATCGTTAATTCTCAAATTGCTCTGAATTTACGATTATAGTAAATTTAGAACACTGACAGTCTGAAAGGAATTCTGGGAAATCAGCATTTTTGTTGAAAAAGACGATCCTTAGTGTTCGGACAGGACTCGAACCTACGGCCTCTACGACCCTTCGCTGACTTATCCTCTCTTCTAACCACTAGACCACCACGCTGCTGGTTGAGCAAACCTCAATTTTTAACATAATAAAATTCATGCGCTTATTCTACACCCTGTAGTAAGCCTATAAATTACTCGCTTGAAAATAATTTTAGAAAGTAAATGGAAAATCTTGATCACCAAACCTCAACAAAAAGCTAACCATTTGAAATCAGCGCTTAGGCCTAATCACTGTAGATCAATGATATTCTATGCAAGACTCAAATAAATATCTTGCAGATTTAATTTCCCATCGCCTTGTTGTTCGGTGGTCTAGTGGTAAGAAGACGTTCCTAGCAGCGGTAGTTCCGGGTTCGAATCCCGCAGTCCAAATAACATAGTTTTTTTTATTTCTTCTTTTCTGAAATGTCCTGGGAAACAGTGTTCTAAATTAACTATAATGGTAAATTCGGAGCAATTTAAGAATTAACGATTATCGTTAATTCAGAGAGGAGATCATGTTGAAAAAATCGGGGTTTTAAGCAAAAGCAAAAATTTTTGCGGCATTTTACTCAGTTCAATACAAAGTTTTATTCTGATGAAAAAAACTTTTTGGGGTTATAGACAATCCCTATCAGTAATTAATTTCAATGTACAAAGCACCTATAACTGGCTATAAGCGCAAAATATAAAGAGGTTATTCAGCGTGCAGTTGTGTAATACGGCTGGGTAGTTTTACGAGTCAGTTTCTATTTTTTCGAGACTTTAGGCGAGAAAAAATAGAAACTGATGAGTAAAAATGCCCAGCCATATTACACAACTCTTCGCTGAATCAATTGTTTATTATACGACAGTAATCTTCTCCTAAAACTAAGTTTTTGAGACTGTTTTTCCTAGCGAGCGCGCGGTCAGAAGAGTGTAATAACGTGTGAATGCTATGTCGAATAATAATGTATCATACTGGCCCCGGTTGTTCAAAAGATGGATAGCGCTATCCACCGGATAAATCACTATCCAGTGGATAAACATAAACAAAACCCATTGCGCTATCCGCTGAATAGTGATTATAGCGCTATCCACGTTTTGAACAACTTGGCCCTGAACTTTTGATGCAAGGGACAGAATTTTCGCTTTATTGAACTTGGACTGCAACACATTTAGTTAAATTTGCGTCTGTGGTCGCGGTCGCCTACGAGAGGTGTGGATTAAACTGTGATTTGACTGGGAAAACATTTGGTATTTTCGAAGTTTGACTGTGTTGTAACTCTGTCTATTGGGAGTGGAATATGTTAACTACAGACCGATAGCTGTTTTACCAGTCGTTAGTTAGCTGATAGAAAGGATCGTTTTCAATTAACCAGCTTTGCACATTTCTGGTTGAAAATGATCTACCTTATTGGTACGGGACTTATTTAAAAAAAAATCGCGAAATTAAGGTCCCGCGAAAAAAAGGTAACCGCGAAAATCAAGCCTAATACACGATGTTTAATACCCTGTTTCAAAACCCTTTATACACAAAGGATGGAAATATGCTTTACTTCGCGAATTTATGATCATGACTGAAGTGTAAGGCATAACAACATATCTTTTAACGTTGTGCCTGGTTAAAACTTTGTTATAGTTCTATTATTACAAAAAATAGCTATGTGTACAATTAAAATATGTACCGCTTATTCTGAAACGTCCAGTTTGTTAATGCGAATCAGCATCTGCCTTTTCCACAGTCTCTTCTTCTTCGTCGGTACTTGACGCGCGACGCGCGAGCGAGAAAGCCAAGAACGAGTGCGCGCCCGAAAGTTTAAAAAAAAAATCGTGAAATTTAGTTTCTTTTAACACAGTTTTACTGCCAAATCACGAAATTTAAGTCTCTTGAAATATTCCTCATCTATTTTCGCGAAATTAAAGTCCCGCGAAAATAAGTACCAATTAGTTACTTTCAAACACCCAACACGGATTTAGACCGCAACACTCAAATTAGCAGCTGTTCTCGAAGGCACACATGAATAGTATCTAAATGTTGACAACGGTCTGCTAAATGGAGTCCTCTTTTTAGACTTAAAAAAGCTTTTGATACTGTGGACCATAACATGATACTAAAAAGGCTCAAACTCTATGGGGTATAGACTCTCATGCCCTCCAAGTATGCTCAAACCGTGTATCAAAAACGTTTCCACGGGTCTTGGAGCGCTTAGAGTGTGCTCTTCGAGCCCGAGTCAAGTTCGAGTCACGCGCAAGTCAAGTTCGAGTCAATTTTTTAAAAGCATTTGCTTCCTTTTTTCTCAATGTCTTTTTTAGTTATAATTCTTGTTGCCTCAATGGTCTCACAGTGGCAAACAACCCACCCGCCCCCCAATAAAAAAAAAATCATTTGACATATTAATGACTAAAGCTAATTTTATTCTAGCTTTTGCGTGGGCTCTAGTGGTTTCGCCGCGAAACGTCAGTTTCCTCAGGCTAATTTTTTTCGCACCCGTACGTGGACTTCAATATGCTATTCGTACGGGAATCCAGAATTTTTCGAAGAATTTCCATGTAATGACTTATCCGTTGGCGATCCAAAATATTATACATATATCTTTGATGCATTAAGCGATTCTAGTAAACTTTGATTAGATTCACATTAATTGGCTCGGTCAGTTTTCGTTTAGAGTCGAATGTTTTGGGTCGCAACTTAGGAAATAAAGTACATAAAGGGACACTTTCCTGGCTGAAATATCGTGTTTTCATGATTATGGCCAGGAGCTTGCTTTAAGCTTACTTTATTATCTTGGAACAGGAAGAAAAATTCGCCAAAAGCGATGAAAGCAAATAAGTATTAATTAAAGAGACAAGATAATTAATGGCTACAAAAGTCAAAATCCCGGGGGGGGGGGGGGGGGGGGGGGGGACTCCCATATAAAAATGACGGGGGTGCTCGTCGGAAATTTTCGAAAAACACCCTAAAAGGTACCAGAATCTCGTCTGATGGGCGTGGCTCAAAATAATTTTTACCCCTAAGAGGTACCAATTCTAAAACAACACATGTCATAATCGGTCATATTTTTTTGGCTCATTACCCTAACGGTGGTCATTTTAGATTTAAGTACCCTAAGCAGTACCAATCTTTAAATTTTGACCCCTAAAAGGTACGACGAGCACCCCCGTCAGTTTTATATGAGAGTCCCCCCCCCGGGTCAAAATTTCACAAGAATGGCAAGTTTAATTTCTTGACCGCCTGTCAATAAATCAAATTTCATGAACTGTAATCCACTTACCTCGGCGCCAAAATGGCATCCACCGACAGTGACGTAAAATGGCGTCTTGGGCTGGGATGGGCCACTTTCTGGAAGCTTGAGAAACCGTGGAGATCCAAGACCACCTCGATAGACCTTGATGTAAACCATTTCCAAACAACCTGCTTATCCATCCTGCTTTACGGTTGCGAAAGCGGGATACTGACACAGAAGCTTGAAGACAGATTAAACAGCTTCGCCACAAGTTGCTATCGAGTAATGTTGGGCATCAAGAGATTAGATTTCATCCGGAATGAAGAGATTTTGAACCAGGTCCACCAGACGCCTCTAGTCAAAGAAATCCATCACCGCCAGCTAAAATTTCTTGGCCACATCCTGAGGAGACCAACTGATGAGCCAATTGAAAAATATGCCTTATTCCAACCTCATCATGGAAAACGCAAACCTGGCAGACTGAAAACAATGTTCCACCAATTCATCATCGCTAAAGGCCCTGTCACACTATTGCGTATGAGAAAAACGTATGAGTTGCGTATGAAAATTCATAAAATAATTTTCATACGCACAAAATGACCAGCGTACTTGACATATTAGTAACGTACCTCTAGCGTAACTCTCGCGTATTCAGCGTATGCCTAGCGTATGCTTAGCGTATAAACCATACATCCGAATACGCACAAAATTTTTAAGCATGCTTAAAATTTTTTTTCTGCCTCGCCGTATGCCAGCGTATGCGACCGTGCTTGAAACGTATACAACCTATGCCTAACGTACTCCTAGCGTATAACAGCGTATGAGTGATATTTTTCATACGCTGGCATACGCCAGTACGATACGCAATAGTGTGACAGGGCCATAAGGTGATAAACAGCAAGCATCCCCCGCTCCCACATGAAATCACAAGGGCTGCCAAAGACAAGAAGCAATGGCGAAAGATCGTGGCCGACTGCCTTGCAGCCGGCTGAGTGAGTTAGTAAGTGTGATTAATCCACTTCAATCCTTAAATAACACTGTTTTCAACGATCTTTTCTATCGAAAGTTAACGATAACATGGGTTTTAAATCTGTTTTTGTTTGTTTGAACGGTTTGTTTACATCGATCTGTGCTATGCGCGCGCTTATTACGCCATCGTAATTTGAAAAACTTTTGGGTTAAAACCTCGGCAGGTTTGCGTTATTTACTCATTTTTTCAACATTTGTAACTTTGAAAAACTTTAAAAGATCTTCTATAGCAGATTACAACGAAATCAGCGAAATGTATTAATCACGGAGGAATGTAGTGCGCATTGATTTGAAATCATTACTAAGCATAACAAAGAAGTCTTCGTCACCTTGGACGCCATTTTGATTGTTGCATAGCGGCCTCGCTTAAACGCAGCAGTTACGTGGATGAGTGCATGCGCGAGAGGCTAAACAAGTTTGCAAACTTGTTTTACCGGTTCAAAGTTAATTTATTCGTCCATGGCGCTGGACGGCGGCTCGATCAAAGGAACTAACGGATGCTGGCAGTGGTTTCTTTCTCGTCCGGCGTAGCTCGGCGTAGGACAATCCACTGCTCGCAGGGTAGTTTGTAGTTAATGTACTCTGAATATTGAATCAATAGAAATTTGTTAATGAGCAAAAATGGCCCATTTTCTCAAAAATCGCAGAGTGCCCTTTTTAGTTCTTTAACCACTTTCTATTGTTACAAAAATGCAGGTATATACTTAGAGAAGTGTAGAACTGTGTGTAAAACCAAAGAAAGTAGGGATAGAGTGGCCAGCACTGGATATCTATGTATGAGCTAGTCCGGCGTCGCCAGAGTTTAAGCGCCAAAACTGAGTTGAACTATCACAAGTTGGGTGTTCGTGGCTGAAGTCTCTTTCAAGTAACTTCCGATATTTTTATAATTCTATATACAGCTATTTCAATTAACGTTGTCGGATGAAAGCTTAAAGCCAAGACCGTAAGGTAGTATGGGTTAGGGTTAATAGCCATTGTATGAAAATCCCATACTACCTTGCGGTCTTGGCTTTTCGCCTTTTTCATCCGACAACGTTAATAGCAAAGCGCACAATTACTATTTATAGAACTAAAACTCAGACAAACAAACCAAAAGTGACTCTCAGGGGATTCCTAATAACGAATTTCTATTGTCAGAAATGCAAGAATAAACAAGAATAAATTATAAACTCAGACAAACATGGGTACTGACGTCATTTGTGCGCTTTGCTATTGAAACAGCTGTATACACCAACATGGTTTACATAAAATGATAAATACTGACTAGAGGCTTTTAAAGAATTATTTCTTATAGGGCCAGCTGGGCGATCTATTTATTATGATCATCTCATTAACACAGTAGCATGTGCCTGAAAAATGCAATAAGTCTTTATTTCCTGTTAAAAACGTTTACAAAAATTGGCGTCATAAATGTTGACTGCCATATCGCCGATATGAAAACCGTTTTATCCAAGCATATATCTTCCTATTGATCACCTAATGTTTTTCTAGCGGAAAAATCTCTCACTGCATTGTTTTAACCTTTGTTTGTGAGTGATCAATGGTTCTAAAAGAACGAGAAACTGCTACACTTTGTTTTGAAGCACATTATTCTTGTCAACAACTTTATAGAGCGTTTTCACTTGACGTCATAGCCGCCATATTGGTGTTCCCGTACAAAAGAATTTTAATTAACTTCTTTTGTTAGGAACACCAACATGGCTGTAGCCTGCGGACAGGCTTCCAGTCGGACGGCGGGGTCATGCGAAGAAGGGAAGCCTGCACGCACCCTTCAAAATCGCGGCGGCTATGTCTAAAATAGGGAACGGGGAATCGGGGAACGGGGAACGGGGAACGGGGAATCTCTAAAATAGGGAATCTCTAAAATAGGGAATCTCTAAAATAGGGAATCTCTAAAATGGGGAATCTCTAAAATGAGGAATCTCTAAAATAGGGAATCCCTAAAATGGGAATCTCTAAAATGAGGAATCTCTAAAATAGGGAATCCCTAAAATGGGGAATCTCTAAAATAGGGAATCTTAAAAGCAGCTGTTACGAGAAATGAGATCACAACAGTTTTGTCAAGGCGGCCGTAAGTAAAGCTGTCCGCTCACGATTGCTTTTGCTCAGAAAACTCTGACTGAAATTCAAGATGGCTACAAACTAGAAGTCAGGTGATGCGTTAATTCATTTACCGTGTTTTGTGACAAACCATGTTACGACGACACTTAGGGACGGACCATTTAATTTTTGTCGGGGGGGGGGGGGGGGGGGGGGGGGAGAGGGGTGGGCAATTTCTTCTAAGTATGAATTTTTTTTTCCAGCATCACTATTTGCAAGAATGTTTGAATTTATTTTCACGTGCTTTCTTGTGCACGATTTTTTTTGGGAATTGCCCAACCCCACCCCCCCTGCCCCTCCCCACACAAAAATTAAATGGCCCGTCCCTTAGTGTTTGGTTCATAAATTTGGCAAACCGTCACACAAGTAAACGAGCGGATCCGTACGGATAGTTCGCAGTTGTTTCTCAGAAAGTAGTGCTATTTTGTCTTCGCTGTTACTGTTGTTGAGTTGAGAAATCGGGAGCAAACTGCAGTGGACATCACAGTGGATTTTTGTTTATTACATGTAATAAACAGAAACAATCTCAAAATCATCTTTTCTGTTCGCCAGACTGCGTGTCGCCAGATGTTTATATAAAAGAAGACAATAAGCATTTGGCGACACGCAGTCTGGCAATTTAATTGGGGGATAGTTGAATGTTTCGAAAAACACATCAAAACGAAAATTCTTTGCCTTCAATTGCAGCAAGTCCACAAAGAAATTTTCCTTTTCTCTTTTATCACACGTCGGAATGTCTCATCATATCTTGTATCCACAGTCACGTACTACAGTGTTACAGTAATCAGCCATCAATTCCCTGCTTTGTTGCCGTATAAATTTCGGGATAAATTTTTACTAAAAGCAGTCCTCGAAGAAATAGCGAGGCAATAATCATGTTTGCTTTCCAACAAGGCTGAGAAATAATATTCTGTCGTGACAGTTTGAAAGTTCTTTACCGAAGAAACAGCTCCAAACTTTGAGAAAACTTTTCAAAAACCTGCCTCAAACGTACACCACTTCACGCTCAAAAAAAAGTTTACGCATACACCGGAACTTTACGCATACGGCGGAAGTGACGATGATAGCTTGTTCAAGTAAGCTAAAATATTGTGTCCAACAGACAACAATACAAAGACACGTTGGGCTCAAGATATACTATTTCGCTTACATGAACAGCCGACTGCTCTCTCGAGCGCCCTCTAAACTTCGTAGTTGCTATAGCAACTACGAACTAAAAATAGTCGCCCAACAGCCGCACGTGACGACCGTCTATGATGTCAGTATAAAGGTGAAAAATGCGAAATGTAGAATTGTCCTATAAATAGGGTTCTGTGGATAAGTTTAAAATAATGATGAATCTTGGTGATTAACTTCCGAAGACTCAAGATTTTAGTCAGTTTTCCTCATACCAGGCTTTTATGTAAATACCGACCAAAAAGCTAAAACTACCTTTGAGCGGTTAGAAACAAAGTATGAAAGATGTGAGAAGTAAATGTTGTAAAATTAACAGGGCTCGAGAAAATTATTTCCCATTAATCGCAAAGGCAAACTTGAGATATTAAACAGAAACTAAAACTAGACTGGTCTAGACTGCAAACGGACATCATATTATTAAATGCCATAAAGCAATCATTTTAAATAACTAAAAGGCGATAAAATTTGTTGTTTATAGAATAGAATAGAATAGAAACTTTATTGAAGGACGATTTTCCTTTTCTGTTTATACGAAAGCGACGAAGAAAATAATGAAACTGCATTGAGTTATTGATTTGTTATGCGTAAAATCATGCGGAGCTTCAAGGCATCACGTTTCATTACAGCCATGCTCCGTCACGCGTGACCAGTATTTTTGAAAATTTGAATGGAGTTTTCAAGTTTACGCGTCGGTTTTGTAAATTCATTCCGAGATTCGTAATTCCCGTGAGAATTTTACCGCATTTTCGGAAACAAACAGCAATAAAATATCATTTTATTTGAAATGTTACATATCCGAACAGTATTAGGTTTTTTACGCGTGTAGCGAAGTTATTTTTCCGTTAACTCGTGACTTTCAAAGTGTTTTCCAGAGAGATCTTCAAGGTTTCATTCAAATCTCGGACGTTACAAAGAAATATTCAAACGTTCATTTCAGTCTAGTGGATTACTGGTCACGCGTGACGGAGCATGACTGTAATAGCATAAACAAACAGGTCAAAGAGGTCACGCAACGTTTTTCCCCCCCCCAAAAAGTATCTTTCTTGTTCAAGAGTTTGAATAATTTTGACATTGATTTAATTCTATATTTACAAATTCAAAACAAGTTAAAAAAGAGCTAGGAACACCATAGAAATTCGCCGTAAATATCGACCTAAACGGCTGGAAAATATTCACGCAACCTTTCATGTGATCTCAGTTAGAAACAAAATATGAAAGCTGGGAGAAGTAAATGTTGTAAAATCATCCACTCATCTCAAATGCCAAAGATACGATGCTTGAAGACACGTGTACTGAGCACGATTTTTTTCTCTCTTAAATTTCTGGAGGAATTTTTTTTTTGGTAATTGCCCCCCTCCCCCAACTAAAATGGTCCATCCCAACACGATAGTGACTGCTGCGCAGGCGCAGTAGTCACAAAAACTCCAAAAAAACTTCGAATTTGAGCGTAAAATTACGAACGATATTTCAATTAAAATGGCTCACTGAACTTCTTTGTGTGTTTACTGGTGTATTGAGTGGTTTTGGGATCGATTCAAAGCGATTCCAGCGAGTTTTAGTTCCACTCATTTCTTCCTCCCTAAAAGAGTCTAAGAAAGTCTAAAAGTCTCTCTTTTAATAGGGAGGAAGAAATGAGTGGAACTAAAACTCGTTGGAATCGCTTTGAATCGACCCAAAAACCACTTAATACACCAGTAAACACAGAAAGAAGTTACATGTAAGGTGAGCCAATTTTATTGAAATATCGTTCGTAATTTTACGCTCAAATATAATTGGAAGCGAATTTTCCCCATACAAATCCTTATAATTTCGTTATTACGCAACAGTTACCACGACGTTCAAATTACAACGTGTAAACATCATTGAGCTTGGGGTGCCTGTGTTTTTAAAATCACTACCCCTACAGTGGCTTATTGTTTTACACTCCGTGTGGTTCCGGTTAATTCTTTCTGATGACAACGGACCTTCGATTTCGTAGGTCAGTCATCGTTTTCGTACCTTATAAATTCTCAACTCGAAGATACCGCAAGAGACGACGGAGCACCGCCTTTCTAATCTTGTACAGCCAACTTAAAATCAACATTGGAATGAATAACCTGAATAACCTTCTCGCAGTTCTCGTCCTACACGTTTTGGAACAACCGCAGGCATGACGCCAGCACGAAAAAAACGCAAGGCGGGCACGCGAGCTTACGCGATCTTGCAGATATATCGAGCTTGAGTAGCACTTTTTGTCGCGGGTCGCGAGTCGCGACTGAAAGTCGTGGGTGCGGGTGCGGGTGATAAGTGCGGGTGCGGGTAACAGGTGCGGGTGCGGGTAAAAGGTGCGGGTGCGGGTAACAAATTATCAAAAAATTAAAATAAAATACCAAAAATTAAAAAGAAAAAAAATACCAAAAACTTACTTCTCCCAAAGCGGAGTTTCGAATTTTATCGTCCACTAATCATATTAGAAATTTGCAGTGGCATAGCCACAATTAGTGACTCTTCACTATTGTTAACAGATCGAATTACAATGTAAAAATTTTGTTTTTGTTTCTTTTTGTGTGCGCGGAGAGAGGAAAATCGGAAAACCCGGCGAAGCCTTTGTACAGCGGTATATACATATATATTTTTACCGTTTCGTCATGTTCAATCGTAATCCGTCGGAAACAAAAGAATAACCGCCAAAATGGGACAAAATAATTTATAAACAAAAGCAATAATTATCAATTTAAAGTGAAAATTCCTGATAACGTTCAGGCATTTATGCTGAGCCGATTTCAAGGAATCTTCAAAGGAAATACGAGGTTTATTAATATGTACCGTTCAAATTAATAAAGACCTTAATACGAAACCACAACGGCGACACCAACGCAAACGTCACTAAAAAATCAATCCGCAGTTATAAAACTACTTCGCGATTATATAAATCGACAAGTTCAATTTGTATAATGTAGCCGAACTACCCGCGTATTGAATTTGTAGAGAAGGCTTCTTTAAAGTTCAGATAGAGAAAGGAAAATTCACAGTCACGTGTTCGCGTTTTCTTCAAAACCTCGAATTTGGTAATTTCACGTAGTTGTTTTGCAGAGAACGTCAGAGAATTGTGCCAAAACGTATACACTAGACTTTCTCAAACGTTCCTCGCTTCTTATTTCCGGTTCCGGTAGTAGGCCCGTGCTCCCCTCCCACGGCAAGTGTAGATGATGATTCGTCTTGCTTGGAAAAATTCAAGAAAAACCTTATGGAGGGGTGTACACCCGTATACACCTTTTGTACACCCGAGGGTTCTTACAATATTACAAGGAAATTGCCGGTTTGCTCATCTCTATGTAACAGCGACGTGCATTGAAATGGGAGTGAAAAAAATCCATCTGTCCACTGTGAACAGCCGCAAACCCCCTCGGACCGAAAAAGCGCAGCGTGTAAATCGTCTTTACTTATGTCAACTTATTTTAAGTAATGCCACATTATTTTCTTTTTCTGCAACTCATGACATAAAAAAATAGTTTTTGGTTGGGATATATGCGTTATCTCCGCAATTATTTTTTAATTATTTTTTTATCTCCGCAATTATCAGCAGCCATTAATTTAAATGCTTTTTGTCACTCTATATAGTCTGTATGACATTTTCTCTCCTTTGTTCCTCTGTGCTCTGCAGTCCGAATAGGGCGTCCGCTCAATACACCGAGATATGCAGGATCTTTGCTGTGATAATGTCATGTCACTGTGAACATGTCACTGTCCCCTTCATGCTAAATCGTGCTATCATTTTTCGCGTTGATTGATTTGCTACAATGAGCGCCGCAAAACGTCTTTTTCCTTGCTTTTCACTCTAGTAAGGATAAAACACGTCAAATTGAACAAAGGAAACTTGGATTTTATTTTCAGTGGCAAGAGTTTCATTATATTAAAGTGTTCGTTTTATAGTACAGGTCAGGTTTTGACGATGAGAAATGACCATTTATTCAATGTAAGTGTCCGCGTCCGCTTTATTGAGGTGTTCACTTAAAGAGAGGCAGTTTTTACGGTTAATCATGGGTTAATACGGGAACAAAATTTTGGGACATCGACAATACAGGTTTGACTGTTTTTTTTTTTCCTCCACAAAACTTCACTAGTTTCGGGTGTACCGTAAAAAGAAGTTATGATTTGATAGTGAACATTGGTCGTTCGTGTCAATGTCGGCGCGGTCGCACGAAGGAATTTGTTATCCTTGGCCGATCCAGTTTTTCACACGGTACTGGCTTGATCAGCGCCGGGGTCAAAAGGGAAAGAGGGTGCCATGGCAACAGTATGCGTGCACGTGTGCTAAACTTTTATTTATAGTTTTGAATTTCACGGAGTATTAAACAGTACGAAGAACATTTTCTTTTCCGACAGTTCGCCTAAGCCAGGGCCTAGTTATGAGGATGTTGTTAACTAATGGTTCCAAATCACCCATGCGAAACAGCTGGTGGTTGAAGTATCAGGTTGAAGAAACAAAAAAACAACAAAAAACAACTACGTGAAATTACCAAATTCAAGGTTTTGAAGAGAACGCGAACACGTGACTGTGAATTTTCGTTGAAACTCTATCTGAACTTTAAAGAAGCCTTCTCTAAAAATTCAACACGCGGGTAGTTCGGCTACATTATACAAATTGAACTTGTCGATTTATATAATCGCGAAGTAGTTTTATAACTGCGGATTGATTTTTTTGTGACGTTTGCGTTGGTGTCGCCGTTGTGGTTTCGTATTAAGGTCTTTATTAATTTGAACGGTACATATTAGGGACCGATCGTTTATTACGTCCCAGGGGGGGGGGGGGGGGGGGGGGGGGGGGGGGGCGGTGGTTTTGAGGGGGGGGGGGGGTATAATTTTAAAACAAACCCGTTTTAGGGGGGTAAATTTTTCCCTGGTACTTAACGTGAGACAGGCAACCCATAATCAGGATCTAGCAGTTTGTCCCTGAAAGCTTGTTTATCTGGGGAAGATAACTCATTAAAGCATGAATATAGATGGTATGCTTCTTCGAGGTCTAAGTATCCATATCCATACATTAGGTGCTCTAGAACTGCTCTCAGACCTCTGGCTGTAGAATTCGTCTGTGTCCCGTCTTTTGACCGTAGAAGAACGGACTCCAACAGTAACAAAACTTCGTCATCACTGTGACACTGGAGTGACGATCGCAAGTATTTCCCTTTGGTTGACTTTGCTCTAACCTCCGACCTTTTCTCCTGCCAACTCAGCGAAACCTTCACTTGAGATACATCTTTGCATGATTTGTAAGTCGCCATATTGAATGCCATGTAACCAAGCCTCGTACCCAGGGCCTTATCAACAATACCTACATGTACTAAATTTATAAAAAAAACGACTGACAATAATTTCATACACACTGACGGTCGAGGCCGTCTTGTAAATGGGAGAAAAGATAAAACGAGATGTTCAATATATAAAAGATAAAAAATCTAAAGGAAGGAGAGAATTTTGGCCTCCTCGCGAATTTGGAGGAGGGGGGGGGGTAAATTTTTTACACAAGAATTGGGAAGGGGGGGGGGGGGTATAAATTTTACTTCAACATATTTTGGGGGGTTCAGTTTTGAAACACTGCACTTTTTTAAAAACCACCCCCCCCCCCCCCCCCCTTGGACGTAATAAACGATCGGTCCCTTAATAAACCTCGTATTTCCTTTGAAGATTCCTTGAAATCGGCTCAGCATAAATGCCTGGACGTTATCAGGAATTTTCACTTTAAATTGATAATTATTGCTTTTGTTTTTAAATTATTTTGTCCCATTTTGGCGGTTATTCTTTTGTTACCGACGGATTACGATTGAACATGACGAAACGGTAAAAATATATATATACCGCTGTGCAAAGGCTTCGCCGGGTTTTCCGATTTTCCTCTCTCCGCGCACACAAAAAGAAACAAAAACAAAATTTTTACATTGTCATTCGATCTGTTAACAATAGTGAAGAGTCACTAATTGTGGCTATGCCACTGCAAATTTCTAATATGATTAGTGGACGATAAAATTCGAAACTCCGCTTTGGGAGAAGTAAGTTTTTGGTATTTTTTTTCTTTTTAATTTTTGGTATTTTATTTTAATTTTTTGATAATTTGTTACCCGCGACTTTTACCCGCACCCGCACCTGTTACCCGCACCCACACCCGCACCCACGACTTTCAGTCGCGACTCGCGACCCGCGACAAAAAGTGCTACTCATCGAGCTTTACTCTCCGGGTGTTCAAAAATGTAACGAGAAGTTGTTAATTGCAATTTTTCTTTCAAACTTACCAGAAAGCAGAGTGAGTTATTTTGGAGTTTTTTTACTTGTGTGACAGTTTCGCTGTCGAGACCGAATATTTACACATTGTTAAACTTATGAACCAGACAGTATTATAGTGTTATAGTGTGGTGGTTATAGCATGATTTGTCACAAAACACAGCAAATGAATTAACGCATCACCTGACTTCTAGTTTGTAGCCATCTTGAATTTCTGAGCGAAATTTTTATCTTGAGCGGACAGCTTTACTTACGGCCGCCTTGACAAAACTGTTGTGATCTCATTTCTCGCCCTATTTTAGAGATTCCCTATTTTAGAGATTCCCTATTTTAGAGATTCCCCATTTTAGAGATTCCCTATTTTAGAGATTCCCCATTTTAGAGATTCCCCATTTTAGAGATTCCCT
The DNA here is from genome assembly GCA_024195265.1 of Dendrophyllia cribrosa. Taxonomy (NCBI): domain Eukaryota; kingdom Metazoa; phylum Cnidaria; class Anthozoa; order Scleractinia; family Dendrophylliidae; genus Dendrophyllia; species Dendrophyllia cribrosa. The sequence continues at coordinate 42,966,704 of JAJLRJ010000005.1, read as the reverse complement.
ATTTTAGAGATTCCCTATTTTAGAGATTCCCCATTTTAGAGATTCCCTATTTTAGAGATTCCCCATTTTAGAGATTCCCTATTTTAGAGATTCCCCGTTCCCCGTTCCCCGATTCCCCGTTCCCTATTTTAGACATAGCCAAATCGCGGCTGCCGCGGCACCGCGGCAGAACGTTTGCGCATGCGTAAACTTCAAGCACTTCCGGTCCGTTAAACTACCAGTCAACATCGATGCGAACAGCATAAAACAACACTTCTGCATGAACCAACAGACCTAGATTTTCTAGATGCAATGATGAAAGGACCAAAACCGAAGAAAATTATGGTACGTACACGATCGGTTCTTGCATGAATACATTTCGAGATGGAGTGAAGACTTGTTTTTTGTGAAAAAATGCGATGCAAAAATTATTTGTTCATATTTCGTTGTTGGTGCAAACACCAAACCCCTTGGTGCAAACGCTTGAAACTTGAACGATGAAAAAACTTTTCAACGAAACAAACTTTTTCTCTACCTTTGTTTTATAACTCTTACTTTTTGTTTTCAAACTTCGCGGTACGGGAGTTTTATGTTGTTTATGTTGTAGTTCATTTTTTATTTCAGGTAATTTTTGTTTTTCCTTTGTTTCAAATTCATGAGCATATATTACCATACCCAAAAACAATGGAAAAATAAAAATTACCTGAGATAAACAAATTAACTACAACATTTACATGGGATTACAGTATGTCACCGGAAATGCGTAATTCACCGGATGCTCAGTTTTCTACTCATGCGCAGTGCGTTCTGCCGCGGTGCCGGCTGCCGCCCACAAGAACCCGCGGATTGCTTTAGCTTGTCAACTGTCAAATTTTAACCAATCAGCACGCCCCGGAAGTCAAAATTCAAAATCAAGGTAAACAAATGATGATACACATGAAATCTAGGCGCCCGGTCGCTCGCGAGCGCCATGTCTCACGGATAAACTGTCAAAATTACCATACTTTCAGCCTCTGCAATTTAACACCTTAAAGCGGATAAAATCATTATAAATAAGAGTATGTTGTTTTGTTACAGTTAGCCGAAAACCATCTCCGAGTTATTTATAGTTCTTGTCGCTTCGCTTCGCCGTGTTTGTTTACACACGCAATTTCAGCGGTCGGTCGTAGTTAAAAAAAATCCTTCAGAAGGTGTAAAACAAATAAAACCGTCTGCGAAAATAATTCGAAAGCCGTTAGCAACGAAAAATAATTCATGAACGTTTCATTAGTCACGAACGAATTGGTCATTCAGCTGGTCATTCAGCTGGCATTTCTGGGACTCCAGGACATGCACTGCACGTTAACTCTGATCGCGAACCCGCCGTAGAATTCAGAACTGACTGAAAGAGTCGGATAAAAATAATTCTGATCAGAAAGACGACAATAATTCAGAAGAAATCGACAAAACTATTTTTAACCGAGCGACAAAATAGACAACCGATCGCTTATGGCTTCGCCGCTCATGGGTACAGCTCCTCGTGAAGATAAAACAAAAATCCGCTGCCTCCCCAGGCAAACTACCAAGAAGCTTATTGAATGGCGATTCAATTCATTCAAGACATGTTTATTATATTTAAACTTTACGCATTGAATGACGAAATTTTCATTGACGAGTTGTTTTAATACACACCCGTTCGCCAGAATGTCTGCACGCACTCGTCAGAATGTCTGGGATTCTGAGAAATATTTCGTGCACTCGAATTAAGAACTGAGTGAAAACGTTACTCTGTACCGGACAAAAATAATTCTGAACAGAAAGAAACGAGTAATTTCTCTAATAATTTCTAATTTCTCTACCGGAAATGAAAAACTACAATTACGTCATGAATAATTAAAATCCACCAATCAGCGCTTCCAGGTTTGCGTCCAAAATTCGATATTCTGAAACTCGCGTGCAGGCTCCCCTTCGTTGCCGGCGCTTCGCGCCTGAAAATAGCGCCCCTCCGAATCAGGAGCCTGTTCGCAGGCTAACATGGCTGCCATGGCCTTTGTCATTTGAGTCCCACGGGACTGAAGGTCACGTGAGTGAAAACGCTCTATAGGTTTTTGTTGTATCATCACTAATATTAATATTGTTAATTACTTAAAGTGATTCCTCAGAAATAAAAGTTGACGAACGAGTTTTTTCAAACTTTCTCAGATTTTTCCCTACTAAGCATTGTTTTGAAAAAAGCAATTAAAAACATACGTCACCATGCTCGCAAAAGAGATGTGAAGGACTAAAGTTACCCTATTTATCCATGTATTACTGTCTATTACGTGCGTGATTATTTGATTAGTTCACGTTACCGGCTTTACCCGCTAGTATGAAGCATAGCTAAAATAGAATGCTTGAAAAACTGTAATAGATATAATTCGTCGACCATAAGGAACAAAGGCACACAGCCTCACACGGCACTGACTCAAAACGCTCCTTGCCTGCATGATCTCAAGGTCATGATTTTATGGCCACCAGTGATGGGTGTGTACATGTTTTTAGAAATAACCTCTTCTCCTGACGAATAAATTTTGTTAAACTCTTTTAACTCAAAGAGGATGCTTTTTAGAGTAATATTAAGCAATGGAAAAGATAGGTCACTATACTCGATTAGGAGAAAACAATCTCTTATTCATTTGGCCAACTTATCGTCAAAGAAAACCCTCTTGGTTCGGACAGTGCTCGCGCTCGTGCGCGCGCTAATGACGCAAGAAATTATGAGCAGTAGTGATGAGCAATGCAATACCAAGGAATCACATTTTTGTGCTGGATGATCCTACAAACAAATTCATGTTATTCCGCTCTGTTTAATTCGTACGTCACTGAATTCCCTGTTTTGGCATTCAGTCTTCACAGTGCTTTCTATTTGCTTTCGTCAGCAGCGCTAGCTCCAGAAGGCACGTTGTAGTACGGGCTTGATTCATCGTGCTTTCCCAGATCACAGTATGGTACATCGCTCTGCATTATCACCTCCAGTTTTTCAATCAGTTGAGAGAAACTGGGGCGAGTGGATGGATCCTCCCTCCAGCACTCAGTCATCAGTTCATGCCTTTTATGGATGAAAATATAAAAATGAAAACAAAAACGTTTTCTGTTCATTAAACTCTATTTCGTTACCAGGTCATATTTGGAATAGATCAAGAAATATAAACAAATGAAAACTGTTTTCCGTGAGCTCTATGCAGATGAATTAGCAAGAAAATACCATTAAAAAAATTAACAAAATGTTTCCCTGTCAACCGTCTTCTTTTTCATACTTTTTATATCTTCCTTGGTTTCATGGCCTCAATTAAGCATGGATACAGCGCTGGGTATAGTGATTTTATAGACTATTTTCTGGTGCTATGTCGGTTGGGAAGGGAAACATGAAAATTTGGTTTTGTTATCTGCGTGGATAAGGTGAATTGGCCACCGTAAGAGAAATTAAAACAAGCTGGCGTTTTGAGCGCTAGTCACCTAGTCACAACGTCAGAGATTCGTTCTGACGAAAGACGAACGCTCGAAACGTCAGCTTTTTTAATCTTTTTACGGTGGTTAATTTACCGTATCAACTCGGTTGATAAAACCAAGTATTCGTGTAGAGTGATTAAAGCTCGCTTTGCTTACATCACTAATAAGCAACTTACACTTCATCGCAGCACATGTCAGGCCTTTCCATGCGATAACCAGTTTTGAGCAGTTGATACAACTCTGTGTTGGTCAGCAAGGGGTATGGAACACCTCCTGATATACGCGGGAGAATAAAAAAGTTAATAGAAGAAGAACTGAAACGCGTTTATTTAAAAATCGAAATTTTTCAGTCGAGAGACTCAATTACTTGTGATTAAAATAAATACTACAACTATTTACAAATAATAAGACGATAAATAACAAACGCAACAACAAAACTTAAACCCACAGTAAACTGTGTAAACTGGCATCAATTTCAATGCTCAATTCAAGAAAGAAAAACATTTGTCGCCCCAAGCAGGATTCGAACCTACGGCCCTCAGATACAAGTCGGCTGTGATAAATCATAACGACGCTGGCAGCGTAGCCACTTAAAGAAGTGAATACAGAGACCATTCGCTTCTTTAAGTTGCTGCGTTGCTACGTGGTTACTTTGCCAGCGTCGTTAGGGTTTATCACAGCCGACTTGTATCGGTGGTGGGAGCGTAGGTTCGATTTCTGCTTGGCTGTGGAATGTGCAGGTGTGATGACTATGAAAACAAGAACCAAGTCACCATATCTGCATGACCGCCTCTCCCTATTAAGATTAATAAGCATGGAACAACCTCAGTCTATTGTACAATGGTGGACAAAAGACCTTGGTACGCAATGACAAAGTCTTTCGAAGAGAAAAAAACTATCGTTCCATTTCCTGGTTCCCCCCCCCCCCCCCCCCCGCCCCAATACAAAGTTGAGACATTGTGGCTTGGGGTTATATGCATAGAAATCAACACTGTATCGGGGGTGGGGAGGGGGGAGAGGTGACGACAAAGACAATTTGTGACCATGATTTTTTTATATAAACGTCATAACTCCCTTAAAAACGATACCCAAAGCAGAGCGAAAAGGTCAAAGGCACATTCATTTCACGTTAAGGTAGGTCTGTAAATGTGAGTATGCCACTCCAACATCCCCGCCCCCCCCCCCCCCCCCCCCCCCCCCCCCCCCCCCCCCCCCCCGCCCTCCTCTCCCCAGCCTTCCAGACGTTTATAGAATTAATTCGTCAATACAGTTTCTAAATAAGCTTAAAGAAGGAACTTCATAAGCATTTCTTTACACGCACCATTGTAATGTATCAAAGCCGAAGTAACGTCATTTTAATTTGCGAGACATTCTTATTTATTAACTGGACCATCATAATACTGAAACAAATTATTTCTGAGATTTCAGTTAGCAAAAGACAACAAAAAACGTACGGATGGATAGTTATAATAAACGCAACTGACTTACGTACCTAAGGTAGTCATTTCCCAAAGAAGAACACCGTAGGCCCAGCTGCGAAAGAAATACAAAGGTAATTTATGACCAGAACACCTTGAGGAATACCTTGAACCAGGGCCTCACTTCCTGGTCGAGAATGGTGCGCATGGAATTTTGGGACTGCTGCATCCTTTCCAACACGCCTCGAGTCGTGCTCTCTGATTTCCACTCTTTGTCATTGCCGACAACACCTAGACTACTGGGATGGAGGCAGTTAATGGAGCTTCAGACATACGTTATTATTATGATTTGGCATATATGAATAACAATATCAATATTTATGACTTATATTGCGCACATATCATCTACGTATTATGACGCTTTACGTGCACTTATAGAGGTTTTGCACGGCAGCCATGTTGCATGGCAGGAACAATAGATTCTTTTCCCTATGGGAAAGAATGTTCTTTCTAATGCAAAACATTTTCATTGTTCCTGCCATGCAACATGGCTGCCGTGCAAAACCTCTATAGGAGATCGAGAACAAAGTCGGACGTAAGCCCAAGCAGGCGCTTCAGACAGCTGCTATCCGTCCTTTGTTGACCAGGGATGTGTTAGGTCCTCAGTGGCTCCTTTATGTCTCCACTCACAGGACGAAATAACGACTTTAAGTGCAAGTAAAGGTTCATTAAAGAAAACTTAAAGAACAATTTCGACTATCTTTAAGTGCACCGTAAATTACTTAAATAAGCCTTTACTTGACAACACTTAAAGCAAGTAATGAACCATTTAAGTTGCCTTTAAGGGTCTTTAAGTTGTTGAAAAGTTGAATTAAAGATAACGTAAAGGTTCTTAAACACATATTAAAGATACTTACTTACTTTAATACATTTAAGAGTATTTACGTCTCAACTTAAAGATTTTCGATACCTTTAAGTAAAATTTAATTTTCTCTTAAAGATTAGTAAATTCATTATTTCGTCCTGTGACTGGTGACGTAACTGCCATTTCTGTTCATCCGAGCCACGTGAAGGTCTAACCGTTTGCAGATATCATACAAAGGCAAAACTTTCGTTCTCAGTTATTTTAAGACCCAGAGTGTTGGTACGTCCGCGATTCGAACCCGCGACCTCTCGCTCTTCATACTGGCACTCAATCTACAAATTGAGCTGACCAGGAGGCAATATAACCACGTAGAGGCAGGGTTAGGGGTTAGGGGTTAGCTTTATCAATGCAATCGCATCATTGCATCATTTTCAACAGGATTTCTTATTGTTGAACAGTAAGTGGATGAGTGGAGTACAATTCAGGAAGTAATCGGGCGAATAATTTCAAATGGGCGCGTGTGTAGCGCGAGGACGATTTGAAATTACGAGTACGATTACCCCTTAATTGTACACGAACTGTCCAATTACTAATTAATCGCATCAATAAAAAACTTCGAGATTAAAACATCTATGTAAACTTCATTCTACTAAAACCATCAGTGATAATTTCTATTAGTTAAAAAATGGTAGAGTAACAGCAAAAAAAACCATTTAAGTGCACCTGATTGACACTCGCGACATTGTACAATTACAGCTATTCAAGTCGTATCTGGACAGCCACGTGACCGAGGTAGTTATGTAAGAAATAGGGACGCGGACGGCCAATACCAATCGAGGATTCTGTTATCGATAAAATTACGATTTTTATTTATTACCAGTGATTATCTAATGTGACCTAGCCAACAAAGACGATTTGCACTCACACATCACTCTTGATGGTAGAAACGCCTTGATAAAGTGATTCTGGGGACATCCATTTCACAGGAAGCTTTTTCGCCTCCTCTGATCTGTACACATCTTCATAGATTTGACGTATCAGCCCAAAGTCTGACACTTTAACCTGATCATCACGGCCAACCAGGATATTACGAGCTGCAAGGTCTCGATGAACAAAACCTTTTTCAACGAGATGATTCTAATGACAAAATTAAAGGAATAAAAGTGAAAATTATCGCCCATTATAGGGACACTGTCCCGGCTGAAATATCGTGTTTTCATGATTATAGCCCGGGGGGGGGGGGGGGGGGGGGGGGGGGGGGTACTCAACAAAGTTTTGTACGGGGATGCTCCGCCCCGAGGTCCAAACCCTTACCCTTTCATATACCGTTTTTGACAGAAAAGGTACCCCTTTCGTATACCTTTTATTAAAAATGGCACCCCTTTCATATACCTTTCATTGAAAATGGCACCCCTTTCATATACCTTTCATTGAAAATGGTAGCCCTTTCGTATACCTTTTATTGAAAATGGTACCCCTTTCATATACCTTTCATTGAAAATGGTACCCCTTTCGTATACCTTTTATTGAAAATGGTACCCCTTTCGTATACCTTTCATTGAAAATGGTACCCCTTTCATATACCTTTCATTGAAAATGGTACCCCTTTCATATAGCCTTTACGTGCATCTGTTTGATATATTTTAAAAGGCCCTTTTTATAATACTTAAATGGCAGTTTTCTCTACCTTTTTTATGCTTCAACTCGTGTTTTCGCTACCATTTCCTATTCTTCGTGAAATCCCTACCCTTTCACATATTTCAACTCGTGAAATCCCGACCCTTTCATATACCTCGAGCCTCAAAAAGGTACCCCTTTCAGGCGGAGCATCCCCGTATAGCCCATTATATGGAGTACCCCCCCCCCCCCCCCTCCCCCGGGGATTATAGCCAGGAGCTTGACTGCTTTAAGCTTGCTTTATTATCTTGAAATAAAAAGGAAAAATCGCCAAAAGTGATGCAAGGAAAGAAATATGAACCAAAGAGACAGAATAACGGATAACAAGGTCAAAATTCCACAGGAGGCAATTTTGATTTCTTGACAGGCGGTCAAGAACTCAAATTTGAATCCACTTCAATCCTTGCAATCCTGCACTTTATCTCCAAACTACTGCTTTTGTTTTGCTCCATAGAATCTTTTTATCCAACTAAGTTGTGTATTTGGTGGAATTTGGCGATATAACGTGGGAATAAGATGAGCGAAATTTTGCTCTTTCGGCGGGACAGTGACCCTTTTAAAAATAATCCCGGGAAATAATATACAATAACAAGTCCAACACGTTTTTTTTTCATGAGCTGCATTATCACATCAATAATGCTGACATATTGCATGAAAATTGGGACTAGTTACTCTCTCCTCCGCAGAGGCCTCCTAGTCACGCTCCACGCTTGGCAAAAAACGCGCGGAGGCTGGGTAGAGGTAAAAAGTAAAGCGCGCGGGGTACTCTGGGAAGGGGAAAGAAGGAACGCTCTTTCTCTCTTCCCATCGTTCCCCGCGCTCCCATTTTATATTTTACTGTTCTTTACTGATAGGAGCCTCTGCGGAGGAGAGAGGACTAGTTAGGTTTCAACTATCCAGGTGAATTTGATGTCATATCAGCAAATTAATTAAATTTGCCACCTTGAGCTTGGTTGTCTTAGAAGTATAGAGACCCAGAAAAAGAAACTTGATATTCGTACTTTTTCGTACGTTGGAAGGTATAGTGTACTATGATTGTATCTGTCCAAGAAAATTCTGGATAATTTCAAGTAAAATACATAGATATGTTCAGTGCCCTAACTGATTGGCAAAACATGTTTTTTTGCATGCAATCCAGATAATAATTACCATTCCCTTTGCTATTTGCCAAGCAAATGAAAACAGCCGTTGAGTTGAAAAGCATTCCTCTTCGTCAAAGTCATCCTCCTCAAGACTTTCAAGCAACCTGATGGAATTTCCACTGCTCCCCTGTGATGTAGATGGGACCGTCAGCAATTCTTTCTCATCATCCTAAATACAGACACAAACCAATATGTAGATCTGGGAATATTGAAAACTCTATTCTTAGTTTTCACATGACGTCATAAAAATTCAAAAATCTAAAGTATACATCCTACAAAGCTGTTTCTAACATTGCATGTGAATACCAGTGTTATAATCTTTCACAAAAAGTTTCAGGTTGTAACGATGTTTTGCTTCCAGTTTGCAAAGGTTTTAAATGTGTCACGCAATTTGTCACGCTATTTCAGATAAGCCGTGAAAATAAACAAAATTGAATCAGCTGAAAGTTATTGTTTACATTTTAAGTGCTTATAAGCCGAGTTAATGGAGCTTATAGCAAATACAATATATTTCGATTTGATTTTTGGTGTAATTTAGACTTTGAATTTTTGGCCGCCATCTTTGTGCCCCTGAGTGGGACACAAAGATGGCCGCTCCATACATTTCTTACTAGTCTTACTAAAAATGTCTAATACTCGTTCGCCTATAACTCTTGAACGAAATGCTTTTGCGTTCCAAAATTTGGCCAAGTTGTGTAGTTTTAAACTAACTACAATTCCATACACATTTTGGAATCGAAATCTATTATTTAATGCTTCTGAATTTTGATATGACGTAAGTGAAAACCAAGAATTAACCACTAAAGGAAATGACAACCTCAGTTAATCAAAGGTCAGTAAAGCTAAGTGGATAGAAAACAACCTTCGGACTCTCGCTTCTCAAACGCGTTTTGCTCCTGGCTCTGATTCAAAAACGGTTTGGAGAGGTAAGTAAATACATGATTTCTTTTCGAAATATTCCAAAACATCAACATGTCAAAATTTGATCGAAGCGGTACTTTTAAGTAATTAATAATTTTGTTCTATTTTCTTACCTTAGAAGAAGTCAGCAAAGCCATTTCAAGGACGACACTTGTGTGATCATGTGGCGGGGAAAACACAACACTCACTGGGAATAGTTCTGCAGATCGCTCATGATCTCTCTCGACTGCCCTCTTAGCAGCAGCTCTTTCCTAAATGATAAAAAAAACATCGACAACATTAATGAGCAAAAGAAGGGTAACATACAGCTGTCGTTTTTTGAACACATTTATAACGAAAAATTTAATGCTTATGAAACAAATAATAATATGCTAATGATCCAACTGTCAATGCCCGTGACTTTAATCATAGCCATTGTTTACTGCTTTATTCATTTATTTATTCACCGTGAGTGACAAAAGTAGGACGCTACTCGGCAGCACCATTCCTGTAAAAACAGTTTGGTTTTGTATTCGGCATGAACAAGGAGAGTGAAGAGCAAACTTCGAAAACTCTCTCTTCAGTAGGAGAGAATTTGTAACAAGTAAACATCTTGTGCATTTGTGATATCAAGCCATAACTTCGTACCACGTTGAAAACGTACTGTGAAATGTGCATTTTCAGGCACAAAATAATGAAATTTCACTGACATTACTTTAGCTCGTCCCTGTGACTGTGTGATATTTGGCTAAACGGTTTTGAATGAACTGATTTGCGAAACACAACTAAACAATTGGCTTGAGCAGCGATTGCACGCGGATCAGTGGTATATGTCAATTTCGGCAATTTGTATATTTTCGTTCAAATTAACATAACCTTTTTCGTTTTGTGAAATAAGGGCCTGGTCGCACTACAGTCAAAAACAAAAAATGGCCCGTGCAAAAATTTCAAAAAATTTGAAACCGCAAACGGAAGTTCCAAAAATTAGAGAACATTTTAGGGTCGCACTGCCCGTCCATGCTGTCGAAAACATACGCGTAATGACATAAAAACAAAAACATTCCACAAAAAGCGTGTCCCTCCGGAAGCCTGCCCCACCCATACACTACGATGTCTTTAAAGTTTAGCCGGAATTTCAAATTTGCGAAACACCGGTCGCAATAGGAAACTTGATGTCACGACAGATTTTTATCTTAAACAAAGACAAACTTGATCAAAATTTCCCTAGTGCGACCAGGCACTAATACTATTAAAATGGAGAAAAAAATCACGCAAACGAAAAATGTATAATCGTCTGAAGTAATCCCTTCTTACTTCAAGAAGGTTTTCAGAAGTCAATGCCACGTCCTGCCTGACGTCACTGTGATCTAACAATGGAGTCTGTTCCATGTTCACTTGGGTCTCATCTTTTTCGACCTGTTTCTGAACAACTTTGTTTCCCTGTGCGATACAAAAAAAATTACATTTAATAGCACAAAGAAAGAACAGTAATACCGGTAATTGAATTGGGGATATGATTGACTGTCATTCTGTCAGTCGCCGACGTGTTTATGTTTGGACGAATAAAATCAGGTTGCTATATAGATAGATAAACAGACAAACCGACAATCCAAAAAAAATGTCGGTTATAGATCGAAAAACTAATTTTAAGTAGAAGTTTTTTTTTAATAAAGGACCTACATGATCAAATTCTCTGGCGTCTGCTGGATCGTTGAAAACATTTTTGTCGTCATAACGTTTTTCTTCAGAGGCTTCATTTTTGTTGATCTAGAAATCCAGCAAGAGCTAGCGTTAGCATGGTCATGTCATAACGTAGTATGTATAAATAAGGATAAATTAACATACACAGTCCCGGGAAGAATATCGTCAACATTAGGCTGCAAGACGGCGGATCGCTATAGTATTTTGCTAAACTGGATCTGTTTAACAAATAATAAAACTTGAAAGATAGAACTGTTTGTAATTGAGTGTCGTAAAAGCAAAACCAAAGCAATTACTCTGACCAATCACAACACAGGCAAAAAATCCAATGAACCAATCAGAGCTCGAAGCAAATACATGTAGCCGGCGTGAAGCGCGGGAAAACACGTGCAGGCAAGTCACGATTGGTTTTGGTTTACTTCTGATTGGTTGAGAAAGTGGCGCGAGATTTTATAGCCAATCACAAAGCGTAGCAATGCAATTGAAAACCGCTCTGATGTCATAAAGGCCGATTTACACAACACAACTTTTGCTTACAACTATCGCATGCAACCCGCCCACGCCATACGAACGACACGAATCGCGTTGTCTAAATCAGCCTACAACTCGCTCACAACTGTTGCATGCAATACGAAAAAAGTTGTAGGATTTTGAAACACGTTTTAAAACCCTACGTCAATCGTAGCCTAATACAACTTTTATATGACGCGAGTTGTATACAATTTTCGCCTGACGCAAGCAGCGCGCGCTACAAAAAATCGCATGCAACAAAGTTGTGCCGTGTAAATCGGCCTTAACACAAACATATGCCAAGCTCATACACTTTTTTGGCAGGGGTAAACATACATTAGGTAGGGGAATGAATGCGAATTAAGTGACGAACGTGGGCTTTTATGAAAAGAATCGAATTCCCATAAAACTACGCGAGTGCCGCACTTGAATTCTAGACCTCACTTGCCCTAAAATCAAATACTTTTAACAGCTACAAGCAATTGCAAAAAGAGTTGAGACATTGTGTACTGTAGTACATATTTCGAGGCTAACATGGTTTTCAACAAGTCGCCACCCCCTCCCCCCTTATCAATGTTGTACCAGATCAAAAATGCCATTCAAACTAACAGTCATCAACATTGAAAGGGGGAGGGGGGTCAGTAGCACATGGCATTGATGTCATTTGTGTTAGGAGGTCGCTTTTATACGGAATGAACATTTTTTTTGGAAAGTGTCTCAACCTTTTTGCAACTGCTTGTAGGTACGACTGTGCAAACTTGCTTCACTAACTGTGATTAACTCCTTTCTCTTTTGAATCAAAACGTCATTATTTTGTAAATAAGTTTGTTTTTAAATCCTAATTTTGCATATCTAAGAAGTGGGGTACATCTCTTTTTCTAAGCATTCTTTTCCTCACGTAACAACTCTAACAGGTCAATAAACGGAACGTACTCTACGTACCTTCACGCTTCTGGCTTTACGCACATTCATTTCCTTTTTTTTTTGTCGTTAACGGTTTGCCTTTTGAGCGCCGCGCAGGAAACCCTTCTCGTGAGTGCATGTTTTGCTGATTTTGCAATGCTGGTCCCGGTTGTTTAAAAGGTGGATAGTGCTATCCACCGGATAAATCACTATCCAGTGGATAAGTATTAACAAAATCCTTTGTGTTATCCGCTGGATAGTGATTTATTCGCGGTAGATAGCGCTTATCCTATCCACCTTTTGAACATCCGGGGCCTGATATTTATATGCTTGATCGGAGCTTTTCTTTAACACATTTAAATAATCTTTTTCTGGCTCTGCAACGTATTTTAGAGCCAGAGCATGGCGGCATCTTTAACTCTATTTAGCCTTAGCCGGGGGGGGGGGGGGGGGGGGGGAAGGGATGCAGGTACCCGCGTAGACTTTCAACATTCATAACGATTTTAATATTAAAGCAAACGCCATCAAACTTCGTGACTTTTCTTAAACAAGGACACTGACTATAAAAGGGATAGCTCCGCCCCCTCTTTGTCACACCATCACTGCTTCAACGGCTAATCAAAGATGGCTGACTGCGAGCAACACGGAGGAAGACCGTTGCCCCAAGAAATAGGTCTAATTCTACCTTTACTAGTTCAATCTTGTATAGGATTTATCTTTCACGAAAATAAAACTGAAAACATTATTTGAATTTATGCGCCTTTTAGCATGAATATAATATTTTAGCTTTCCAAATTTGAATTTTGCGCGGTATAAACGGTTCTCCATTGGCGAGCGGATGCACGTGATGTTGACAGTTCGGTGTCAAGTGTGAAATGACTGGCGGCTTGGCCTGGCCAAGGTTCCTTCAGTGTCCTTGTTTAAGAGCGACTTGCTGTAACTATCAACTATACCCATGCAAGATAGAAAAATTCGATTTTCTCATACTTCGTCACAATAAAGGTCTTAACCAGCTTGTTTAAAAAATATAACTTTTAGGTTGTTGGGATTTTTATTTTTTACCCGAAGCGGCTTTTTGTGTTTGCCGCCCACACTCGCCCAAAATCGTCTCTGAAAATCCATGTTTTTCGTGAGTGAGCAAGCTAAAAATAAAACCGTGTCTATAAAATCTATACCACCCTCTTAAAATATCGTCTTTTGAAAGTCATTTAGCCTTGTCAGATCAGAATGAAAACTGAGTCTGAATTTTTTTATCGAATTTCCAAATTTATGTCCTACGACGGCTTTGCGCCACATCAAAATTTGAGTCAAATTCGTGGGCCAAAAAGTCAATCTGGTACATGGATTTAATTATCAAAACTATTATTTAAGAAAAAAGTATCATTTCATCTTACTTTTGATCCATAAACTGGCTTGGGTAAATAAAACGAAATTTTTTTAGAGCGTCTTGAAAACAAGGCGCTTAAGCTAATTACTTGACATTTTGACCTTTCATGCAGCGATTGTTATCACAAACATTGATCCTGAAAAGTTAAACTGTAGGTCCCATCTTCCGTTAAATAGTCTTCAGTGTGTCTAAAATATCTGAGAGATAGCATTTATGATATTTATAAATCAATATAAAGCCCAAAACAAGCATTTTTGTGGTCTGTTAGAGGTTTATTTTGAATTGATAACTGTCCATTTGCTATCGAATTTATACAATACATGCGACAAAATGCCAGTTTATAAATCAGCCTCAACAAAAAAACGTCAGGAAACCGGTACAATAGATCATTAACCAAATCTGCACAAGTATTTCTTACCTTAATCTAGCATATCTTGATAAGAAATGGTAACATTGTCGCCGGCTTTACGATAGCGTGTACGAAACGTTCACTGTTCCAAAACTGTTTCCATTAGTTACATATTAACCGACAACCACAGGAACCCCAAGCTTGCTTGCTCGTTATTTGTCTGTTTGTGTTTTGTTCTCTTCGCCGTTCTTGAAAACTAATGCCGACTTTCGTCGCGCCCCAACTAACTGCCCCTGGGTCTCCGAGGATGACAACTACACTGTCTTTTTGTAGCGCATACGATATTGCCTTGAGAAAAGCTTTGTATCTTTTGCCTTTTCTTGACATCGGATTTGAGTTCACTTAAGGTTTACTGGAAAATCGTGCGTCGTACTTAGTGGATTAGAGAAAGAGAATTGTTACTGTTTCTCAAGAAAGGTCAAAGAAAGTACGAACTGAAGTTGAGCAGCCAGCCGTAGAGCAAGATAGGTCTCCACGTGAGCTCCTTACCTGCCCAAATGAAGGGTGTGTCAAGATGTATCAGTGTCACTTCAGTCTAGAGAAACACATTTTATTTAGGCAGTGCAAGTTGATGCCAGAGAGACAAACTCTTTTCGACTTGTCAATAAGAAGAAATATTAAATACCCTGACCTTTTAATTGAAGCAAGCAATGATTTTTACTTAGAAATTATAATTCCCCTTTGTAATTGTTAGAGCTGGCCAAAAACCTCATGGGTCGTAGAGTTACCATAATGGCCATCCACGTTGCGCAAAAACAAGCAAGTAGATATATAAGGCTAGTTCTGGGACACCCATTTTAAGGCTCCACAGACCCCTATGGAGCCTTAATTTAATGATTGGCACCCCTGTCCCAGGACCTCCTGCCAGTCGGCCCTGGGACAGGGGTGCCAATCATTAAATTAAGGCTCCATAGGGGTCTGTGGAGCCTTAAAATGGGTGTCCCAGAAACTAGCCTTATATATCTACTCAGGCTTCGTCCTTCTTCACACAGAGCGCAAAACTCATAAGGGCAAGCCCTATGGTGCACGTTAGGTCTGTCCGTGTATTACCAATTGAAGAAATGTATACCCCTTGTATATACCACGATGGCGAATCTTGCATTCGAACTTCCGAACCGCGGGTTTCGTAACTGGCTTCACAGTTATAAAATGCATGTTCCAGAAGATTTTCATGTGAGAGATCTTCTTATATTTCATAACATTATCGAACCTGAAATTCTCAGAGTGATCAGATCAGAGTCAAACCAACTCGGCCCTTTTAAGTTTAATTACGGCATCATTATAAAACTTATAAAAGAAGGGAACAGAGGTGTTGAGCGTGCGACGTTTTATCTAAGACAGAAGGTGCCGGCAATCATCAACATCTTTGACGAGGACGATGTTAAGAGAAGACTCGACATTGATATAAATAGAAAAAGAGAAGAAGTCACTGAAATCGTTGTAAATGGGTCGGGTTGGACAGTTGCAGGGATGGACAAAGTATTCCTTGACTTTGCCCGATATGAGCCAATAAGAGGCGGATCTTATTTCCCTCTTCCTCAGGCTCTAAAGGTAAAACACGCCTTAATAAATATCAAAAACAGAGATCATGCTTGTCTTAGGTGGGTAATGAGGGTCGCACGCTTCCCAGCTGCTGAGCACCCGGAAAGGACAAGTAAATACCCAATAGACGATGGGTTTGACTTTACAGGCATTTCCTTCCCAACACCACTGCATGAAATATCGAAGGTTGAGAAGCTCAATAACATTGCAATCAACGTTTTAGGCTGGCAGAACAACAAAGTTGTTACATATCGTGTCAGTGAGATGGAAGGCGAGGAGATTCCGCGAATCAATGTCATGCTCATTACAAAGATATACCCTCACACCTTAGAAACCATCAGCCATTACTGCCTTGTAAAGAGTCTAAGCAGACTTCTTCACGAACAACACTCTAGAAACCATCATGTACACTTCTGCGTGAGATGTTTGCAAGGCTTCTCATCAGAAAGAATTCTCGAAGACCATCTAATCTATTGCAAAGGAGCCTCAAACCGCCCAACAAGAGTCGAGATGCCTAAGGAAGGTGAAAACATCCTTCGCTTTAAGAATTATCAAAAACAGATGAAGGTTCCGTATGTGATATATGCTGACTGCGAGAGCCTCATCGAAAAGCTAGACGCGCGAATCCCACCCAAGGAACAAAGCAGCATCACAAAGACTGAGGTCCACAAACCCTGCGGGTTTTCCTTCATTACTGTCAGATCAGATGGCGCGGTTGGCCATCCCTACATTTACCGAGGAGAGAACCCTGTTCGTGAGTTTCTTGCCTCTCTTCAGAGGGCTGAAGTAGAGATACGCGAGGCTCTCGAGCACAATGAACCATTGCAAATGACAGTCGTTAATTGGGATGACTTCAACAAAGCCACGGATTGCCATATCTGCGGTAAGACTCTGATTGTGCGCAATGCAAGGGACGAGCATGAGTTCTTTCACCCAGAAACAGGAGAGTACTGCGGCAAGGTACACAGGCACACGAGGACTCCTGGCAGTAAGAGTAGTTGTTACGGAGAGTGTCTAAAACTCACAACACGAGATGACCATGGAAGATATAAAATCGGCAAGTGGGCAAAGAGGCAGAAAAAGCCAGAGATAGAGTTCCCAGAGGACGCCTGTAGATATTATGCCAGGCCTCTTCTGCGAGAATGTTACAGAGATGCAGTAATAGACTACTGCCACATCACTGGCAGGTATCGCGGGGCGGCCCACAACACATGCAACAGAAGTTACTTCAGAATCTACCCAAAGAAGATAACAATCCCGGTTGTCTTCCACAACTTGAAAGGCTATGATGCTCACCATCTGATGCAGAAAATCGCAGAGGTCGGTTCTGAACTTAAATGCATCCCCACAACAATGGAGAAATATATCTCTTTCTCTATGGGGCAGCTTAGATTCATAGACAGCTGTCAGTTTATGCAACAAAGCCTCGATAGCCTTGTCACATCAATCAAACCAGAAGCTTTCGAGATCTTAAAACAACACGAAACGGATCCAGCAAAAAGAGACCTTTTACTCCGAAAGGGTGTTTATCCCTACGAGTACATGGATTCCTTCGAACGTTTCAATGAAACCTCCATTCCGCCGAAGGAGGCCTTTTACAGCAAGCTTAAAAAGGAGCATATCACAGACGATGACTACGTGCACGCGCAACGAGTGTGGGATGCCTTTGAATGTGAGAATCTCGGA
The DNA here is from genome assembly GCA_024195265.1 of Dendrophyllia cribrosa. Lineage (NCBI taxonomy): Eukaryota > Metazoa > Cnidaria > Anthozoa > Scleractinia > Dendrophylliidae > Dendrophyllia > Dendrophyllia cribrosa. Next base: position 42,949,117 of record JAJLRJ010000005.1, on the reverse strand, counting down.
GATTACCACGACATCTATCTCCTAACGGACGTCATCCTCCTCGCAGATGTGTTTGAAAACTTTAGGAAGACATGCCTCAAGAATTACCGTTTATACCCTGCACATTATTACACCAGCCCTGGTTTGAGTTTGGATGCGTTGCTGAAACACACGGACATAGAGTTGGAGCTTCTGGCCGACTATACAATGCAACTCTTCGTCGAGAAGGGATGAAGCGCTACGCCAAGGCGAACAACCCATATCTCAGCGATTTTGACCAGGAGAAGGAGAAGTCATTTCTTCTTTATCTCGATGCAAACAATCTCTACGGTTGGGCCATGAGTCAGCCGCTTCCAGTTGGCAAGTTCAGGTGGGCCCGAACAGCACCAACAGCGGAGCAGATCGCCAAGATGGGCCCTAGGAGGAAAACAGGCTGCATACTCGAGGTTGACTTAGAGTATCCCCAATATCTCCATGACAAGCACAACTCTTACCCGCTAGCCCCAGAGGCATCTCAAGTTCCAAACGAGTGGATGTCGCCATATCAAAGATCCATTGCAAGAGAGTTGAACCTGGGGGATGACAAGACAAGCAAGCTGCTCCTCACATTGAAGGACAAGGAAAGATATGTCCTTCATTACCGAAATCTTCAGCTATATCTCAGTCTCGGAATGAAGCTCAAAAAAGTGCACAAGGTACTGACCTTCGAACAGAAGGACTGGATGGAGCCATACATCAGACTTAACACAGAGTTCAGAAAGAAGGCCACATCAGACTTCGAGAAGAACTTCTACAAGCTCATGAACAACTCAGTCTTTGGCAAGACGATGGAAAACCTCAGAACCAGAGTCGATGTGCGCCTGGTGCGATCAGATGAGGAAGACAAGCTTCGGAAGCTGCTCGCCAACCCTCTCTATGAAAGGAGCGCAATCTTCTGCGAAACCCTCGCTGGCATCCAGATGCGTAAAGAGAAGATCAAAATGGACAGGCCTGTCTACACGGGCATGTGCGTGCTTGATCTCTCTAAGACGTTGATGTACGAGTTCTATTACTTCTATCTAGATCGGAAATACGGCCCGAACTGCCAGCTAATCTACACTGACACAGACAGCCTGCTCCTGGAAATCAAGACAGAGGACGTGTACAAAGACATGGAAGCCAACATCCATGAGTTTGACACGAGTGATTTCCCGAAAGACCACCCTCTTCACAGCCAAACGAACAAGAAGGTGATCGGCAAGATGAAGGACGAATGTGCAGGCAAGCCGATCTCTGAGGTTGTCGCGCTGCGATCAAAGATGTACTCAATCCTTCTCGAGGGTGACAAAAACATCAAGAAGGCGAAGGGCACGACCAAGGTTGTTACGAAGAAGGAGATTACACACCAGAATTACAAGGATGCCCTCTTCAAAAAGGAGGCCTTCAAACACGGGATGGATATGCTCAGGAGCGTGGATCACCAGATCTACGGCATGCATCTAAACAAGACAACACTCTCGCCCTTTGACTCAAAGCGCTGGTTGCAGGAGGATGGCGTCCACAGGCTGGCATATGGTCACAAAGATATCGGTGGCAACTGAGTATCTGGCGGCACAACCATCAACTCCTCACGGACGAAGCCCCGCTTGGGCCCATCGAAAAGGTAATAGACTACAGGCTCGTTTGGTTTGGTAACAACCTTCTCAATGTTGTGGACCTTCATTGACCAGATCGGATCAGTCGCCCGTCTACCACCACCCTCAAGCTCGCCAGGCTGATACAAATATCTCACACTCACCCGGGGAGGGAGCTTCTTCTCCTTCTCCCCCACAGGCCTAGCATATGGTGTCGCAGGCTTTGCAGAAACGGCTTTCTCTTTGATTGCTTGAGCGGGTTTCTTGCCAGTCAATCTGGTTACTTCATTGTTCAAGGCTGAGACAACATCTGGTAGTCTTTTGACCCATTCAGTCGACCTCTGGCCAGAGGGAAGGCGCATTTCAACCGCGTACTGATGTCCAAACAACCTTTCAGCTAGGGTTCGGTTGAATCTTTCAACTATCGCTTGGTCTCTGTGGATATCAACCCGCCCGCGACGAATGACCGTTTTGTTATCCTCCATAGCCTTCGTAACAGCGCCCATAAATTCACGCCCAGGATCGACTTGTAATAATTGGGGCCATTTCAAAGGCCCGCGCCTATATATCCGTGCAAACGCTTTAGCCACCACTAGAGACTCTTTCGAAGTTAAGGGCTCCGCTGCTTTGTAACGGCTAGCCACATCCACAAGGGTTAATGCGTATTTGTAAACCTTTCTCCCACGAGGAAGTTTGTCGTGGGGCAGGAAGAGAAGATCTGCTTGATGCACTGCATTGGGTGATGAGACATCAAACTTGGGCCGGGGGATATGGCGTGGCGCTGGGAGGTAAACTTGCCAAGGGGCTTGTTTGACCAGCCATTTCTTTGCGACATCATCAGAGACCTTGGCCGCTGCAGCTAGCTTTTTTACAGCGGCAAGACCTTTCCAATACCCTTTCGGACTGTAATAGATCTTAGAGAGTTTCGCCTCCATAGGGGGTATATATGTTTGTTTACAGAAAGCGATAAGCCGCATACCCACCCGCAAGCAGGGTGCCTCCAATGAACACAAGTTCACCATTCTGCTGTTGTGGGCTGGGTTTGTAGAAGTCCGAGATTTGAGGCTCTTTGTAGTCTTTGATTTGTTTATCTGGTTGCGTTTGGTGCATCTGGTTATACAAGACCAGGGCTTGGTCGGTGGTTTGGAAGTTTTTGCTAGCTTGGTGTTTAATCCGATCGTTGGCTGCAATCCAGTCGAGGAGCTTGGTGCGGTCCTTCTGGTATTTGGCGTAAGCCGCTTGGTATTGTTCCAGGGCTTTGTCATGTCGGATTTTCTTATCCATTGCTGCCTTTCCGTTATCGCCAGACAGATATTTCGCGAGATAATTCCCGCCCGTGAAAGCTGCCGCATTAAGAACAGCGCCAAGGGCCATTACTGCAATCGAAGCCATTGTGGCCGTGTGTATACATATGGTTTTTACATGTTGTCTGGGAGGATTTTCTGGTCCTCGAGATATTTCTTCAGCGCGATGCTGCCAGCCATGACGGTTGTGAACTTGACTAAGTTCATAAAGCTTGCACTGGGGTCGGCAGTGAAGTTTTCTTTGATGGTCTTTTTCCCAATCCAACCAATACCAGCGACAATGCCAGTGATTAATCCGGCTTCGAGGATAGACTTCACAAGCTTGTTGTCAGACATGGTTTGTGTGCAGTATACATATGATTTTTTATTTTTTCTGACAGAAACTTTTGTACCTTTGTCGTCTCGTTCAATCTCAATCCACGCCCTTTAGGCCCTCGTCATGGAGGACTCGGGCCTCGTCATAGAGGACTCTGGCCTTGTCATAGAGGACTCGGACCTCGTTATAGTGGACTTGGGCCTCTTCATAGATGGTTAGAGCCTCGAACTCTCGGGCCTTGTCATAGAGGACTCGGGCCTCGGCCTCTCGGACTCGGGCCTCGGCCTTGTACTCTCGGGCCCATCGGACCTCTATGGCCTTGTCATAGAGGCCTCGGGCCTCAGGCTCGGACTCAGGCTCGGGCTCAACGAGCCCGTTCCTTAACAAGAAGTAAACTGCTTCAAAGGCGTTCACGTTTAATTCAGTCATTAAAAAAAGCGCACCTCCGACTGCAGCAGCATTCACCAAAGCCTGGAAAAGATTCATGGTCAGTATACATATGTTTTTGTTTTTTTATTCCATTTTTTTAATTCCTTGCCTTAGAGGAATTCGAGATGGGGGTGGTGCAGCGGGTGTTGCTGGTGGTGTTGCTGGTGGTGTGTTTGCTGGTGTTGATGGTGTGTTTGATTTGCGTCCAAGTCTTTGCATTATGGCTTCGCGTTGGTAATAAACACCAGCAAGAGAGACAACCAACCCTCCAATCCCCAGAATATAAAAGATTGAGTTGCTGTTGCCGTCACTTGTTGTGTCACTTGTTGTGCTGCTTGTTGATGGTGCAGGCTTTTGTGCTTCGGCCTTTTTCTTTGCTTCACGGGCCAGGCGGTTGCGTTCTGCTAGCCTTTTGCCAGAAGCAACACGGCCGAGGTTCTTTTCCGTTGCGGGCTTTGTTTTCGGGGCCTCAGAGGTAACACGTGCAGGTGTTGGAGTTGGAGTTGGAGTTTGAGTTTCTTCAGGGATCGTCTCGAGTGGTGTGGCCATAGTGGGTATATATATGATTTTTTTTGTTTTTACAAGATGTGATAAGTGTGCTGGCAAGTGTGCTGACAGGTTGCTGTCAGGTTCCAGCCTGGTTCCTTCAAGGTTCCTGCGAGGTCGACCCAGGTTCCAGCCCAACTTCATCAAAGCCCTCAAGTGGATAACCTTCACTGTCTCTGGTTGGATGTGTGGGTTGGGGCTTAGGTTCTCGTTCAAACTTGATGTGTTTTGTTGTGATGAGAGCAGCATTGGCAAGTGTCAGCAATCGTCCGCATCGCATGGCAAGAGCCCCAGCAAGATTTGACAGCTCCTGGTTGATGATGTAGTCGTTCTTGAGTTCTTGCTGAAACTTCTTAACATCCTCAATCGGGATCACCAGGCCAACGCCTTTGGACGCGAGCATGATGGCGGAATCAACTAGGGATTCGGTTGTCTTGTTACCTATGTAGGCCTCGTACCTTTTGCAGTACTTCTCAACGTCCTTGTCTGACAACCGCTTGACATGATCGTGTGTGAGCTGCACGCCGATAGCTTCTTTGGCCTTGCCAGTTGAAACAAGGATTGCCAGCTTCTCACGTTTGGCAGGAATGCCATTGTCACCAACTATCCCTGTTGGAGGTGCGGTATCAGGGGTGGCCTCCAGCATCTGCATTACTTCGTTCAAGTCGACCTGGTCTTCAGCTGCCATCATCAGGGTATATATGTGTTTTTTATTTTTCAATAATTCTCTTGATGTCGGGCAAAAGGGTTTCAAGCTCTCGTATAAGCCCCGCCATGGTGTCTGGCATAGAATTCAACCGCAATGGATATCTGTTGAGAAGCATGAGGCGCAGATCTTCCTCACCAGCGGCTTTGATAATTTTGTTTTGCGCATCAAGTGTGTGTTTGTGCAATTCATCCAAAAGCTGTGAAAGAACAGTGAGCTTGTGTAGACTGGTTGGCGCATTCATAGCCATGGTATATATATGTGTTTAAACTTTGTACTCAATTCCATACGGGTGCCTCAGAGAGAAAACCAGGTGGGAGAACTTGCGAGATTTGAGCCTTGCAATAAGCTTTTTGTACTCCTCATGGGAGAGCTCGCCGGCATAGTCTTCGAAGATGGCCTTGGTGATCTTGCTGGAGGGCGTGTAAAAGAGCACGATCGCTGCAATGTTATCACGATATGGCTTGGCAATGCTGGTGATCTGCTGGGTCAAGACCCACACGGATATGCCGTCATGCCTTGCGCTGAATCCCAGATTGACCAGCTGACTCGTGCGGCCTTTGACATCTTTGGAGGCGGCGCAGTCATCGAGAATGAATAAAGTGTTGGTGCATGTGAAAAAGAAGCTCGCCAACTTCAACCAGTCTTCGATCTCATGCTGTTGGCAGATAATCACGAAGATGTGCGGATCGCGGTCCACGAAGCCATCGTATGTCTTGTTCTTGACAAATGTGGGGCAGAATAAAACGATGAAGTCAAAACAACCCCTAAAGGGGCCTCGCAGTTGATTTAGAAGATACTGTTTCTTGCCAGAGTTAGTGGGGCCCACGATTAGTGCATTGAATGGCAGCTTTCTTGGCTCCATAACCAACACCTATATTAGTTGGTTTGCAAACTGGTGGGGAGGGGGCATTTGCCAGAAGTCTTTGTATTTTATTGTGTGATAATGGTCCGGTGGATGGCAGGGGAGCCGGCTTGGCATAGAAGTTGATCTTGTTTGTGGCCATGGGGCTGGCCATGGGGCTTGTGGGTATATAATATGTGTGTTGTGCGTGTGTTGTGCGTGTGTTGTGCGTGTGTTGTGCGTGTGTTTACCTAGTACTGTACAGAATGCAGCTGCCTGCTCATGATGTTCATCTGTGAGTCTGAGATGGTGAAGATGTGGCAGTTTGCGTTTCCCGAGCCTGTGCCGTTTCGTTCGATCTCGAGTTGCACGCCATCCTGTGTGTTGACGAGACGTTGGCCGTTGCCATGCAGGGCTGTGTCAGCCATGGACCGCAGGTCAATCCAGAGACCAAACTTGTCGTCTGTGAGATATTTGGTCAAGTTCAAGTTAGGCCTGCCTCGCGCGTGTGGCTTGATGTATCGGAAGATTTCATTCCACATGTCAGTACCACTGATGCCGTCGTTGTAGATCCTGTTTGGAACACCGTTGACTGTAACCTTCACTTTGGTGATGTCGGGATTGAAATAGTTCTCAGAGTCCCTGGCACCCGCGACATAGGGGTTGTTGAACAGCAAGAGGATGCCCTTGAGAGATTTGCGCTGTGGGTTAACCCGAAGATTCAGCCGAGTGTCACCACCTTTTGAGAAGGGATGCACCCGATCTCGCATTACGAGGTCATAGGCGAACTCCTTACCACTAGTGTAAGCGCTTGTTGCTTCGTCGGCCAGCTCCTTACTTCTGATCGTCTCATACTCCAGCTGGATGTTTTCCAACTTGTACACGAGCTTGCTTGTGTCTGAGCCACGGACAACTTGGCTTGCGGGGGCGAGGGTTAGTTCGAAGACCAGATCGTTATATAACGCTTGAGGGTATATGATTCCGTGATCAGTTAAGATTTGGTGATCCAGTTTGATGCGATACTTATTCTTGTATATTGTCTCCAGCTTGGTTTCCGCAGCCACGCCTGAGGTCTTCTTGTCGCCAGCACCAGAGCGAATCTTACACAAATCGACACTCTGGATGCCCTCCATAATCATGTTGTCTCGCTCATCAGTTGATTTGAATAAGTCTTCGAAGATCTTGTAGATGTCGTACCCAACCGTGTCCTGGACAGTGGTGGCTGCAAACTTTACAACGAACCTGTCCACCAGGGCCCGAGAAACATTTTGTACGAGATAGTTGTTTGCATGGCCCCCGGCTAGGTTGATGTTGAACACCAGTGCAAGTGAGCCGGACACAATGACATCGTGCTCGCCCAGCTTGGGCACCGAGACGTACAGTGTCTCGCCGGGGTTGGCCTCAGAAGGGTTGAATGTGATGCGCTTGACGGTTCGCTCTGCCTTCATGGCGCCCAGTGTCTTTTCACTGTGAGATGGAAGTAAATTCGGCTGCACAGCCATGGTATATATTTGTGTTTTTAACATTTATATTTATATATCATCATGGCAACAGCCGGCGAAGTCGATACAACCGAGACAACTGAGGAAACCCCTCTCATCCCAGACACAGGGGATGACGATGATGACGATGACAACCCATGGGGTGATGCTAATTTAAGCAACAAGTGGAATAAAATGACAGAAGAAGAACGGCAAGAAGTCCAACGACGATGGGCCCAGGACCAAGACACAGGCCCCAACACCACGCAACCCTTTAAACCAAGCGCTGCTTCCACCCCGGCTGGTGAACAAGTGCCTTTGGCCACAAGAACAAGACTCCCCCCAGAGCAACAAGGCTCCCGCACTGAAGAAACCTCATTCATTGAAGGCCCTACTCAAGGCCAGCGGGTGATAACCCAGGAAGACATGTCATCAAACGAAGCCGCGGCATGGACGGAGGTTGGTGATGAATACCCAGATGCAGATGTATCGAAAGTTAAGCTTAGGGTCGTGAGGGCACCCAGATCAGGAGGTGCTGTTATCGAGGTGAGTATGAGGGGTAAAGATACATGGTATAGACTTTCAACACAAAGCCCTGGGGATTTTAAAAAGACTTTCAACACTAATCTTACCAAAGAGATCAAAGCTGCTCTCGGAAAGTCTGTGGATGAAGAGTTCAATGACACAAATGCTGCACTTCAAGCAAATCAAAAAGAACTTGAAGCCAAACAAAAGCAAAAACAACAAAAAGAACAAATTGCTGCTGATGCACAAAAAAATCGCCGCGACATGGATGCCATCAGAAATAGAATCAAAGAGGCTGATGACCGGATTCAGGAACTGGAAGATGCACATGGGACACTGGATACGGAGGCAATACAAAGACTGAAAAATGAAAAGAGAACTCTTGAAGCTGAACATCAAGCTAAACGAAAAGAACTGGACAAGATGCAAAAAGCTGCTCGCTACAAAAAGAAATAGACAAACTCAAGCTTGACAAAAGGGGCTTTGAAGCACACTTAGAGGAACTTAGAGCAAAAAAGGACGCTGTAAAACCACTGGACGAACTGAAACAGAACAAAGAAGAACTTGAACGACAGAATGCTGAAGACAGGCGCGTCATAGAGGCTGAGGACACTTCCCCCTCTGAAAGAGAAGCCGCGGAAGCCCGGGTTGCTGAACGTGAAGAAGAGCTGGCAAGGCTCAATACAGAAATTGAGGTGCGGGAAAGGGGCATGTCTTTGAGAGAGAGGGTCAGAGAAATCTTCAAGAAATACGGGTGGACACTGCAAGCTGTTGTTCTGGCAGCTGGCATCACCATCAGCGCTGTGGTACTCGCCACCTTGAATGGCCTGGCAAAGGCCACCAAGGCTATTGGAAATGGGCTTAAAGAGCTTGGCAAAAAAGCAGCCAACGCCCTGCCTGGCCTCATTGGCTCAATTGTGAGCTTCATCTTCAAAGCGGCTGGGTCGGTCATCTCCTTTCTGGGTGAACACGCCTGGCTGCTCATCCTTGCCGTGGTGGCCTTCCTTGTTGAAAGGATCACCAAGCGTGCGAAGTCTTGAACACTTATCTGGACCAAACGAAAAGCCCTGCCAAAGCAAGCGCACCCACAGCAATGAGTGCCTTGTTTACGTGATGTGAGTCGGGCTGTGGTGTGGGTGTTGGTGTGGGTTGTGGTGTGGGCTGTGGTGTGGGTGTTGGGGCTGGTTGTGGTGTGGGTGTGGTCATTGGTTTGGGCGCCTTGCGCTGTGCCTGTGTGGCCTGTTTATGTATCGGGTTTGATGGGTGACTGTTTGGTGGATTAATCTTTGTCGGTCCACCGTCCATGAGGCGAAGGGAGGCTTTTTTTGTGCCTAGATTAACATCATTGTTCACGCCCAGCTTCATCCCTTGCGTTGCCTCCTGTAGATTGTTGTTATACCCGATCACGCTCTCTGTGTTGATAATCATGCGTGATGGCATGAGCCAGCTTCCGGGCGCTGTCGCAAAGTCTAAGCGCACTTTCGTTGCTTGGATGGCAAGCTGGTAACGCTGTACGCTTGTTGCGATGTCGTTCAGTATTATGGCCTCCTCTAGATGGGTGAGGAATACTCTCTGCGTTTCGAACGCCCGGCCTCCTCTTCCAATGATGCTGCTGCGGGTTTTAGCTTGTGAACCAAGAATGCAGTACACAAAGGCCTCGATTGATTGGTTCATACGCGCGAGCCCTGGCTGTGTTAGCCCCTGTGCGTAATTTGGCACAAAGTGCTCGAACTGGGTGTCCGCCCCTTGGTCGATGCGGACGAAAGATATTCCATTGGCGCGATAGTTGGGGTCGTTTCTGTCAGTCACGCGCTCATCATTGAACAGAGCTAGATCGGGGTCTGGATAGGTGTAATCGGTAGAAATGTTGCCCTCTCCATAAGCCCAAATGTAGACATTCCCAAGACCGTGGTTCTTGCCGTATGTGTAACGGAAGGCAGAACTGGGGTCTATGCCAAACTCTATGCAAATCTCAGTACGCGTCGATGTTGTACTTGTTGTCTTTCTGGTTGAATGGAGGGTCATCTGGCAAAGCACTCACGCTTTGTTCCCCACCCATCTTGTAGAGTATTCGCCTTGTTGTGAAATAAATGTGAAACCGGTAAAACGACCGGAGCTGGGGGGTTAGGGATAGACTGGAGTTCTTATCGAATAGAATGTCACGCGAGATTCCGCAGCCGGTTGTTGCACACCACAGTGCGAAGGAGAGTTGTTGTGGCCAAAAACTCATATGCGGGCCACCCATCCACTTTCGGCCGTATTTCGCGGTTGTGAATGAAATCTGTGTGTCCCTGAAGATATTTCTGTATTTCGTTGTGAAATAATCAGTTGGCGTGACGTAAATCTTTTGCGCTTCGTCGTTCAAGATTGCGCCAATCATCATGTCTTTGTCTATTGTGGTGGAGAAATCAACAGCTGGGATTGACTTTTCTGTTTGCCCCATCGATAACTGATAGGGAAACCCCTCGTCTTGATGGAGACCCAAAGCGTCTCTCATGGCTTGAGTCCAATCTTTGTGGGGCATTCTTGTAACGAGCGCTAATGAGCCTTGACCCTCTTTGTAAAGCACTTCCCCTGTGGCGGTTTTGCGGTCGTCGCCAAACTCTACTTGCACTTCAAAGTGTGACATATCGGCGCGCGGGAAACGCTTTTTGAAGTCTGATATCGCCTTTGCCTTGGCCGCGGCAGAGAGCTTCATTGCCTCCGGTGTTTCCATCCAGGCTAATGGATTTGGGGGTGGCTTTGACTTTTTTACATGGCTATAGGCGTTTGGGGTTGAATAAAAAGGGGGTGGGGGCTCGTAATTGCGGCCGCCAATTTTTATACCAAGATTTGAATTAGGAAAAATTCCACCGGGCCGTCTGCCAAACATGATTGTATATATTTATATTTTAAAAAGTAATTATATATACCATCATGGTTGTGTTAACAATCGTCACACCTTCGAACCCTCACACGATCTACTTCGATCACCCGCTTCCGAAACCGAGATACATCCGGCTTGTCTCTTGCTCAATTTTCAACTCGTGGCATAATTTGAAACAAAGAGGACAAATATCAGTAAAACCATTAAGCTCGGGGGCCCAACCCGTTATAATTGACATTGAGCCTGGTTTTTACACTCCTAGTGCTTTGGCAAAAACAATAGTTGATAAATACGCAGAAGAGAATATGGAGATAAATGTAAAACCATATACATCTCTTGGCGCTATGGTGATTTTGAACCCAGGGGGTAAATATCTAATAGGGCTTTCCAATAATCTTAGATTATTATTTGGCAATGACACACAAACACCCCCTCATATAACCACTAAAAAATTCACATCACCAAGCACTTACTTCATCCACTGTGATCTGGTTGATAAAGAACAAAACCTCCTCAATGGTAAGCCTTCGACAGTTTTGGCTCGGTTTGATATTCGTGGAAAAGCTTTTGAGAAAATTCTCTACGAGACAACACAACAGAACGTCTTGCGTGACGTCTCGTCTGGTGATTATGTAAATAGCATAACACTGTCAGTGAGGGATGAGAACAATAACCTCTTCAACTTCAATGACGCGCCCTTAGAATTTAAAATCGAGATAAATTAAAAAATCATATATATACCCACGCCATGAGTTCTGCCAATGTGCTTCCATCGGCCCCCGAATACAGCGAGACACAACAGCTCTACCCAGTGTTGCCAAATGGTGATGACTTCCGTCTAAAAAAAATCTCAGACCTCCAGAAAGAGCTTGAGTCAGAAGCCGGTCATTACAGGCAGGTCGCTAAGAAGTACAAACGAACCCACTCTGTTGTTCACGGCTCAGCTGTTGGTCTTGGTTTCATTTCTGCGGGTTTGTCTTCTGCAACCTTGGCAACAGCTTTGTCAGGAATTGGAGTCATCGTAAGTCCCGCACTTGCAGGGATTGCCGCCGTTTCAGGGTTTTCATCAGCTGGCCTTACTGTGTTCGGTAAAAGGCTCGAAAGAAAAGTCACCAAACATGAAAAAATCTACACACTCGCCCTTGCTAAACGAAACTCTGTCAATGACTTGATTTCAAAAGCACTGACGGACAAGCGAATCAGTAATTCAGAATTTTCAATCATTCTGCGTGAGGTTGAAAAATATCACGAACTGAAAGCCTTGATTCGCTCTGGTGAAAAAAAGGCTACACAAGGAGACAGGCAAACTCCAGCGCTAGATATAGACAAGATCAAAACCGAACTTCGCAAAGAAGTCAAGGAAGAGTTTCAAAAAAAGTTCAATCGTCTCACAGCTGTGTCCAAATCAGATTTGAAAGATTAAATTCAGGTTTTAATCTACAAATCTTGAGGGAAAAATCTCACCACACATAGGCCAATAATTCCGAAGCGCCCCCCAAAAAAATTTCAAAAAATAAATTCCGAAGCGTTCCGTTTTATTTTTTTCAAAAAAATAAATTCCGAAGCGCCCCAGAAAAACTTTTTTCAACAAAGTTGGGGCGCTTCGGTATTTGTGGGGCGCTTCGGTATGTTCAAGAAGCTTCGTTCCCCAATTGAACATTTTGTAATTTTCTAAAAATAAACATGACGGAGTTGCAACATGTTGAGCGCTTTATCACGCAACTGTAATGTAATGTAATGTAATGTAAATCTTTATTTAAACACGGAGAATCATCAGTTAAGTTAATAATTAAAAATTAAAACTTGTACAACTGCTTTACATGATTGCCGTGTGGGAATCCGATATCTCAGATACTTTCTTAATACCCCGTTTAAACTGCCCAATAGAACAAACGCTTTTTAAATCTTGGGGCAAGTTGTTCCACAAACAGGCCCCGCTGTAGCAAAAACTTCGTTTTAGGTAATTAGTATTTGGCTTGGGCAGCGAAAGCTTTCCTTCAAGATTTCTTAGGTTATAATCATTAACGTGGCGTTGAGTGAAGAGACATTGAAGATAGTCTGGGGCAACTGTCTATTGTTAGACGTATGGATCAAAATAACGAATACAAGACTCAACTAGATGTCTTGGATAAAAAACACCAGCAAGTCATGCTGCGTGGCTTCTATGACAGCAGTTATCTAAAAGAGCTTCAATTCACCGAGCACAACTAACAGAAAAACTTCAAATCATTTTCGAAGATCTTAGTTTGTCAGCGAGACAAGAATTAATCCAACAATATCGCGAAAACAAGTTTGTTATCATTCTAGGCAGCAAAGATAAAAGCATTGAATCGTGTCAAAGCTGTGGTGGATCGTTTACACGCATTCATGATTCAACAGAACTTGTCTGCAGAGAATGCAACCGCATTGAAACAATATACGGAGCTGTCTTTTCTCATAAGGACCTCTACGGTAAAGAAAAAAATATGAAAGTTGAAACGCCATGCAGAATAAATTATAATTTTAAATATCGCCTTGATCAGTTACTCGGAAATTACTCTTTAGAAAGCATAAGCGGTGGCGAGAAGGTTTTATTAGAAATACGTAAAGAAATGGCAAAACGAAATATTCATCCATCATTTTTAACAATTGGCGCTCTACGAAACATTCTTAAAAAAATAAAACGCACTGATTTCAATAAACACACAACTATATTGTTGAGTTGCATCCTAGGGGAACCCCCTCAGAGATTAACCGATGACGAAATTAAGCAAATTAACTTTGTTTACTCAAGCATAAGAGATAATCTTCCAAGCGGGATGTCTTATGTGTTCATAATTCATAAGATCTTAAAACTAATTTTAACAGAAGGGCCAAGAAAACACAAAATCTTATCATACATAAGACATCAGAATCCAGCTACACGTCAAAGAAATGAATGGTATTGGACAGCAGCGATTAATAACCTTGTGCAAGTTTATCCATGAGAAATCCAATCATTTGCTCTTCGTCTCCAGCCCTTACGGTGGCAGCATTTTTCTTAGGGCTGTGATAGCTTTCAGCTGCCTCTTCAGAGTGTTCGGTTATTTTTTTTCGAAGGCTTGCCAAGCTGTTATGAAAACGCTCGACCAACGTTTGAATATTTTTCAAAAAGTTTGGTTGCTCTGACGCCCCAATCTCAGTTATATCCAGAAGCTTCCATGCGAACATAGCTACTGGTTTAGGGCTTTCTGAACCCTCTGAAAACAATTTTTGCATATCGATATAACGCAAAAACTCCTCGTCTTCGTCCTGTTTTATAAACGCCATTCTTACAGCGCCATAACAACACCATAGATCCTTCTCAGCAATGGAAGACATAATTATCTCAAAGAATTGTTTCGATTTGAGTGAGCCGACATCGATGATTGAGCTTTGGTTTCTTGTTATCGCCCGTTTGCTAAATAAATAACAAACTCCCCACGCAAGTGTTGTGTTACACTTAGTTTTATATTCTTTTCCTCCGTTGAGAGAATGATTGTGTGCTAAACTTGAATCAATCTGGTTTAAAGAACACATTCTAAAATAGCCGTCAACAAACAGACCTTTGTTTACCATATCACCGCTCAAAGCAAGACCTGTTTGTATCTGATCACTATAATACTTAGGAATTCTATTAATAGCTATTTTTCGCTTGAACGGACATTTAAACTCTAACAATCTTAAGGTGTTATCTTTGTCTAGAAAATAACCATCTGGACTACAAGTGACCTTCCGATAAAGCGGATGCTCTCTTGCTAGATTAAGAGAGATGCTGTGACCAAAAACGGAAACAGAATGTTTTTGCTCAAAATACTTGCGAATAAGCGGTTCGAACAGATTGCCCCAGGTACAAGCCGCATTGTTGAGCATATCTGTTGGCTGTATTTTCTTTAAGAGCAAGCTTTGCCGTGATTCAAACGGCGACGATCCTGTCAAGGCAGAGATCTCTGATGCACCGATGGAGTTTTGTCTGGCTCTCACCCAGTCGGCGCTCTTTTGTTTCAGACCAGTGTTTCTCGATTTGAGAAAGTTCATGAACACTTGTGTTGTCGCCATCATTGATATACAAAGTTCAGGCGTTTTTTCAATTGGTAATAACCACTCAACTCCGTTTGAAACGTTGCGAGTGATTTCTTACCTGCGATGTAATCAGTCCGAAACAAAGCTTAAGTCACGGATGTCGTTTAAAGGATCAAGAGCCTCTAAGCGTTTGTTTTTAAATGGTTCTTGTTCTTGTTCTTGCTCGTCAAGCCATGCATTCAGCTCATGCCAGCTGACATTTGACTTGGCAAAAACATCTCGAACAACCATCGGGGATGCCGCCAAATCCGCCTCATGTCTGAGAAGAGCTCGAGGATTTCTTTTCAAAGACGGGCAGCCATTTTTTCTGTGTCTGTAAGCTGTTGTTTTAGAAACTTCCAGATTGCAACCAGGGCAAATCACTTCCGGTCGTTTTTCTGTTTGAAGCATCTTGCAAGAATATTTTTGATGCTCCACGAGTGAGTGGCTTTGTGTGAAGTTTAAACCACAATATCTGCAAGGATTATATTCGAATGTTCCTTTGTTTTTCGCAAAGACATCATCGCCTTCTTTCAAAGGGATTCTTCTCATGTACAAGAACTCAACAGCAGTCATAGCTCTGTTCGCCATCGTGGTTTATACAAGGTTATATGGTTTTTTCAATTGGTAATCAGTGATACAAGTTGCTGTGGAGTTAATGCTTCGGCAATTATAAGTATATCTGGAGGGATAATGTTTTCTTTTGGACTGGGCTTCACCATTGTATTAGAAGTCCTTCCAATAAAATATTTTGTGGGGTTGCGCCGATCAAAAATAACTTGTTTTTTCTTACCATTAACCGCAAAGCCGCTTCTTCCTCGCCCCATTGTCACAATTTGCGTATATACCAAGGGTACGGCTTTTCTTCAATTGGTAGTACACGGACAGACCTAACGTGCACCATAGGGCTTGCCCTTATGAGTTTTGCGCTCTGTGTTAAGAAGGACGAAGCCTGAGTAGATATATAAGGCTAGTTTCTGGGACACCCATTTTAAGGCTCCACAGACCCCTATGGAGCCTTAATTTAATGATTGGCACCCCTGTCCCAGGGCCGACTGGCAGGAGGTCCTGGGGCAGGGGTGTCAATCATTAAATTAAGGCTCCATAGGGGTCTGTGGAGCCTTAAAATGGGTGTCCCAGAACTAGCCTTATATATCTACTCAAGCATGACGGTGACCCCATTATTTATTGAACTTTTGCAATGTCCATGACATAATTTACAACTGGACCAAATATACCTTCTTTTGCAATGGAATTACCTTAAGAAAGAAAATAGTATGTCTTATTGGTTTTTTATATCTAGCCTGTTAACTATGTTACGCGCAAGCTTGGGGTTTCTGTGGCTGTCGAACTTGACCGGACCGGACTGACAAAACCTGGCTCGGATCACATGGTATCCTGAATCAAGATAGCGGAAAGAGAGGTTCCGTAATTTTCTCAATTAAACGGCGAGGGCGTTTATTTAAAACTCGGCCTCGCGGATCCGGCGTTTATTTGAACCCAGCGTTTATTCAAGACCCGGCGTTTATTAAACAGGATAACTTTTCACGCTGGGTTTTTTTTGGGCGATTTCCGGCCACGGTTAAACTACTTTTTACGTTTTGATGCTCTGACCATGGAACTTTGCCACAATAATACTCTCGCCATTTTCTAAAAAGTTACCGTTTTCGATTTTCAAATTTTAGTATTTTTGGAGGGAAAATGACGTCACAAGTTTGGCGGCAAAATTTTTATTTTGTATTATGGGATATACAATAGCGATTTCTGAAAGAGCGTGCAACAAGGATTTCAAATCTGAAAAAAATCTAAAATACGTTGATCCAATTAGAAGTTATGGGGTGTTGAATTTGAACTTCCCGCCATTTTTGTTACTAAAAATAGCACAAATTGAATATTCAAAGCCCTATAACTTTTTATTGGATCAACATATTTCAATTTTGTTTTCAGATTTGAAATCCTTGTTGCACGCTCTTTCAGAAATCGCCATTGTATATCCCATAATACAAAATAAAAATTTTGCCGCCAAACTTGTGACGTCATTTTCCCGCCAAAAATACTAAAATTTGAAAATCGAAAACGGTAACTTTTTAGAAAATGGCGAGAGCTATATTTTGGCAAAGTTCCATGATCAGAGCATCAAAACGTAAAAAGTAGTTTAACCGTGGCCGGAAATCGCCCAAAAAAAACCCAGCGTGTTTCATCATTTTTCGTGATCACATTTTACGTTATTTATTCCTAAGTTCCTGATTTAGAAGCTAAGTTGAACAAAATGTTCCTCAGTAATATCTTGATGAAAACAAAAACGAGAAGTCTCAAAGAGAATACATGTACATGTATATATAGAATGCCCGCTTGACAAAAAGTCCAGCAAAATAGAGACTGTACAGTGAGTGCAGATAATCGTTAGGTTTTTTTTTTATTTATATCAAAATGGCAGTTGAACGCGTTCTGACTCGATGAAACAAAGCATACGGAACGTATCATTAGGTGGAATGGCCGCTGCAGTTTATTTCATCCAATTAACTACATTATTTTCTGGTAACAATTAAATGTACAATACCGAATTCAAATAAACGCCAGTACCTTGAATGGACGCCGGGGGCGTTTCTTTAACAACCTCGTCCCCCCCCCCCCCCCCCCCCCCCCCCCCTTCTCTCGAAGGGAAAAGCACTGGGAACGAGAGGTTGTTTCTTTAAAACTCAACTTTTTTCGACCCGGCGTATATTTGAACCCAGCGTTTAATCGAGAAAATACCGTAACGGTAAGTAGATTGCTGCGGCACTGTTTTTGCTTCCCCATTTTGTCGTCAATTTCTTCTAGAGGGAGAGATTTAAGGCGGGATTTTACCTGAATGCAATTTTTCCGCCACTTAACATGACTTTAATGGAAATATCTCGTTCACGTTTCAAGCAATCCAAAAACCCTTCATTCATCTTATGAATCTATGTTGTGGGATGTTTTATAAATTTTTGGGTGATTTTGGGGTGTTTTTGAGAAAAAAGAAATATTGAAGATTTAGTGAAGTTTTAAAATTAGAATTTGTAGTTAATAATTAATAGACAGACACCAAGGTGCGAAAGCAGTGTACTCTGACAAAAGTATGCAGAAGGCGATATGGAATGTAAACGTAAATCTCACTGATATCAAGGAAGCTCGCTTCTTTGTCATGCTTTACCTCCCCTTTAAAAAAAGCATTATAAAAGGAAACGAAAAATTCTAGAAGAGCAGTTTACTGACGATGCAGCTGCGAGTCTGTGTTTCTAGTGAGCTGGTCGCATTTGGACCCATGAAGGTTGAACTTTTCAAAATACTTTAAATGATCCGGATTTTTTCAGTCCGATCCGATAAGAAACAGGTTTTTCAGTCCGATCCGATCCGATCCGATCCGATCCGATCCTGGTTTTGTCGGTCCGATCCGATCCGGTCCAGGTTTTGTCAGTCCGATCCAATCCGGTCCGATCCAGATTTTGTCAACGGCCATATGTGAATAATGGCAACGGTTTTGGAACAGTGAACGTTTCGTGCACGCTATCGTAAAGCCGGCGACAATGTTACCATTTCTTATCAAGATATGCTAAATTTAGGTAAGAAATACTCGTACAGATTTGGTTAATGATCTATTGTACCATTTTTCTTGACGTTTTTTGTTGACGCTGATTTATAAACTGGCATTCTGTCGCATGTATTGTATAAACTCGAGTTACCAATTTAAAATAAACCTCTACTAGACCACATTTAAATGCTTGTTTTGGGCTTGATATTGATTTGTAAATATCATAAATGCCATCTCTCGGATATTTTAGACACACTGAAGACTATTAACGGAAGATGGGAGCCACAGTTGAACTTTTCAGGATCAATGTTTGTGATAACAATCGCTGCATGAAAGGTCACAATGTCAAGTAATTAGCTTAAGTGCCTTGTTTTCAAGACGCTCTAAAAAAATTTCGTTTTATTTACCCAAGCCAGTTTATGGATCAAAAGTAAGATGAAATGATACTTTTTTCTTAAATAATAGTTTTGATAGTTAAATCCATGTACCAGATTGACTTTTTGGCCCACGAATTTAACCCAAATTTTGATGTGGCGCAAAGCCGTCGTAGGACATAAATTTGGAAATTCGATAAAAAATTCAGACTCAGTTTTCATTCTGATCTGACAAGGCTAAATGACTTTCAAAAGGCGATATTTTAACAGAGTGGTATAGATTTTCTAGACACGGTTTTAATTTTAGCTTGCTCACTCACGAAAAACATGGGTTTTCAGAGACGATTTTGGGCGAGTGTGGGCGGCAAATACAAAAAGCCGCTTCGGCTAAAAAATAAAAATCCAAACTACCTAAAAGTTATATTTTTTAAACAAGCTAGTAAAGACCTTTTTCGTGACGAAGTATGAGAAAATCGAATTTTTCTATCTTGCATGGGTATAGTTGATAGTTACAGCAAGTCGCTCTTAAAATGTTTGTGGCAACAATTTGGCATGACATTTCATTGTTCACGTGACTTGATGTTTCCATTGCAACAAGATTTTGACAGCCACGTTTTTCGAAATTTGGATCAGACTTCTATCTTTTAATGAAAAAAAAAAGAAGCAAGTTTGTCCTCGTAACGTTTACATTTTATGCCATTTTTGAGTCTCTTTATTGATTTTGATTACTTTGGAGACGTTTGTTTTAGGTTTTCGAGAAATTCAGAGATCCAAGATGGTGGATTCAAGATGGTGGATCCAAGATGGTGGATCCAAGATGGCGGCTGTACTGAACTAGTGACGTAATTCATACGTCATATCACGTCATCGTCCTATTTTACGGACCGCAAAGGTTACGGTTTTGGACGCACCCTCAGTCTTAAGGCTGTTCAAGACATGCACGAGTCTTCAGTAAATGGATTAAACACTAAATAAATACGATTGCAAGTTTTTTTTTATATTTTTGAAATGAATTGAAAGATTTTTCTTACCATTTTTCTCTTGCGACGTAACCACTGCAGCAGATCACCAAATGGAACGTACTCTATTACAAGGAACTTTTGCTCCTGAAGTGTACAGCATCCAACCATGGATACGACATTCTTGTGTGAACCCAACAGCTTCATCTGCTCAATCTCAAACATGAACTCTTCTTTCTGCGCTTCAGTTGGATCATCTAAATACAAGCAAATGGAGTGGAGTTATGGTATTGTTAGTCGCGCCTTTCTTCACGCGCAGCCATTATCTCTTACGCACTAAAATCAAATGATAAACGATTGGGAAGGATTCGGGGGTATAATAATCACTTGTACTAGTAAAAAGCCAAATTTACAGTTGTCGGCATAGGGACCTGGTCTTTTAAGTAGAAGTAAAGCGGAAGTTAACCTTGTTTTGATACAAACCTTCCTGCTTTTCTTATGGAAATTATGTCGTTATTATGTGAACTGTTTTCTGTTAAGCATGATTTACAATAATAATAATAATAATTTAATTCTTATATTGCGCGCTTTCCATGAAATGATCAAGCGCGCATTACATGATTTCTATAATAATTAAATACAGGATATCTCAATAATAATTATTAAAAATATACTATGATAAAATTGAAATATACAAGATAAAAATTAATAAAAATTAATAAAAAGCTTCCTTAAAGAGGTGCGTTTTCAGGTGGCACTTCAAAATCCCTAGATCTGTAATGGAACGAATCTTACGCGGTAATACATTCCGAAGTGCCGGAGCTGCGACCTGGAATGACCTGTCTCCTAATGTAACCCTATTTCTGTAAGTTGGCATTGCAAGCAACAAACCATCCGAGGAGGATGTTAAATTATAATTTCCTGGTCTTTTAATTGACACAAGTTCTCTTAAATACGTTGGCGCGGTTCCATGGATGGCCTTAAAAACAAATAATAGAATCTTAAAACTAATGCGTTGCCTAACCGGTAGCCAGTGCAGCTCGTACAGCAACGGCGTTATGCGACAGTAGCGTGGTGCGCGACAAACTAGTCTTGCTGCGGCATTTAAAACCCGCTGAATCTTATTCAGGTGAGAAGCTGGCAAGCCATATAAAAGACTATTACAATAATCTACGCGCGAGGTAACAAACGCATGTACGAGGGCTTTAGTAGTATCTGTACTTAAAAACCTACGGATCCGACTTAAATTATGCAAATGATAGAATGCCGAGGCACATTGTTTACTTATGTGGAATGACATATCTAGATTACGATCAAGCCATGACCCAAGGTTTCGCGCAACTGATTTCGCCTCTACGACTGTGTCACCTACAGTAATATCATTCAAGTTGACTTTCTGTAACTGTTGTCTAGTACCTATAAGCATCACTTCAGTCTTATCATCGTTTAGCATCAGTCGGTCTTCAATCATCCATTTCCTCAAGTCAAGTATGTAGTCGTGCATAGCATTTAGCGCGGCCTCATCCTCCCCTTGCACAGCAGGACTGAATGCCAAATACAGCTGTGTGTCATCTGCGTAGCAGTGTACACTAGGGAGGTGCTTGCTGACGATATCAAACAGCTTAGTGGTGTAGACCGTAAACAGAAGAGGCCCGAGACAACTTCCTTGAGGAACTCCTTGTCTGAGTGGAAAAACAGATGATAGGCCATCATTAACAGTGACACGCTGTGTACGATCCGCAAGGTACGACGCAAACCATTTTAATGCGTTGCCATCCACACCAAATCTCGACTTTAAACGATTTAGAAGGGTGTCGTGTCGAACAGTGTAAAAAGGTCAAGGAGAACTAACAAAGTGACCTTTTGCGTCTCCACATTCAACAAAATATCGTTCTTGACTTTGAGCAGTGCTGACTCGGTGCTATGGTTTTGCTTATACGCGGACTGAAGAGACATATGCAAATCATTAGCTGTCATGTGGTCAATGAGCTGATTAGCCGCTGCCTTCTCTGACAATTTGGAAACATAAGGAAGGTTGCTAACTGGGCGGAAGTTATTGAAAGCAATGTCAAGTCCACACTTTTTAAGCAGCGGTTTTAGTAAGGCCTCCTTCCAATCGCTAGCGAATTCGCCAGATTCGAATGACAAGTTGATCATGTTCGTGATCACAGGTAACAACACATCCAAAACCTCTAGGACTACCGAAGTAGGCATTGGATCCAACGGACATGATTTCTTGGCAGCTTTCTTGATGAGCTCAGAGACTTGCTCTTGAGACAACGTTTTAAAATTGGCAAATGTGACACTTGCACACGTATCAGAATCAGCGCACTCCTTTTCTCCGGCTTTTGACATCTCCAAAGAGCTCTACATATCAATTAACTGATTAATTTTATCGATCTTCTGCATAAAGAAATTTCCAAAATCATCGGCGAGATCATCTGGAGCTAAATCCTTTGGAAACGACACCTCAGACGGTTCACACAGCAGCGACTTGGTGGTACGAAACAAGTTCCGTTGATTTGAACTGTTCTCAGCTATGAGATTAGTATAATACTCACAGCGCGCGCCATTCATAACAAACGTTGCGCGATTTCGCGCGTCTTTGAAAGCGCGAAAGTCCTGCTGGGATTTTGTCCTTCGCCATTTTCTCTCCGCCTTCCGCCTTGTCCTTATAGCACACTTAATCTCACTGTTAAACCACGGCAAGCGCTGCCTACAGACAACCACTTTCTCCTTCATCGGCGCATGCTTGTCCAGAAGAGATGTTAGTGTCAAATTGTAACTGGATGTTAGCTCATTAAGGCCACTATATTCCCTTGTGCAAAGTTCGGATTTTCCACATCCTGGCGTAAAGCATCAAAATCAATTGCCTTGAGTTGACGATAACGAATATTCTTTGCAACACAATCAGACTTTGCGTTGTTAAGAGAACACAAAACAGATGCGTGGTCTGAGAGATATCGGTCGGCCACGGGAACGCTAGAGATGACTGGATCACGCTCACGCGTTATCATCAAATCAAGCGTATGGCCGCTCACATGAGTTGGTACATTCACATGCTGCTTCAGTCCCATTGACGCTAGTAAATCCAGAAATGCTCTTGCATCAGGGTCGTTCTCGACATCCACATGGAAATTATAGTCTCCAATTAGAATAAGAGACTCCGGGGATAGAATAATTGTCTCGAGATAAGAGCCAAACTCCTCAAAAAACACACGAGGCGTGATAGGGTGTGCTTCAGAATACGGTGGGCGATAAACAACAAATAGCTTAGCCCTTAGTGAGTTAAAACTAACTCGCCACTCTGAAAACTCAAAAGATGATTTCTCCCCTGCAGCAATGTTTTTCACATCGACGGCTTTCTTGAACAATAGTCCAGTTCCACCACCCCGCCGCCCATCTCGATCTTGCTGAATGAATGAATGAATGAGATTCCGGGGAATAAATCTCAAGTTTTCCTGCAGTATCCTTCTCTGTTAACCAGGTTTCAGTGAGCGCA
Organism: Dendrophyllia cribrosa; assembly: GCA_024195265.1. Taxonomy (NCBI): domain Eukaryota; kingdom Metazoa; phylum Cnidaria; class Anthozoa; order Scleractinia; family Dendrophylliidae; genus Dendrophyllia; species Dendrophyllia cribrosa. Next base: position 42,926,061 of record JAJLRJ010000005.1, on the reverse strand, counting down.
AATATATCCATATCAATGGAGCTGATATATTCCCGTAAACGAGCAGTTTTGGACTTCACAGCTCGCACATTAGCATGGCAAAGAATTAGCAATGGTGAACGGTCCTTTTGTGTTGACAACAATGGACTACGTTCAACAACAATGCAGTTGGTAGTTTGGCGAGAGGTGTCAGAGTGAATATTTAATTCACTGACTTCTTCATATGAAAAGCAAGAAGGGTTGAATAAAAACAAAGTCAACTCCAGCCTCATCTCCATTCAAAGGCCAGGGTACAAAGCACACAACTGTAAAATGGTCTATTGTTGGTGAAACTTGGCAATATGAACGTGTATCCCTGCTGTGGACTACCATCTCATGCATTCATTGAAATCTCCAACTACACCCTATATTTGAATATGACTGTCGTATAATTATACTTGCAAAAGACATTCCGATAGTGTGATGTCAGAGAAAAGGTAAATGGGCTAAGAAGCATGAGTCATGGTGATCATTTTCCTTTTTGAAACGAGTACTTTTAGGGAAATCTCTCGGAACTGGGATTGCCCCGGCTCCTGCTGTGTTTGCATCTGGAAAATGGGATTTGAGTCAGTGGTACCGGGATTTGGCCACTGGCAATGGGGAAAAGTGCCGAAATGGGAATGGGAAAATTGCTCTAAGCATGTTCAGTCAAGGCTTACTAACTCCCTCAGTTTAAAAAAAGCCATAAAACTACTAAAAGTGTCCATTTTTACTCCATTTTATTCTCACTCTCAACAATGGGATGCGGTTCTCAGCACTGTGTCAGTGCAATGGTGACATGCTTATTAATTGCACGATCTAATTTCGAGAAAGGTATCTGTTCTATCACAAGCACGTTTGATGATGTGGGTATATACTTGGGACTGTGACTTTATTGACCAGCTTTACGGATCAGTGGGAAGGTGTCACTGGATCAGCATCAGTCAGGTGTCAAGCTTGCAATTTGCCCAGAGCGTAACACAAGTGGTCACTGACTGGTCCTAATATGTTACCGGTATCATCAATGGTAACGATATAGTTTTTTGTGAAGGACGTCATTGCATCAAGCTGAAGTTGTTCAATTTTGGTATACTCTATCAGTGACTTTCGGTAGTGATCACACTAAGCTGTGCATGCAAGCAAGTCGATAGCGATCGTCCGCGATGGTCAACGATCAGTTGCAAGGAACACGAAGTATGCTTTATTAAAGGCTGGTTTTAATAATGAGTAAATAGGAAGCAAAGGACCGCGAACGAAAATGCTGCTGGTGTACATAGGATCTGGAAAAGATCTAGTCAGCCAAAAATAGAGATAAAATCAAAGTATAAAGCAAGGCTGATACTACGTAGAACATTTAACGCGACAACGACATGAAAGAGCCCAAACTGAAAGCCAAAATGCAACCGTGGACAGCTGCTTCGACCTGGTTGGATCTCGTCAGCACGAGTAGCAGCAAAAAGATAGAAAAACTAGCGCGAACGCCAATTCTCTACCAAATCACACGTGGTGATGGCTACAGATGAGCTCAAATATGATCGCAAATGAGTGATGCAGACGTGACAGCACACGAGACGTTTTAATTCTATCCGCGGGATGCTTTACAGCTGTTGACGGTATTTTCTTGCTAAAGAGTTCAGATCATTAGTGAGGAGCGAAGGATAGGCGGCGCGCGAATAACAAACATTGCGAGTGCCGCATGACGTCATCATGAAAATGGCCTATTAGAAACATACAACGGGCCACGCTAATATTTCTGACACTAATGACTTGTGTTGTACGCGACGAACTCAGTCTACCCAACCTCTTTTGTTCTTTTGCCCTTCACTACCAGACAATAAACTTTCATTCGGGGCTATGTCACGAAGATTTGGCTTTCCTTTCTGTCAACACTTTGCTAAAATATTTAGCTGCAAAGCACCTTTAATCGTGCATGAAATTTTCTTTGAATCTTAAAAGGAAAAGATACAAGGATGAACGATTCACAGCCATTTTCCATCAATTTTTCAAAGACACGAAGGAGCAACTTTGGCCTAAACTTGTCAAGTTAAAATCCATTTCTATCTTGTCCATCGGCTGCTAAACACACACATCATAGTTTTAGTGCACCAATATAGTAATTGTTAACCAAACTAGACCATTATTTTTAAGTTTCGTTTGGTACAAAATATGTCTTTTGACTATATTTATCGTGATACCACAATCTGGCAACACAGCCTCTTTAAAATTAACGAGTGATCATTTTAGAAAACTAAACAATCGTTTAATTTTTGCATGAACATTAATTTGTTAATTTGTTAATTTTATTGGTTTCGCCATTTCACACAATTGCGTCATAGTAGAATTACAAATGAACGATTTTGTTTTTAACGAGTTTAACGAGTTTTGCATTACGACGAACATTTGTGCTTATTTTTTTAAATCTAGGTTATTTTGTACCTGGCAAAACTTTGACAGCAACCACCTGAAGTGCCTTCTTTGGATCCTGTAATGTTTGTTTTCTAGTGTAAAACACTTCTATCCCAACTCGCTTCGTAAAAGTTGCTTTGTGAACCACGCCAAACGCTCCTCGCCCCAGCTCTTCCTCGTATTCTATTTGCTCAGGAAGAATTTCCCACTTGTCGATAGGAATAATCTCGCGGTGTGGAGGAGTTGATCTGGAAAAAGGGAGAAATTTGATGATTATAATTCTACCTGCAGTTATCCCAGTACGTTCGTGTTTCGTATTTCCGCACAACCGGCAAACAATTCGCCTCATAAACGCTTATGAGCGAAAACACTATAATTATTTTAAAATATCTTTGTGTGGTGTTACAGATCTTTTCTCCTAATAAGGATAATTACTGAATATATATAACGTTCATTTAGTGGCAAAATAACGTGTAATTTCGAATATACCTTGCCCTCTGAACAATAACAAACTGCAATAATATGTGCGCGACGCGTCTATGTCTCTTTTTACCATAATTGCCGGTAATCTCGCACTCTGATTGGGCGATGCGGGTGGTAAATGAGAGTACAGACAACGGTGTTGACGCTAACATCACGCAATGCAAGTTATAGACAACGCTTGCTCACGCAATGCATCACGTTTTGTAACGAAACTTCGATTTTTCCTTGTATTTTTTTCTAAATATTGTGGTAAAAAACAGATTTCCACCGGTTTTCCGTGGTGTGGACTCTTATTTACCACGATTTACGTCACCACATGGTCAAAATTTGTTGCTGACTCACTCGGCTGCGCCTCGTGAGTCCACAACATTTTGACCATGTGATGACGTAAATCGTGGTAAATAAGAGTCCACACCACGGAAAACCGGTGGAAATTTGCTAAACGTACCGTACATATTGTAACGAAATGTGTTAGCTATTCTATTTAAAATAACCGTCTCCCTCCAGCTCGAGCATAACAAATAGCTAACACATTTCATATGCGCGAACTGGAGGAAGATGGTTATTTTAAATAGTTAACCGTTAATGTAGCCGTAGTAAGATGTCGTTAAGAGGTATGCGCAATGGTGGGATATAAAAAGGGGACTACGCGTTGTAACGGTGGCACACTGACGGGGACACAACACGGAGCTAGTTGTGCACTCGAACTAGTGTTGACTGTTGGTTGTGGTCTTTCTCCTCCCGTTACAATATGTTTATTTCTTTGGTTTAATCTAGGCAATTCTCAAGCATGACGCATCCTTTGAAATAATTAAGAGGTTTGCGTGATAAATTAGGAAAATTCACTGATAACTGTTTCTAAATTTCACGAGGCGTGGTCAAACTTACTTGATTGATAACTGGCAATCTTAACATCCATCATGTACTTCATTAAAGTACAATGCGTAAATGTAATCCTTCCGAGCTTAAGGTGGCTCCATATAGTTATTGGCCAGTCTTCCAAATAAAATATACTCGATCTTATTGCTGTGTTTCGAGAGTTTTGTTTCGCGATACTAGGCATAATATAGCACATACACGTAGCTTAGGCTTTCTCGTTAACGGAGAAGTCTAATTTGGCAGTCTTGTCTCGTTACCATGGTAACCAATGATTGAGTTGTTGGGCTTGTTGTTCAAGGCTAGCAAACCTCTCAACGGATTTTTTTGGTTTTTACACGGTAAATATTCACGATTTTTGGTAAAACAAAAGAAACATTCAGTAAGTCTAATCTAACAAAGCCACAAAAAAATCGGTACATAAATTTCGGCAATTTACTCACTTTTCGTTTTTTACGTTTATTGGGTTTGTGTATGTACAAAAATTGTCTTTTTTATGTGATCGAGAACAAAGAAAATCCTACCAATTTGTCAATTTTTATAAAAATTCACCGTGTGGAATGCGCGCAATAAACGTTTTAGTTACCGTAAAAACCTCTTTATTTTCGTGACGTCATCAAAATAAACAAACTCGCGCTCGCGCTATTTTCGTGCCCATGCCTCGCGCGCCAAAAAACTATATGGAGCCACCTTAAATGAAATATATAGTGGGGTCAGATTACGTCGTAGTGTCTCCCCGGTTCCCGGTTCAATAATGAACTTTCCCGAATATAAGCTCATGGGTCTATATTTAAGGGAAGCCTACAGAAAGTATGAGCTAATTTAGCAAAACTACACAAACCTTTCAATTATCTTGTATTGTGACCTCCTGTAGTACCAGAAACCAATACCAATAGGTACCAACAGCAACAGAACGAAGGCGACGCCAAATGATATGTAAGCAACCATACCAATAGAGGCCGAATTTCTTGGTAAAGATTGCTGGTGCGGATTTTTATTACTCTCCTTTGGTTCCGTAGTTTTATTACTCTCCGTTGGTTCCGTAGTTTTATTATTCGACTGTGACGTAATTTTACCTTAAAAGGAAAAGAGAACACGCAAAATATCCTGGGTAGTGCTTCTGATTGGTTGAAACATATTTCCCTCGCAGCACGTGTGGATCACGCGCGTATATAGTTTTCAAGATGACGGGAAGAATATATCCACCACAGATTTCTGTTGTGTGTTATGTGTAAATCTCATCAACGACACTTAGTCACGATACATACTACATGGGAGATCAAGGAGCGGAGAAGAATGTCTTCATTTAATTAATGAATTGCCGTTTGAAGTGAATTTGTCAGGCGGGCTCGAAGCCAGGTATCTGTGCAAGACGTGTCTTCGCCTACTCAAAAAGAGGAAAGGACTTCTAGGCAATATTAAAAACGTCGAAAGTCTGGAAAGTTAACTGGGTTTTGATCGAACCTGCACCATAAGTACGCCATCTAAAAATAGTTTGGCTGTGCCTTCATTTCCGATAAAAGTATCACCTACAGGGCTGTCATTGAGATTTGAGGCAGGCGTTGCACTGATCTTAACACCCGTAACAATCTTGTTGCTTTGTCGTTCAATTTAACCTATGACAGGCAAGATCACCCGTAACATCAAGGTCTCATCAAGTGCACTCACCCGTAACAGATGCTACGGGTGATGGCCCTTAATGACAGCCCTGACCTATCTCAAAACAGAAACACAGCTCGTCGAATATCTTCTTGGCTTTCCGTTCGCATCACACTCGAAGCGGCAGACTTTACTAAGAATTTTCATGCATTCTTGGAAAACTACGGTAAAGGAAATTACATTTTAAAATGTTGATTTACTTTGTAAGAAACATTTCATTGATTGTTTCTTTATACTACGGTGGCCCATAACTGTCACGGCAAAACCAAATTCATCACGGCAAATACAAATACAAATTCATCACGGCAAAACCAAATTCATCACGGCAAATACAAATTCATCGCGGCAAAAACAAATTCATCACGGCAAATACAAATTCATCACGGCAAAACCAAATTCATCACGGCAAATACAAATTCATCACGGCAAAAACCAAATAACTGGTCAGCGGTTTCTGGTCAGCGGTTTCACACTTGTAGGTCATGCTCCCGATCTTTGCGCGCGGGTTTTGGTGAATGTAGCTCGCAGAGGCCACGATCCTTTGCTCGTTTTTATCAACCTGCGATGTTTTGTTCAACCTGCGGAAATAACCTTGGAGAGGAGGACAAATTTTGTTCTGTTTGTGGGAAAAGTAAGTTTTTTAATTTCGTTCGTTTCATCAGGCGATTCATATGCAAAAGAATGGCACGAAAAAGCACAATACACGAAGCCATTTTTAAAGCTTAATACCTATATCTGTTCGAAACATGATCGTACCTCCCCGAGGCATATTTTAAGATCGCTTCACGCATTATGATTCCTCAGATCTTGATCCATTTCCCTCGGTAAAACTCGAAACTTAGGCTTCATCGGTAGTGTAACCGGTTTAAATGTAGACTAAAACATTTTTTGAAACGATAAATAAAGTATTTTATAGCCGGCGGTTCACGAACCTATGGCCATAATATAAACCTGTGAAAATACCAATGTTGTACTGGTAAAAAGTGTTAATTTTATATTCTTGTATTCAGGAATTTGTACTAACAAAGTAAATCATGCTGAGGGACTGAGTTCTGGAGTAGATCAATCTGTTCGTCATGTCAAATCATTTGCTAGCTACAAGAACAGTAAAGGTAAAGAATGGAAAGCAAGAGTGTCAAAGTCTGGTAAAGAGAAAAAGAAAAACGTTGAAGATGTCGTAATCAGTATTGAGCTCATGGAATGGAATGAGAAAGAACAGACACTTAAAGGAAAGCGAGGAAAGAAGATACCTTTGCGAATTTTATCAGCTGTTAATTATGTTACCCTACGTAAAGAAGCAGAGCAAAAGTGGAAAAACTTCCACAGCAATCTGTATGATGAGAGTCAAGCGTACCACCTATTGTATGAAGATGGATCTAAGGCTCTTTTTCTTCCCGGGTCCATCTCAGAGCCATTTTCATTAAGCAGGTACCAGGATGAAATTGGAAGAGACTTTAAAAGAATAACTATGTTCCTGTGCGCAGATTATGATTTTAACATTGCAGAAGGCTTTTATGGTGATGAAAATTCCAATGATTCTGGCACTGATGCTGCTTTTGTCCCCAGCAAGCGTCCAAAATGGGACAACCCCAGTGACAGCAAGAGTCCAAAGTGTGACAGCCCCAGTGATCTCACATCAGTCACTGGTGAAAGTTCAAATTGGCTTAAAGATTTTGGTACAGATGGTTCTTGTGTCCCCATCAAGCAACCAATCCACAATAGCTCCATTGATCTGACAATGGTCACTGGTGAGAGTTCAAATGTTCACCAGCTTGAACTTGATCAGCAGCTTGCCAGTCAGTTACAAGAAATGTACGATTCTGATGCGCCTGTCATGAATGAACGGGACTGTGGGTCAGTAGTGAACTTGACTGATTCAGCGTCAGTTGTAAAATATCTTGCTGCGAAAGTGGATGAGCATGGCCAGTTTTTTATTGTGGTGAGGAGAGGTTCCTCATTGACCAGGGTGCTTTCTATTTGGAACAGAGAAATGAAAAGGCACCCTGCCTCTGCCCCCCCCCCCCCCCCCCCCCCCCCCCCCCCACCCTAGGCTCTGGGGCTAAACATTGATAGGTGCAAAATGGTCAACCAAATTAAAAGGCACTGACAAATATGTTGTCTGAAGAAACAGGTCCAAAGTTATGGCTCGTTCAAATATATTTAAGACATTTGAATGGAAAATCGCAACTTATCCTAACTAGCCTAACTTTTATGTTTCACAAATTGAAATGTCGAAAACTAAAGAATGAAATGAATGACAAAGATCATGTCAACATGCATTATTATGAGTAGTTTTAAGGCCATATTCATATTTTAAGAAACGTTATAGCTTTTAAATCAAGTTTGGAAACAAAAAAGGAAAGCCAGGCTTTTTAGGATAGGTTGTGATTTTCCATACAAGTGTCTTAAATTTAAATGAGCCAAATACTCCAACTTCCAAAGGTGATATATTTTGCAGTGCACATTAATGTGGTATCACCAATTTCTTTAAAACGTAGTCACAAAAAACATTGGATGGCAGCCATTTATGAATAGGGTCTATATATTGGGAAAAATATTTATTTCAAACTGACAAACAATCTAAAGTTGTGAAATATAAACCTGAAACAATTCTTCACAATTATTTAAACTTCTGGGTAGGGACAATTTATTCAATGAAATCATACCACCTCAGTTCATACAAAATTAATGTACACATATTATTATTCCCCTTAACTTTACAAACTTTTGTATACTGAACTCTGAGGGAGTTGAAAAAAGCAGTTGGTGAATGATATATGTTTAATCACCATGCTCAGATACAACAACAAGCTTTCGATAGAGATTGTCTGCTTCTTGCCAGTCACTTGGAAGATTGATTCCAAGTGCTCTTCTAGCATAGTCAAAGTAATCTTGATATTCATTGAAGTAATTCATCTGAACTACATGTTCAGACACATTATCAATTTCTGTTTGAGAAACTTTTGAAAGAATGTTTCCTACAGCCCCATGATGTTCAGGCAAATAGAAAAGTGAATCAGGTCTTCCAGAGACAGTGCCGTGCCTAGATTTCCTAATTCTATGGCTGTTCCAGTGTTCTTTAACAATGTTAAGGTCCTCCTGGAGAACTGGTGCAAAACAATACCAGAGACATTCCATCCTCAATTCAGAAGAGGAGTCTAAAAGACCCTCTAATTCCAAATCCCTGAAAAATTTCCGCCACCATATCGACCTGTTGTGAGAATAAAAGGACCACCACCCTTCGATTCTCTGGTTTCTGGGAGATGCAACATAACGGTGGGCATCAGGATTGTCTTTGAAATAACATTGAATTGATGCTGCCAATCCATTCTCAGTTCCTAGGTCTGTAATCAACTGAGCAGGACATCCCTTCAGTTCCTTTACAGTATTCAAGAAGTATGTTGCAATGTTATCAGGTGAATTGTTGGACCGTGTCAATTGAAGCCACAATATTTTTCTGCTAAAGCCGTCTATGGCTCCATGTATGGGAAATCCAAAGGGCTTCAGTTTATCATACCCATCCATGTGCCATGTATCATTTGGTCCTAGATTGTGATATGACCTTCTCTTTAAGCGATGAGCTTTCCTAAGTAGGGTACCTTCTGGATCTAACTCTTTTAACATATCCTGTACTATTATACGTGGAACACGCAAGCCCTCCATCTCTAAAGTGTGCCACACTGTCCTGTACCCCCCAGATGATCCAGGACCATTAATAATCTCACTTATACGTTGCCTAACCACATCTATAACCTCATCGTAATCATCCTTTTTAAAAAAGCCCCTTCTGCTAACTCCATATGCTTTTAATCGCCTTAGAAGTGTACTGTAACTTATTTCATGGTTATGACGTTTAGCGAGTAGTAGAATAATTTCTTCATAACTGAATCCACATTGAAAATAATACTTTATAATACTCTCTTCATCAACCTCAACATCGACTTCGTTGCTTGAATCTTCACTACTTGCATCTTCTTCATTGCTTGAATGCGTATGTAGACTTAAGTCTAAAAGGTTAAAAAAAATATATTTTTGAACAAATTGTACAGATTACTTGTACAGATTGGCAAAGCGTTAATTTAAGTGAAAAATTGATAAAATGTCAACAAATGCATGACCTAAATGAGATCTGAAATCTTTATTAATTAATACCCTAAAAGGTATAATAGTGGTCATTTTAGATTTTAACACCCTAAGCCAAACCACGAATTTTAACTCCTAAAAGGTACAATGATCACCCCCGTCATTTTTATATTGGTCCCCACCCACCCCCCCCACCCCCCCCCCCCCCCCCCCCCCCCCCGGCCTGCATAAGCTGTCACCGTTAAAACACAATTTTTGTGCTGTCAATACATTTAAACCGGTTACACTACGAGAGAAATGGATCAAGATCTGAGGAATCATAATGCGTGAAGCGATCTTAAAATATGCCTCGGGGAGGTACGATCATGTTTCGAACAGATATAGGTATTAAGCTTTAAAAATGGCTTCGTGTATTGTGCTTTTTCGTGCCATTCTTTTGCATATGAATCGCCTGATGAAACGAACGAAATTAAAAAACTTACCTTTCCCACAAACAGAACAAAATTTGTCCTCCTCTCCAAGGTTATTTCCGCAGGTTGAACAAAACATCGCAGGTTGATAAAAACGAGCAAAGGATCGTGGCCTCTGCGAGCTACATTCACCAAAACCCGCGCGCAAAGATCGGGAGCATGACCTACAAGTGTGAAACCGCTGACCAGAAACCGCTGACCAGTTATTTGGTTTTTGCCGTGATGAATTTGTATTTGCCGTGATGAATTTGTTTTTGCCGCGATGAATTTGTATTTGCCGTGATGAATTTGTTTTTGCCGTGATGAATTTGTATTTGCCGTGATGAATTTGTATTTGCCGTGATGAATTTGGTTTTGCCGTGACAGTTATGGGCCACCGTAGTAATCAATAGTTTTTGTGAAATATTCCGAGAAAGCTCGGCAACATGTACAAGAAATTCGCTTGCGTGGACAATTTCCTAGATGCGTTATAATGTAATGCGTTTTGCTTTTGAGAGTAATCTGATAGATATTTGAATAAAACTTTCGACTGTGAGAATTTGTTGTCCTTTTTCTTGTGTTTGTCATTCAAGAATTGGTCTGGAAAGCGATCGATCTTTTGTAAACAAAACCAGCTCAAATTTCATTTGCATCGCAAAATTCAAAACGTCTCCATAATTTTTGATATTTTGACTTTCAAATTAGTTTTTTTTTGGCTTTTTTGATACGCCACTGATGTTTTGTATTCGAAAATCATTCAAACTAATTATTCTAGACGGAGATGTTATTGTTGTTTTTCAAGTCTGTGTTCGCGCGTGATCCACGCGTGCTGCTAGGGTAATTTGAGAAGCGGTTATGTACGTGGCCCACAAGTGCACGGCAAAACCAAAAAGCTCACGGTAAAAACAAAAAACTCACGGTAAAAACAAAAGGCTCACGGCAAAACCAAAAAGCTCACGGCAAAACCAAAAAGCTCACGGCAAAACCAAAAAGCTCACGGCAAAACGAAAAGGCTCACGGCAAAACCAAAAGGCTCACGGCAAAACCAAAAAGCTCACGTACCGCAAGAGCAAAAAGCTCACGGCAAGAATAAAATCTTAAGGAGACTGGGAACTATGTCGAGACTGAGCAGTTTAAAAAACAGATTTTTCCCCCTTTTTTTTCTCTATGCTTTATTAGCATAATTCTTGTTGTCTAAATGGTCTCACAGTTTTAAACAGCCCGAAAAAAAACATATTTGAGATATGAAAGACAACTGAAGTTTATTTTTATATTCGCACCCGTACGTAGACTTTTTGGACAATCTGCTATTCATACGGTAGTCCAGAATTTTCGTAGAATTTCCATGTAATCTGACTCATTCTTGCCGATCCGAAATATGATGTCTTTGTTAAGATGCATTAAGCGGTTCTAGTGAACGTTGTTGATTTCATTCAGACTAATGCAGGTATCAGCGGCCAGCCCGAGGGGGCGACCCCCGGGCACCCAGGGGCATTTGTCACAGCAGCCGTGACAAATACATGCTAAAGCCCCTCGGGTAGGGCAAAAAATTGGGACAAATACCCCCACCCCTGAGGCAACCTGGGCAACATATTATAAGTATTATTTAAAAAATTTAAATGTAAAATATCTGAAATATGAACAACAAGTATCTGGAAAATCTGTGACGTTTATACTTAAGTGGCTGTCTCCCTAAGATCCTCATAATCAAAATTAGTCATGAAACAGATTTTCTTCAAATTTTGCGTGTGAATTACACTTTGTCTAGTAACTTTCAAAACACATTTCGTTTGGTGTCAAAATGTTTTCTTCAAAATGTTTCGTTTTTACAAATGAAAGCATACACCAGGATGGAAGTTAGTCACTGATTTCAGTTCAAGGCAGTAAGCTCTGAATTAACAATATATGCATTATATCTTGTTTTTGATGCTTTATTCTCAGATTAATAATTACAGAACTCTGAGAACTAGACGCTTTTGTAAACTTACTTCTTAAGCAAAATTAGCAGTCATCGAACGCAGTATTTTGCAGGATTTTGTGTGCATCGAGGACAGTTAATGCCCGGCGGCACTTTGAAGGCTATCTACAATTTCAATACAGCTGTATACTGATGTATACTAGTATAATTTTTTATTATGCTGCAGTTTGAAACTATTTTTGTGTTTCTCTGATGGGTTAACAACATTGTTCCGGTCACATTTGCACTGTATTTGCACGCTAAGGTTGAGGCTCCTAATTTGCATAATTCGTAAATACCAGTATTTCAAAGCGGCTTCATGGTCTTAAAACCACCTGGCCACAAAATTTTTTTTCATGGTATTTAAGATTAAGTCTTTATTGTTCTATGGCTGCAAGGAAATTTCTGTACGACGATTCACTTTCTGTTTAGATGAATTTTTGTGAACCCATTTTTCCTGTTTTATTACAAGCTGTGTAAGTGGGTTGATAGAAGTTAATGTTTAACTACTTGGAACAATGATATGGAAATTTTCATGATGTTGTAAGAATAACTGGACTTGTACCTGTCAAACAACAGTATAATTTAGCTCTGTGTCAAATTGTAAGTATTGTGAGAAGTTGCCAAAGTTAGGGAAAATCTTGCATTTTTCATACAAAAAAAATATCAAATTTGGTCTCTAAAGGGACCCCCTGTAAATTGTTGAAGAAAACATTTTGAGACCAAACGAAATGTGTTTTTAAAGTTACTAGACAAAGTGTTATTCGCATGCAAGATTTGAAGAAAATCTGTTTCATGACTACATGTAATTTTAATTATGAGGATCTTAGGGAGACGGCCACTTAATAGGTTTTTCTCTTGTAAAAAGGTTATGAGAATAAAGAAGGCTTTGTGAATGTCTAGCTTGTTACTTGTGACAAAATTCAACAACACTATTGTTGCAAGACAGAAAACTGACTAAATTTGTAACATATACTGTTTTTAAATACATCACCAAGCGTAGCGCACGAAGGATGAAAAACCCCAGAATCAATTACACTATGAACTACTTATAGATGAAATTACACTATCCTAAACATGAAATAATAGTGATCTGCCCCGTGGGTATGGCCCCTGGGTATTTTGCCAAAAACGCTCTAATGCCCCGCGCATGGGGCATGCTTTTGCTACAAATCCCCTGCTAAGCCCCTGGGTTACCCGTGGGTTGCCCGGGGGTCGCCCCCTCGGGCTGGCCGCTGATACCCGCATAATTTGCCCAGTCTGTGTACACTACGCGAACGACTCATTTCTCGCCACTGAGAATTTGTTTACTGAACTCACAGTAAATGTCACGCAACCTCTCGTTCAAAGACCATAAATACAAGACTAAAAGTAGGTTGAATAATCGCGAAATGAATTTCTTACAAACTGTGTTAAAAATATAGTATTATTAATAAGGTAGGTAAATATTATTCTGAAAATTCCTCGAGCATTGGAACTCACAGACTGGAAGAACCCCCTATGAATAGCATAATACAAGCCAGCCGGCGTACAGTCCCGTACGAATATTAAACCAGGGGCGTAGCCAGGAATTTTTCAGAGGTACGCACGATCACTGTTTTCAAACACTCCCCCTACCTCCTCCCCCCACCTTCAAATCCCAAATCTACCTTCTATTTTTTTTTCGACTTTTTCAGGTACGTACGTGCGTACGTGCGTACAGGTAGCTACACTCCTGTAAACCACTGCGAATAATTCGAACGGGAGTCTAGACTTTCGTAGAATTTCCATGTAAATACTTATTTGACTCATGGCAGTATATCCTATCTTTGTTTAAAAGTTTCAAGGGAATCTGTTAATATATTATTCAGCTGGTGCAGACTGTGCAAATGCCAACTTATTTCTCCCTTAGTGACACCACTCGCTGGACGCAGTCTGTACGTTCGAATACTCGAGGAATTTTCATAATAATATTTCCCTACCTTTTTCATAATATTATATTTTTACATGTAAACAGGGTTTGTGAAAAATTATTTCGCGATTATTCAACCTACTTTTAGTCTTGTATTTATGGTCTTTGAACGAGAGGTTGCGTGACATTTACTGTGAGTTCAGTAAACAAATTCTCAGTGGCGAGAAATGAGTAGTTCGCGTAGTGTACACAGACTGGGCAAATTAGTCTGAATGAAATCAACAACGTTCACTAGAACCGCTTATTGCATCTTAACAAAGACATCATATTTCAGATCGGCGAGAATGAGTCAGATTGCATAGAAAATCTACGAAAATTCTGGACTACCGTATGAATAGCAGATTGTCCAAAAAGTCTACGTACGGGTGCGAATATAAAAATAAGCTTCAGTTGTCTTTCATATCTCAAATATGTTTTTTTCGGGCTGATTACCACTGTGAGACCATTAAGACAACAAGAATTATGATAAAAAGGCATGGAGAAAAAAAGGGGGGAAAAAAATCTGTTTTTTTAAACTCAGCTCAGTCTCGACATAGTTCCCAGTCTCCTTAAGATTTTACTCTTGCCGTGAGCTTTTTGCTCTTGCCGTGAGCTTTTTGCTTTTGCCGTGAGCGTTTTGATTTTGCCGTGAGCTTTTTGCTTTTGCCGTGAGCTTTTTGCTTTTGCCGTGAGGATTTGGTTTTGCCGTGAGGTTTTGGTTTTGCCGTGAGCCTTTTGGTTTTGCCGTGAGCTTTTTGGTTTTGCCGTGAGCTTTTTGCTTTTGCCGTGACCTTTTTTCTTTTGCCGTGAGGATTTGGTTTTGCCGTGAGGTTTTAGGTTTTGCCGTGAGCCTTTTGGTTTTGCCGTGAGCTTTTTGGTTTTACCGTGAGCTTTTTGGTTTTGCCGTGAGCTTTTTGGTTTTGCCGTGCACTTGCGGGCCACCGTAGGGGTTATGCGTGACAAGTACGGGATTTTGGCGCTCATATTCGCAGAGGCCCCAGTGGTGGCGCCGCGAAACGACATCTGTTTTCTCAGGCTATTTGTACAGTAGATTGTCGTATTAAACCTTAGTATCCCTGTATAAAAGGAATTTCAGTCGAATAATATAATACGTGTGGACATTTTACTCACTGTAAAATATCCGCGCGTATTATCTGTTAAACCATTGAATAAGGTGTATTTATTCACTGCAATGAAAAATAAAGATATCAAAGGAAGAGTAACCGACAGAGAGGTGACTAATGTCATGCAAGTGATCGTTTCACTCGTTAAACTGAAGGTAGAACTCTTCTGTTTCGATTTACAACCCTCCCTCGTCCATATAAAAATAGCTGAACTGAATCCCCACGCTTTGATTGGTCATTAGCTATTGACTATTAGAGCAGTTTTCAATTGAGTGTCGTAAAACCAAAACCAAAGTAATTACTCTGACCAATCACAGCAGTCGTAAACAATCCAATAAACCAATCAGAGCTCGAAGCAATTACATGTCGCGGGCGCCAAGCGCGGGAAAACGCGTGCGAGCAAGTCACGATTGGTTTTGGTTTTACTTCTGATTGGTCGAAAAAGTGGCGCGAGATTTTTTAGCCAATCACAAAGCGTAGCAATGCAAAACCAAAGCAATTGTGTAATTACTTTCGACAGTCAATTGAAAACTGCTCTATAACTGTAAACCACATGGAAATAACACTGGAAAAGATGATACATATTACATTGTTATATAACTAGAGTTTTTCTCAATACAATGCGCGCGTTGATTGGTTGATTCATGGTCACATGACATCTAACAAACAAAATGTTTCCGCCAATTGTGCTAAGCGGGCAACATTTGCGAAAGCGCGGGCAACAATTTTGACGTCAGAGGGTAACATTGCACTGTTGCCCGCTAGCGCACGAGATCAGACCGTGACAAAAGGGGTGGCATGATTATGATGCGATTGATGTTTACCTCGAGTGCTCGGCGCGTTTTTCAAACTGTGTTGTGTTGTGTTTTTTGTCAGTGCTATATAACAAATTACTTAATGACTGATCCCTCGGGAAACAGTGAACTTTGTTTCCCTCGAATCTCGATGTTTCCCTCGACTTCGTCTCGGGAAACATCGAGATTCTCGGGAAATAAAATTCACTGTTTCCCTCGGGACCGTTATTTGTCTCGTCACGCAACGCTCCTCCCCGGGAGCGTTGCGTGACGAGACAAATAACGGCTGCGTGGGAGACTAGCGTGCTTTATTAAGGCGATTAACCATAGAAATGGGTAGTCTATCGCTTAAATAGGTATGGATGGTTATATACGTAAGCTGTGCATGTCTGACCACTGTGAGAAAACAAAATAGAAATACACTATTTAGACTTCTGGTTTGAATAGTCTTTGTCCTTTTGATTTAAAAAGGTGAACTATTTCAGGGGTATGGTCGCACACCCTCGCCTACCCTCTTATCTTTAAGATTTATACTCCTGAATCATCGTTATGTGAACCTTAACTTTAGAGTGAAATTAAAATTAAGAAAGGTATAGAATTTAAAGGCTTCAACATTAAATCACTTACAAATTTAGATAATGCATGCAACAACGAACTACAAACGAGAAATAATACATTACTTTTTTTTTCACTAACCGTCATTGCATAGATTTCCTTCGCAGCACTGTATAAAGTATCCGTCCACGGTTTTATTGCAAAAATGTTTTCTAGTGCATCCGTATTGGATCGAACGATTTCCAATGCTAGAACCTTGTTGATTCCAGGTATAATAACACTGGCCATCGTTGAAAATACACTGATGGTCTGAGCACTCTTCGTGATCATAAGACACATTCCCGGCACATTCATAGCATCTTGGTCCTAAATCTAATAAAAATTAACAGCGAATTGAAACTAGTTGTCAAACAAAGAATCAAACCAACTGTGACGAAAAAACGAAAGGTTTACAGCGCTGTGCCGAGTACGTGACGTTTGAACACCTTGTTTAACTTAGGGGGTGTTTACATGACACCGGGGCGACTTTCGCGCCGGGGCGAGTTCACTACGGTTCCCTCTTATGGCTCTACATTTGTTTACATGATACCACATCATGTAAACAAATGTAGAGCCATAAGACGGAACCGGAGTGAACTCGCCCCGGCGCGAAAGTCGCCCCGGTGTCATATAAACACCCCCTTAATTAAGGTTTAAACTTGTCACAGCTTATTCAAATGACGTGCAGTAAAATAGGCCTTGCGCATATTACGTCACCAGCTCAAAATTCACCATCAAGCCTCTTTTGTACGAAATTCCTTGGAAACCTTTGAGTGGGGATTATTTTCAATTTTGCTCCTTTGAGAATACATTGATGAGATTGTCACAGGTTTACACTTCGAAAGCGAGGCTTAGGGATGAAATTAGCTAGTCTGACGTAAACATGCATTATGGCTATTACAACATATATTCTTCTTGGTTTGCAAATGACGTCATAAAAATTCAAAAATGTAAACTATACATCCTACAAAGCTGTTTTTAACACGAAATGTGGATAGCATTGATACAATCTTTCACAAAACGTTTCAGGTTTAAACGATGTTTTGCTTCCGAGTTGTAAAGTTTGAAATGCATCACGCAATTCGTCACGCTATTATAGATAAGCCGTGAAAATAAACAAAATTGAACCAGTTGAAAGTTATTCTTGCATTAAATATGCTTAGAAGCCGATTTAATGGAACTTATAATGAATCCAATCCTTTTTATGATATTTTTGGTGTAATTAAGACTTTGAAGTTTTTGGCACCATGTTGGTGTTCTGAAGTGCCACACAAAGATGGCCACTCCATACATTTTTCAGTACAAATGTCCAATGCCTGCTCGCCCATAACTCTTCAACAAATGCTTTTCTGCTTCACAATGTGGTCCAGATGTGTAGTTTTAAATTCTCTACAATTCCGTAAACATTTTTGGAATCTAAATATGATATTTAATGCTTCTGAATCTTTATATGACGTTAGTGCAAACCAAAAATTGAATGGAACATTTTCGAGAAACCCGCGCAAATGTTCTGTCCAAACCAGTATCAGTCACATGGCATATTAACATTTTGTATTACTTGTATTACACAGGTCGACACGACAGCAATCCAGAGTATGTGGACTGGTTTGATTACACTGGTCTCTTTTGGCGCATCCCTTGTGATAAGTCGTCAGTACTTTGCCTTCCTTGGATGTTGTTTTATTTTCCATTTTGGCACAATGGATCATAGGCATTGGGCAAGCAACTACCTCTTGTTTATCTGTGCATTCATCAAATGATGTTGTGCTTGAACATTGATAACAGGAGATTGCTAAAGAAAAAAATCGAAATTACCTAATTACCTCGGATGACACGCAAACGCATACCCCAACCGTGGTACAAGGGGGTGGGGAGTTCCAGTCCTCCCCCCCCCCCCCCCCCTTGTGTTTTAACGGTGTTACAATATTTCAAAAGATTTTACCTCTAATTGCTAGCCTGTATTGTGCTCTGCAAGTTAAGGTAAATATTGTGGGTTTATGTCGCTGCTGAAGATCTGTAACGTCTTCCAAACTAGCGGCCAATATAGCCGCCATCTGGAAGAGTACGGAAATTGAAAATATTTTTTGCTAGAGTTGTAAAATATTTTATAATTAAATATTTTGCTGTTTTGGTAGCTTTATATATGTTTTTTTTTACCAAATTAGGTAAAAACACGCATTTGTATTAAAAAAGCTTGACTTCATGCTGACGTTATATCTCGTTACCATATCAAACTTAAAACTTAAAACGCCATTTCCAGCATTCCTGAGACTCGAAAAGCATTTGTGAAGTCAAGATATAAAATCTGCAGTCGCGAAATGTACATTATCTTTTCCTAACTTGACAATCAGTCAGTTGGTGGAAGTGAAACAACTGTGTATAAAACAATATTTTTCTATTATTTTTATGAAGAGTCAAACAAAATTTATCAAGCTCAAAGGGGGGATTGCAACCCCCTCTACCCGTCCCCTGGATCCACCTCTGCATTCAGGGGACGTCCCGGCTGAAACAGCGTGACAGCGTGGAACAAAGTTTCTTGTCTAAGGAAACATCACGAGGGCAGAAACCAGCCTTCAGGTTGTAAATCCAACGCGCTAACCACTAGACCACCGCGCCTACACTTTGTTCAAATCAAATCAATCAAAGACTTTATTTAAGTGTCTAGTATTTAGCTGTTAGAGCTAGTTGTGGACACTATACTAACTACATGATATATTGTAAATTAAAATTATCATAACCCTATGTATAAAGGTTTCTACATGTTAAATGTCCTAGTTTTAAGAAGAAAAATAGCTAAAAATGTACAAATATATATAAAAAAGTGTTCATTGTCTACAAAGATCGCAATTATCACAATTGTTATCTATCAAGCGACTGATATCTGTTTTTCGTATTTTAGTCTTGAAAGTGTCAAGGCTGGGTGAGTTTCTGATGTCCTTTCTCAACTTTGACCATAATACAGGTCCGAAGTAACGCAAAGAGTGCTTACCAAATAGTTAACGGTAAAACATAGTTAACAGTAAAACTTTCAGTTTGCAATGTAATGTAATGAAAAGTGGGATAAAATATAGGTTATGCTAATATATCTCTTTACCGGGCTGTGTTTATATCCCTGACTTCTGTTTAGGATATATTTAAATTCTATTTACTATTTTATATATTTTGGAAAATTTGCTAAAATCTGTTTATGGTTTGTCATTCACTTGACATCTTCTTAAGATTTGTTTCATACTAATAGTTATTAGAGAAAAAGAAAAAGCGGCGATTTTCAACTCCTGCCGCAGAATATTTGATTTTTACTGACAGTCGCTTTTAAGTTCATTTTATTCATTTCTACTCTCCTGAGAACACTAACACCACCGCGTCATGTTTTTTATTAGTATGCTCCGTTACGGGAAAATTGTTAGCGCACGAATATATATCCGCTCTCCTGAATCCAGAAGTTGTTTTTAGCAAAAGTATAGTCCAAATAAGAGCGGATGTCCGTGAATATCGACCGGAGGAGTGCAATAGTGAAAATACCAAAATTAGCAAAACAAAAATTCACAAAGTAGCCCTAGGTAGACCGTTCTCAAAAATATGTTGTTTAGTTCTGTCCGATAATTGGTTTAGACGTATGGAGGTGATCTTGGTCTCGCACCTCTCGGACCGGGTTTTTAAAATACGGGCATGACACCGTGCATTACGGAGGTAGATAATTTTTGAACTAAAATGGAATATTTTGAAGAATTTTAATTATTTATATTATTTTGAGCGATTTCATCCAATGCAATATTGACAAAATTGAGAGCCGAAAATCATCGACTGGTACATGGCCTACAATACAGAGTCTTATACCACGTTAAAAAGCATTATTTCGTCTTCCAAAATCTGTTTTCAGTCAAAACCATGGGCAACCCAAAGCAAATTTTTTGAGGCCGTAAAATACAAGTAGGACCAAGTAGTACTTTCGTGAAATTTGAGCTTTATTGACACAGACCTCCGATGCTTATAAGCTCAGATAAACGCAGCACAAGAACATTTTAGAACAACAACCCACTCTCTTTTTGGAGCAAGGAATTTATTGACCCCCTCCTCTCCCACCTCCCTTTTCCTTAACAACCAAAACAACAAACGACGGACTGTATTAAGGGTACATTTTCACTTACCAATTCGGGCACGAATTCACATACACTACTCGCGAGCTTTGGGGAAATATTACCGGCACTTGCACTAAAAGTTAATTGCGATTACGATAATCGTGAATGAATAAAATTACACTTCATTGATCGCCGCAGTTTTGCCTTTTTTATGAAGCCGTTTGTAGTGTCTTTCTTACTTACAGAAGTCAAAACGTTTCGGGCTTGCAGAGAAAATGGCAGTCACGCCGTTTCGTTAAGTCTCGAATTTACCATTCGCCAACCCTAATGTTGCATGGCAGAAGCCGTCTTACTTACCTTTGATCACATAAACTTGATTAGCCAAAGGTCCGCCTTTACCATCATCCTTACAAGCTGTAGATTTTCCATACTTGTTAAAGGTCTGTGGCGCACTGGCACTGGCTGCACACCATCCACCATCCTGAATTGCAAACATGCTGTAGCCCGCTCTTGTTGCAGCCACGGCGCACTTTGCAATGGGGTTCTCACGAGATCTATAATTTCCATACAAGACAGAATAATCTGTTCCTTCCAAGGATTTGATAGCTCTATTTCCGGTGTCTTTATAGCAGCCAATAGTTACGTACCCTTAAGATAAAGCAAAATTAGAAGTTTTTTTAAACAGGGTTGGTACATGTTTGAACGTTGCGAGTAGCGAACGACCATACAAAGATGGTCATAGTTTTTATCTCGTGAACACGCGAAGCGTTGAAAGAGATATAGTACACGGTGGCAAATATGCAAATTATCACTTGTTTAATCACTTTGTAAACTTTTATTCGTAACTCCGCTGACCAGTGTATAAGGCTTGCGCATATTTTATAGGTGCGTGTAATTAAAAGAGAAGCTAAAAACAAAACAAACGGCGCAGTACTAAATACACAAGAACTGTACATATGATTGTACGGTTTACTGTCTTGCTGGCTGAAACAGTTTTGCCTTTTTTCATGAAGCCGTTTGTAGTGTCTTTCTTACTTACAAAAGTCAAAACGTTTTGGGCTTCAGAGAAAATGGAAGTCACGCCGTTTCGTAAAGTCTCCAATTCACCATTCGCCACACCTAATGGTGTATGTCCAAGCCGTCTCACTTACCTTTGATCACATAAACTTGATTACCTCACGGTCCGCCTTCACCATCATCCTCACAAGCTGTAGAATTTCCATACTTGTCAAAGGTCTGAGGCGCTGTGGAACTGGCTGCACACCATCCACTATTCTGAACTGCAAACATGCTGTAGCCCGCTCTTATTGCAGCCAAAGCGCACTTTGCAATGGGGTTCCCACGAGATCCATAATATCCATCCAAGACAGAATCCGTTCCTTCCAAGGATGGGATTGCTCGATTTATGGTGTCCCGGTAGCATCCAATAGTTACGTACTCTTAAGATGAAGCAAGAATAGAATAAAACGTTTTTCAAACGTTTTATGTTGGAATGTTTAGAGTAGCGAACGACTATAGAAAGATCGTCATAGTTTTTATCTCGTGAATACGTGAAGCGTTGAACGAGATGTTGAGATATATAGCGTCTTGCTGGGCTTCATGCATTCCATCACTCCCTATTCGCTTCACTGCAGGATGGTGAGTGTAAAGTTTGCAGCTGTTTATTTTCCCCTCAGCTTCTCTCTGAGGTAAATGTCCGGCCCAAAACTCTTCGAATCGCTAAAATTCACCGTTTACAGCTACAAGAACGACAATACACGACATTTAAGCTGATTTAAGGTAAGATTATGTTTATTCTGAACTTATATGTAAATATTCATCCTAGTAATTTTACAATAATACGAACCTTTCGATATTCCCATATATTTCCTCTAAGTTTAATAATGCGAACGGTCACACAGTTTGTGTGGGCCCCCTGTGCTATTGCATGTTTTTTTTTTTTAATTTAGCGTTTCAAACTAAAATTTGGTTCATGTTATGTCCCCGAGACCGAGCGCTTTCTTCATTTATCGTGCTGTTGCGTTGTAACATGAGTTATATAACATCCTCTCACGTGAAAGGAGGATGTTACCATCTTCCCAGCGTGGTAAAATTCGGGTGAATGACTTCCGGTGGAACTGAAGAACCCACGTCAAAGTTAAACGTGGATTTCCTCGCTTTAAGTTAAAGGCATGGCAAGAAAACAATACGTAAGTCTTTCCTCTATTAATAATGATCCAGGAAAATGTTTTTCTTAGACTGGAGTAGACCCTTTGAAAATCATTATCGTTGCGTTGTTTGACCGGCTGTTGTCACCCATGTCGTTGCTGTCTTTGCTAAGGCGTATTTTAAATTGGTTGCAATGATACAATAAAATGGAGTCAAAAGCCAAATAATACCCAAATCCAATCATGCATTTACGGTTTAAACTTTCTCGAAAACCTAATTTACTTCAATTGACTCCACAATTTCAAACCCAAATTTTGAAGGTGAATATGATCTATTTTGGTGGCTGGTTTTTTTCGGCGTTGAATTGAAAGTGGCTACACCCGGCAGCCATCAGCGGTGAGGACCAAACATGCCAAAAAAGGGGACATTTAATTTCCTGTTGACATCTGGCTCAAGGACGTTCTTGCTAATTGTTTATGCACATCCTCACCGCGCACGCAATTCATGTCGTAATACCATGCTACGTCATCCACGAGCGCGCCAAGGGAAGAAATCTAAGCACATAATTAAAGGGCTGGTAGCTCTGTTTAGATTTAACTCGTTTGGATGGTCGGTGGCCCCCTTTTCTTCTGATAGATAATTTTCTTTTCCAATTCTCGATAGATTGTGACAAAATGAACAAAAAAATCAATGTAGGAATTTTAAATTTTTTCCATTTTTCTAACCGCGCGACATCGAATCCTGCCAACTTGTGGCTGTCAGAGTATACAAATGCTGTCGTTTACAGTCAAAACCGGTCAAGCGTTCCCGCCAAGAATGAGTTAATGAATTCATTATTGTAAATTTGATTTCATTACTCGTTTTAATAATCCGCTCTTCGAATAAATAATGCAAAATTCAAAATAAGCCTCGATTCAAAAATCGAATTTTGATTGGATTAATGAACAAAAGGTTTATGCTATATATGGAATACTAAGCACCAGGTTGATCGCAAATTGATATAAACTCGTGGTTATTTGGGAAAATTCGAGGAAGAAGTATAGCGAGAGCCATGTTATTGTTGATATTTTTTGTATCTCCGAAAGCCTTCTCAAACAGCGCTCCATGAATCTGATTTTTCCAATACAAGTGTTTCATTGTAACGGCAAACTATAGCTATAATAGTTACCATGCACTAATGCTTGAAAAGAGGAAAAGATTCCCAACAAAATGGAATACAAAACCTACCTTTTCCTCACACGAGGACGACGGAGATCTTGCCGCCATCTTTGTTGACGAGTCGCGGTCAACCTGGTGCTTAGTATTCCATATATAGCATAAACCTTTTGTTCATTAATCCAATCAAAATTCGATTTTTGAATCGAGGCTTATTTTGAATTTTGCATTATTTATTCGAAGAGCGGATTATTGAAACGAGTAATGAAATCAAATTTGCAATAATGAATTCATTAATTCATTCTTGGCGGGAACGCTTGACCGGTTTTGACTGTAAAGATTAGACTTACTTAAAGGGACGTCACCAGTTGAATGAATTTGCTTAATAGACCCATTCGTATAAAATTTAGCATAGAAACTTCCATTCTAGAAGTTCATTTACAATATTTTTAGACGACAGACATGGGGGCCATATCCAGTAAGGAAGACCAGTTATTCAAAATTAAGGTCGCCTTTCAGATATCTTATCTCGTAAACATAGTCGGTGACGCCAATTTTTTTTTTTTGCATTTCTGACACAGGTTAATCATTACCTTGCTGTAGCAAGTTATAAAAAAATCATTGTTAGAAGGTTTTCGCGCAGACGTCCTTAACTTCCCTAATATCTAAATAAACACGCCAACTTACCTGTTGTTAAAGTTGGGGTGAACAGCAATAGAACACAGGCCAAAGAAAGGAACCCCATCTTTTTAAATCTTGCGAAACTGAAAAAACAAACAAATAAGGTTTTGTCGACCATGTGGTCGAGTTGGGCCTCTATCAAATCATACTAATACTATATCATTACGCTTACCAATTGTGGCCATTTTCTGGAGCAGATCGATTATCAATCTCCAAACCGACAACAAGAGCTTGCAAAACGACTTTCTCGATATACGTTTTATCGGGCATCGAGAGTTTTGCTTATGGTCTTAAGGGTTTAAGAAGATACTGTGATTAAAAATGCAAAGTTTTTGCAATTATTCCATTAACGTTTACTAACACTTTTGACGACATTGATGTAAGGTTGATACTTTAAGGCCTAAGTAGGCTCGTTTTTTCGATGTCTGGCAAAAGTCGATTATGGATAAATTGTTTTTTATTTGATTAACGATTGGTGGACAAAATCGTTCGGTGTTTCATATCAACTAAAATGGAGTGAACCATAACAACAAGAATGATGTTAACTGCGTAAATAAACAACTTCGGATGAAAGCAAAAGGACTTTAGAGCCAAATAGTTGACTTTCTTAAACAACAGAAATTTCTAATTGCCTCTGCCAGAGGGTCTTTGAAAGCAGCATAAAAAAAATGTATATCCTGTCAGTTGTTAATATCGATACACGATCACGCACGACCCACGACGTACGACCCACGACGCACGCCCAACGACGCACGACCCACCCACTCACGCCATTTAGGCCCCGTCCACACGTATACATTTATGTTCGTAAACGCATAAGTTTTTATGCGTTTAGGCCTCCCGTCCACACGTAAACGATGAAAACGGTCACCCTAAACGGATATTTTCGAAAACGCTTTCCAAAGTGGATATTTTCGAAAACGCTGTTTACCCGTTTACGTGTGGACAGCGTAAACGGATATTTTCGTAAACGCTGACGTAGATACTACTTATCTACGCATGCTCAATGCAGCTTTTTAGCGTTTACGTGTGGACGAGAGGCCTAAACGCATAAAAACGTATGCGTTTACGAACGTAAACGTATACGTGTGGACGGGAGCGTTTTAGATAAAAACATATGCGTTTACAGACGTAAACGTATACGTGAGGAGGGGGCCTTAATCTCAAATGCAAAACAGGAAGACGCGCGCTAGTGCACGCGCACGCTAACTGCTGCGTGTTCTGAAAAAGACGTGTCTTGTCTTCATTTGTGTTATATATGTATATATATATATATATATATATATATATATATATATATATATATATATATATATATATATATATATATTTGAAGACTTGTGATAGGTCCCTCAAACAATGCTCCTCTGAGCCCTGGAATGGAGGATCACTAGCGCGATCTTGGAGTATTGAAAGTCTTTGTAGAATTTTCACTTGTAAAACAATAAGCTCCGACTCCAGTCAAGACTTTTGACAGATTTATTCTTCCTTTTTAGATTTATTTTACATCTGTCTAAAGTCTTGACTGGAGTCGGAGCTTATTGTTTTACAAGTGAAAATTATATATATATATATATATATATATATATATATATATATATATATATATATACAATTATGTATACAATATATATATATATATATCTGTCTGATTTTAAGAAAAGGCACCTCACAAAAAGTAGCAATTGAAGGTTTGATGTCACTTCAAATGTACAGGGGCACCCAACGAACAATCTTTGGTAAAATACATTATAGTATTCAAAGAAATTAAAATAAATGATATGAAAGCATTTCCAGGTGTTCTTCTACATAGAAAACGTTTTCAATTTAGTAAAAAGGGAGTTAAAACAACAAGCGCGTAAAAAAACACCATCACATACGAAAGCTTTGAACGGTTTACAGAAAGAGTTAATGAGAACAAACAGTTAAAATGCACTGTATTTTAAGTAAGCTTCGAGGTAATTCTAGGTTTTACTTTGAAGTAAATATAACGCCCTGAGTTGTAACTTGTTAACGTTAGCAGAAACCACTTTCGCGCTAACTACAGAAGAGATCTGGAAAAGAGTCTTTTACATAGGAATTATCACGTGTCCATGACGTCGTAATATTCAAATCAAAGTGGGAAAGTAACGATGGTCGATCGATCTTGAAGCCACTCTCGAAGCTTACATTTGGCTTTGAGCTCCTGTAGTCAATTTTATTTTCTTTGTTCGCCACATTTGTGCCCGTCTGGTGGTTGAAGGACATCATTAAGTCCGGAAACCCGTAAGTCACTAGCACCTTTCAAAGAAACGAGCGGTGTTTTGCTTTTCGACTGTCGAATAGTGTTGATGTTGGCACTCTTGCGGCCGTTCACAGTCGGTAGGCAAGCCGATCCAGACGGAGTCTAAAAGCACGTCTTGTCTAAAAACTGTATGATCGTGAGTTGCAGCCCATTTGTGACACCTTGCTGTGACCGAAGTTTGGAACTGAAGAGGTGCTTTTAGACTTATATATTTTTGTGAAAAATCAGTTGGATGGCATTCCCCGTTCGTTGAACTCAGGAGTTTCCCATAATTCATTGCGGTATCTGTTGCGTTCTTTTTGCTGTATGAGAAGCTTGCGATAAAAACGAAGAGGCAGGAAGGGCAATAATCTCAGCAATAAAGTAGATTGCTCGTCTCCAGCGAAAGAAGCGTCTTTTTATCCTTCTACCCGAGACGAAATGTAGAAGATCGTAGCTTTTAAAAGCGGCGTCACGTTACTTTGCGTGACTTTGAAAAGGGTCAGAAAACATATTATGGTTCCTTTGTCAGCAAGCGGAATGGAAGGTGGACCGAAGTGAAAGCAAAAATTCAGTAAGTGTTTTAATGTTATGCAGTTAGACTCTGTACTTGATTTTGTTATATCTCTATTAGTAAATAACTATGGTGTTTTGGTTTTACATCAAGCCGAACCGCTATGTTTCGTGTTAGTTTTGGCGCGTTGTTACACGATTTATGTAAATCTTAAACCGCTTCTCTCGCCTGAAGTATTTGTCAAATTTTAATTTCAGCCTACTAGCTTTGGCATAAAGACGCCGTCTTGGCTGAATTTTCTGGTAAAAGAAACGCATTTTCACTGTGTGTTTTAATGTGTGTGTTTTAGCAAAAGAATGTGGTTTATCGGTACTCACACTTTTTGCTCGGCGATTTGGCTAATTAAATCTCAAACATCATACGTCTTGTTGACAGCGGATGTTTTTCACGCTTTGGAATTGTTAGCTGTTTAGCTGTTGAGCCGCTAGTTCAGCAAAACACTTTCTATAAGACTATAGCCCTTCCATCCGAATTTCGTGAATATAGCTTACGCTCCGCGAATGTTAAACTTCCGACCGCCAAAGTGAATAGTTAGCGGCCGTGAGTCAGAATAGTGATCTTGTTCATTTCAACTTTCTTCTGAGAATAATATAAATTTAGAATAGGTTCTATGAGCTCTTTTTTCTTATGGCGAGATCAGATCAGTTGACTATTCTAGTGAGATCAGGTTCAAATTATTTATAGCATCGCATTATATGTGTGTGTGTTTCTGTTTTTATCTCGTTTGTTTGTTTAGAATGCTGTAAAACGACTGCTAGTAATTAGTGAACTTCACTGCTATTGCTTCTGTAGCGATACTGGGCAAACACTGCACTAATGCTGTATCACTAGAACAACTATTCTAATCCTGATCCTAACCCTAACCCTTTAAACTCAAAATGTATCTTTGAAATATGCACAACAGTACACAATGTCTCAACTCTTTTTGCAATTGCTTGTATCTTCAGTTTTTACTCACAGTTTGCAACCCGAGTCCAATTTGAGAACAATTTGCCCTCCTAATACAGTATTTTAGTAAGTGACATAACAAAAATGGCAGGTACCTTTTCCAAAATTCAGACAGAATATATATACACTACACTATACAGTGTATATATATATATATATATACACACTGATTTTCAAAAACATAGCTACTTGACAAATATATACCTTTTGTATTCCCATCAAATAGGTGACGTTTTTGATAGGAATACAAAAGGTATATATATATATATATATATATTTCTCAAGTAGCTATGTTTTTGAAAATCAGTGTATATATATATATATATATATATACAATTTTAGATAGAAAATTTCGAGAGACAGTTTCTCGAGTTTCACGCACTAGGCGATCATCAGTCTGATGATCTGAAACTCGAGTAACTGTCTCTCGAAATTTTGTATCTGAAATTGTATTTCGCTTTGCATGTATTTGCATCGAGCACTCCTACGACTACGTGAAACACTATTTATGTTCACGGTTTCTCTGTTTATATATATAGAAATGTTCTTTGTAGTTCACTTTTGGTCTTGCACTGAGGAGTGCAGGTTCGCCCTGTACGAAACAGACCTGTATGCATTAAACCGAAGTCAAAAGTTTAACCGTGTCCACTTATTCTCTCTATATTTGCTCTACCGATGGTATCGAGCCCTCTCGACACACAATACAAAGATTCTCCTGGATATATTCTTTTATTGTAGAGCACTCTTTTGGGATTCGTGTATCAATATGGATCGGATATCTTTTGAGTATTCGACAAAGAACATTCCAACAGCATCGAAATCATCATATTTAAAGAAGTTTATTGAGAAAACCGAACTCATTATGAAACGGATGAGATGGAAGGCATATTTCTTTCTCAACCCCAAAGCGACAGCAACGGAACAACAAACGTACGGCTTCAACACTCAGAGATCACCGCCTGTGGTTAACGAGCTGAAAGAGTTTGAAGAGTGTATGTCCGACTTAATTTAACGCATTGAATTCGAAAACAAGCCAAATGATTTCCAAAGAAAGCTACGCCAAGATTTAAAGACGACAATAAAAGACGACAACAAACTAACGATTAAGGCTGACAAAACAACAAATTACTATAAGATGGAGCGAGAGAAGTATAACGAGCTAGTGAAGAAGAACGTCACCAAAACGTACAAGAAAACAAACAAAAGTGAAGTACTATCCATGAACAGGGAAGCAAAGAGAATCGCAGAAAACATCAAACTTAGCGACCGTAGAAAAAAGAAGTTTTCATTACCCTAAAAGACCATAAGCCTAACTTCGTAAATAATCCAACATGCCCGACCAAGTCAGAGATAGGTCACGTTAGCAAGGTCATACTAAATAAATTAGTGTGCAACGTCGTGAAATCAACCGGTCTAAATCTATGGAAAAGTACACGAGAGGTCCTTAAATGGTACCGAAAGTCCCCGAACAAACAAAATAGCAGCTTTATCAACTTTGACATCGTTGATTTTTACCCATCAATTACCGAAAAACTCCTTCTGATAGCAATTGACTTTGCCAATCAATACACCGAAATCCAAGAATCTGACAAGGAAATCATAATTCATGCGAAGCGGACTTTGATTTTCAACGCCAAAGAACCCTGGCAGAAAAAAAACAACGAAAACGGATTCGACATAACAATGGGCAGTTTCGATATATATATATATATATATATATATAAGTAGAAACGTAGAGCTGGATTATTTGGTCCAAGTCATTTAATTGCTACTCATGAGAGTTTCATGCTCCTTACGAAGCAATCATCAGGCAACTGTATGCTTGTCAAATAGGCTCAAAATGTCGAAAGATTGATATATATGTCCAAATTGCAATATATATGTCCACAGTTTACAAAATATATGTCCAAGGCGATGACGTAATTTTCGACATATATATTGCGGATACAGTCTCGACATATAAATATCGGCGTGCAAACTTATGCAAATGAGCTGACCCGTATCCCGCGAAGAATGAAAGCGAGGCTGCACCAAGCAACAACAACATGGCGGCAATGGAAGAAGACAGAATTCAGCGCATCGTGAGAGAAATTGTGAGTTCAGAGATAAGGGAAACGGGGTCTGGTTCTTCAATTCAACAGGATTTCAGCAACAACAGTGCTCTCCCGGCCGTTTACAATGTTGTAGATACCTTCCAAGATGTATTAAAACGAAGAGTTGCCCTCCGTCAAGATTAAACTTTCGATTTTCCAAGATCGGCAGCCCACCGACAGTCATGCTTTCATTCATTTCATTTATTTAGTCATGCTTCGCGACAAATTGCTTCTAGTTTCAGCCCCGGCTGCGGCAAATTATGGTGGTAGGGTCAGTGAAAGACGATCACGTTAATTGTCAGAGAATACTTCCCTATACCCGGGATTCGTTTATGCTCATTTCACGAGTCAAGTTCAAGTCAAGTTTAAAAAAAAATACCTTTTCCTTTTTTCGCGATTCTTTTATTTTATTATTATAATTGTTGTTGTCCAAATGGTCTCACAGTGCTAAACAGCCCGAAAGAAAAAATCATTTGAGATATATTGAAGACAAAAGCTTAATTTTATTCGCTGACTGGTCCTGACTGTGGACGGCCAATTTGCTATTCATACGGGAGTCCAGACTTTTCGTAAAATTTCCATGTAATCACTTATTCTTACCAGTCCAAAATATTATCTTTGTTCAAATGCATTAAGCGATTCTAGTGAGCGTTGATCTCATTCATACCAATTTCCTCAGTCTGTACTGTGTCCGTATACACTACGCGAACGACTCATTTCGTGCAATTTGTTTACACATGAACTCACGGTTGTCACGCAACCTCTCATTCAAAGCCGGACTATTGAATACAAGACTAAAAGTAGGTTGAATAATCGCGAAATTAATAAAATATTATAAATGAGGTTGGAAAATATTATTATGAAAATTCTTCCAGCATTCCAGCTCACAGACTGGAAGAATTCCCTATCTACATCTATAATTGTAATTCACAAAGGTTTCCCATACACGTCAATTGGTCAGCTTTCAATAGTTTAGCTTATTAAATAAATGAAATTTTTACAATAAATATAAATAATCCTATTAAATAAATATGTGGGAAAAAAATTAGCTCATAAAGTAAGTTCTAGTTCAATATCAATCTCTTAAACGGCACGTTTAAAGGCGTTCAGTGTGGTAGCTTCAATAATATCATTACCAGACCTTCATAGTTCTGGATACAAAGCTGTATTTATAAACATTGCTAGAAGCTGATGGCTGAATAAACTTATTAGAATGGAACTTTCTTGTGACTCTCTGTTTCTGAATTACATGGGCTGGCATAGTGAGACTAATCATATTATTTATGGCTTTCCACATAACAATCAACCTTGTGTTTATTCTGTGGCTGAAGGGGCACCCATCCCAGCTCGTTTGATTAGTTCGTAAATTCGCGCGAAAATTGCAATCGATGACAGGAATAAATGAGTTAAAAAGCATCATTTTCGTTATATTATCTCACTGTTTCAGTATATACTAAAACAACTACAGTAAAAACCCGCATACAAGAACATGTGGATTAAGAACACCCAGGCTGAAATTTGATAAAAAAGGAGCATATATATAAGAACACATTCAGCCTGAAAATTGAAAATTGTTCTTATATATAAAAACTCTTCCTTTTTCAGTTTAATAGAACAAACAGTGTCTGTAGCTTTACTGTGGCATTAGCGGATGCCAGTTGAAAGCTCGGTTGTGCAATTTATTTTCTAATGTCGTGTGTCTCAAGTTTAATTTTCTCTCAAAGTTATGTATTTCCTCATAGTTAGTAAATCCCTTACATTTTTTTAGAAGTAAAAAATTAAGAACACTTAAGAACACTTTCAGGCTGATTTCACCTAAAATACCCGTTATATAAGAACCCAATCAGCCTGAACCCCGAAAATGGGTGTTCTTGTATGCGGGTTTTTACTGTATTCACCTTAGTGGAGGTGGGTAGTGGTGGATATTTACCTCGCCGCTTCGCGGCTCGGTAAATATCCACCACACCTCCACTTCGGTGAATAGTTGTTAATTATTCGACCCAAGGCAATATATCATATCTTTGTTTAAACGTGTAAGGGAGTGTTAATTTAAATTCAGCTGTTGATACCACTCGGCCGTGAACTGAATGATGAGTCTGAATATTGAATTTTGAATCAGGGTTCGAATACTCGAGGAATTTTTATAATAATATTACATTTTTTTTTTCATGTAACAGAGTTTGTAAGAAATGATTTCGCGATTATTCAACCTTCTTTTAGTCTTGTATTTATTTTAAATATTCCGTCTTTGAATGAGAAGTTGTGTGACGTTACCGTGAGTTCGAACCATGTGTGAACAGATTCTAAGCATCGTGAAATGAGTCGTTCGCGTATTGTACACGTACACAGACTGAGCAGATCATTATATAATCCCAATGAAATCAACGCTCACTAGAATCGCTTAATGCATCTAAACAAAGATATAATATTTTCCACAGTCAGCGCGTGCGAATAAAATTAAGCTTTTGTCTTTCATATATCTCAAATGTTTTCTTTTTTCGGCCGGGCTGTTTAGCACTGTGAGACCATTTAGACAACAACAATTAAGTCTTATAATAATAAAATAAAAGAATCGCGAAAAAAGGAAAAGGTATTTTTTTTTAAACTTGACTTGAACTTGACTCGTGAAATGAGCACAAACGAATCCCGGGTATAGGGAAGTATTCTCTGATAATTAACGCGATCGTCTTTGACTGCCGCAGGGTTAAAACTAGAAGAAATTTGTCGCGAAGCAATGACTGTGGTGGGCTGCCGATCTTGGAAAGTTTAATCTTGACGGAGGACAACTCTTCGTTTTCGTCTTGGAAGGTATCTACAACATTGTAAACGGCCGGGAGAGCACTGTTGTTGCTGGAATCCTGTTGAATTGAAGAACCTGACCCCGTTTCCCTTATCTCTGAACTCATAATTTCTCTCACGATGAGCTGAATTCTGTCTTCTTCCATTGCCGCCATGTTGTTGTTGCTTGGTACAGCCTCGCTTTCATTCTTCGCGGGATACGGGTCAGCTCATTTGCATAAGTTTGCACGCCGATATTTATATGTCGAAACTGTATCCGCAATATATATGTCAAAAATTATGTCATCGCCTTGTACATATATTTTGTAAACTGTGGACATATATATTGCAATTTGGACATATATTGCAATTTGGACATATATATTACAATTTGGACATATATTTTGCAATTTGGACATATATATCAATCTTTCGACATTTTGAGCCTATTTGACAAGCATACAACTGCCAAAATAATCCATATTTATATCCAAATAATATTGGACCAAATAATCCAGCTCTACGTTTCTACTTATTTATTGCTCTAGTCTAACTATTGAGCACTCTAATAGCCGATGAGGATTTCTATTCAATATTTGGAATTATTTCTATTCAATATTTGGTTATATATAAATCGAAATATAATTTCACATAAAGACCGTAATGTCATCGAATTTTTACGCAGTTAATTACTTATATAGACTGAGAGAACTGCCAGAATTTGTTGTCGTAGTTAAACTCGCATGTGTAATGTTTGCGTGATGTCCACGCGGACATTTACAATCATGTATAATTTCCTTATTCAATTTCCGCCTTTTATCGTAGGAAGTTTTTAGGGTTAATCATATATTCTCAGTTTATAAACGTACATCCTTATTCGCGATTACGTGATGTTGCCCTAGAAAATTGGCGCAGGTGTCTTTTATGTAGAGTAAACAGTTCATTACGGTAAATTAAGCAGACTAATGGAAACCATTATGTCAATAATACAACCGCAACTTTTCCAAGGGAAGTTCACTTTACGGTCAGTAAGATTTATAATTTCAATATTTTAGCTTTTGTGTAAACTGATGTACCAATGAACTCGGATTTATTTCCAATTCTCAATCTCGTAAGATATACAGTTTTAAATATGCACGTTGAAAACTGAATAGTTTTGGGGCTTTGCCTAGGTAAATGCAATTAAGATGTTAATTTTAAGGTGATAAATTTTGCCAGAATGACTTCTTTCGCTACCTCAAATTATACTCTTCATTGGTTTCCATACAAACAATTTTTTTTTTTGGAAAAGCTTTCCTTTCTTTGCTATCTTCTTGAGAAAGTCATTTGTAAATAGATGTTTTAATTCTTTCATTTTCCATTTTATTACCCTAGAAATTAAATACAAATGTAAAGCTGTGACAATGGGAGATCAGAGGA
Organism: Dendrophyllia cribrosa; assembly: GCA_024195265.1. NCBI lineage: Eukaryota > Metazoa > Cnidaria > Anthozoa > Scleractinia > Dendrophylliidae > Dendrophyllia > Dendrophyllia cribrosa. The sequence continues at coordinate 42,891,571 of JAJLRJ010000005.1, read as the reverse complement.
GTGGTAAAACCGAAAACGAGGAAAAGGCGTGAAATTATAAAGAAACTTTATTAGAGAACCAATTAACAAGATTAGGACACCGAGAGAATTCCTATTAAACAGAGAAGTTGAACAAATTAACCGTCACGTATTTTCAGTATTTGAATTGATATTGTTCAAATTTTGCATTAGTTTTTTTGCAACTAATAGTTGCAAGGGGAAAGCGAAATAAGGTGACAACAATTTTCCACTGCTGAGTCTGTTTGAAAACATATGACAAGATGACAAAGGATTGTCGAAACATGTCTTTTAAAATCAATACTATTGTCGTTGCTTTGAAAATCAAGAAGTTGTATAAATGAGAACTCGCTTAAGATTTTCAAAAAAATGGTCAACCATTATTATGAATGCAGATTGGTTTAAAACGTTTTTAATATCGCAGAAAGCTGTACCACCATCAACTTTTACTTGAATTAGCCGAAACGGTTTCTCGACATCTTGAAAATAGCGTTTTGATCAACAATAATTGACAACCTGAACATGTTTTAATTCAACTAACAACTGGAAATATCAGAGAAGATGGAATACAGAAACTACAGTCACAACGCCACAACTACACAAAACGACACTAGCAACAACATAAATCACATCGGCCATAACGTACTGTCACTACTGTAATTACAAGTCCTACTACTCTGATTACACTTAAGTGCAATTTCGATCACGTTTTTCGAATTTATTGTTTTTACATTTTTTGAAAGTAAAAAAGGTACATAAACTTACCAGTCCAAACCGTTTTTGAATCCGAGAGCTAGCACAGGAAAGCCATTTTTTCCGACGATACGTTTTGTATTTTTGCAGCTGTCATTAAATCTTCATGTTTCGGAAATTACAAACACGTAGCAAGGTAGCCAGCGGACGTGACGTCAAATGACGCCTGAACGAGTAGAGACTGTGTACAGCTGCCGTTAATTATCTTTATGGAGCGATTTTAGAATATCCGGCCACTTTTGGTAGAACGAAGCAGATGAAAACAAAAGAAACCATTCATATTCAATGACATGCAAATATGTGGCAGGGTATTTTACAGTTTAGCCATCTTTATTATTATTTATCAAAGGCCAGTTCGTTCGCCAGATCTGTCAACAACAACAACAACTTTATTTAAGTGTCGATATACCTAGCCGAAGGTAAAAATCCTCTACTAATTGGGGACACTAAAATAAGAAAGAAACTAACCTAGATAAACATTATTTACTATAAAAATACACTATTATTTACAATAAAATGATATGGTTATTTATTTACAATAAGATGATGCAGTTATTACAGATATCAATTGTAGAATGTTCAATAAAATAAAATAAAACAATTGGGTCAGCTCACGGTGTGTCAGGTGCTACATAATACGCAGTTCTCACATTCAGACTCTAACTTAGGCTTGATTGTTCACCAAGATTTTGCTCGAAAAAACTAGAGTGAAAACATCAGATCATGTCGGCGAGTCGCAAATAAGCTTAAACTTGGGGAAAGCACGCTAGTATTAAGATACCTGCGATCGATCCAAATCTGACGCTTCCTCGTGCGCATGGCAGTCGATCTTCCTACTTTTTTCGGGCTTGTAACCGAAAGTTTCCTCGAGCAAAATCTGGCCTTTGTGTACCCTTCATATTAGAACACACGAAACGGACTGTAGACCTGCTGGCCTTCGATTGGGCAGAATAATATAAAGGATTTTTTTTGCCCTATCGGGAGGCAGCATTCATAGAGCTGTTTGGAACTGGCCCGGAAAGACTTTGTCCCCAGAGGCTTTTTATTTCCAACTTTTCTTTGCCGCCGATTTTTAACCCGTCATCTCGCCTTCCCCTCGCCCCCCACCAACTGCCCCTGGGTCTCCGAGGATGATTAGACCGAAGCTAGACTCACGATTAGATTAGATTTAGGGATAGGGTCACCCGTTATAGATGTATCATTTAGAAAAGCATCTTTTATAATTGCGGAAAGGTGAAAAACACTTATTTCAAGAATGCTTACCTTTAACGATCTATCAAGTTATCTTTTCCGTTTCTAACTTTAAAATTCTACGCTAAAATAAATTTGTAACTCCAAAATGGGAATTGTTGTGGGAAAATCGTGCGATTCGACATCCGCGCGCCACGGTTTTGTTGTCCCTCCTCAGTCGAACAGATGGTCGATCGACGATAAAGCTGGATAAAGTAATTCCTACAGCTGGTTTAAAAACAACTTTGCTTTTTTCCACTTGAAATTATTAAGGGGCTTTTGTTTATATTTTACTGTCGTTTATAACTGACATTTTACAGAGCTCCGTGCCGCTGCGTTGCACGAGACTATATCCTATCATGGAACGCATGAAGCACAACACTACACGAGAATTACACGCTTATTGTATACTACACGAGAATTACACGCTTATTGTACAAAAGATACCAGTGTATCTCGAATTCACTGAGACATGCACGAGACCACCTCTACAAGAGCAATTCTCTGTGTCAGGAAATATCTTACATTCTAAATAAAAAAAATATCAGAAAAAAGCCTCAGTAAGAAACACAACATGATGTCGGGACATCTGATATTTGAAAATTTTTTAAAAACTTTATATTACTAGTCAGTAATAAAAAAATTGACAGCAAAAAACTTTACCAGTGAAAAATATATTTCATTACCAATAACACAAATTTAACTGTAGTAATAAATGAGCACAAATCTTGCAAAAAAAGAGACTTTTTCGCCCGTTAAATTGATTAGTAAATTGATTAGTAAATAATCAACTATATACTATATACTAATGCACGGGCACAGATCTGGCAAAAAACCCCGACATTTTCGCCCGATAAATTTGTTAGTATATAACCAACTATATACTAATAAATGACCGTCATTTTATTTCCATAAGTGCAATGTCAGTGAAAATTATTTGTCATATATTTCACTGTTTGAAAGCAAAAGAAGTTTTATTTAAACCACTTTATGCCAAAAGTGTTTATTTCTGGCAAAAATGAGATATTTTACAGCGCTTTTTACGATATCTAAAAAAACCAGGCAAGATATTACTACTACTACTACTACTACTACTACTACTACTACTACTACTACTACTACTACTACTACTACTACAATTTTGTTGTTAAACAGCCGTCCTACTTGTCGGACCACAGTGCCATTGTAGCATGGTTGAATCTTAACACCAGCTTACCAGCAAGCGAAACCCAAACTTCAACCTCCACCAATAGATTAATAAGTCTGCCATGCCAGTTTTGCTGGGAAAATCACTCTTACTTAAAATTCAAAAACGCATTACGTACGGAACCAATCCAAATTCTAATCAGAGAATTTATGGAACAAAACACTGAAAATGTAAATGCCTCGTTGGACGATGCTGTGAACATTCTAACTGCGACATCAAAAATCTGTCTCAAGATTAAAACCAAAAGATCTCGAAAACGTATTAGGATAACATCTAACAAAAAATGGTTCGACCGTGAATGCCGACTGAAAAGACACGAATTACGAAAACTATCAAATCAAAAACATCGCGATCCCCTTAACTCTGAGTTACGGGAAAAATTTTACAAAACTCTAAATGATTATAAAAAGCTCCTTGACTCAAAAAGGAAAAAATGTCAGGAAGAAAAAACTCTGCAACTCGACGAGCTAGCATTAAATTCCGACAAAGCGTCGTTTTGGAGTTGTCTAAAATCGATGAACGATACTATCGACGAAAATGTTTCTGCCCCAATCTCTGAAGAAACATGGCTCAATCATTTTCAATCCTTACATTCCAATGACCCGAGAACTTCCATAAATCATCAAGGAGTCTATGATGAGCTACTATCATTAGAAAAAGAAAAAGAACAGCTTAACTATTTAGATCAAGAGGTAACTACTGAGCAAGAAATACGTCAAGCGGTGAAGAAATTGAAGAATAAGAAATCGCCATTTGTTGACAAAATAAGAAATGGAATGATCAAAGCGAGCCTTGACTCGCTTATGCCTATTTACATCAAACTTTTTAACCTCATTTTACGATCTGGAAAAATGCCAGATATTTGGTGTCAAGGCCTTATAACCCCAATCTACAAATCGGGTGACAAGAGTGATCCAACAAACTATAGAGGCATATGTGTATATAGTTGCCTTGGAAAACTGTTTTGTTCCATTTTAAATCAAATGCAAAGACTATACTTGTATTTTAAAGAAAACAAAATAATAAACAATTCCCAAATTGGCTTTCTACCTGAAAATCGTACTGCAGACCATGTTTTCACTCTAAGGACCCTAATAGATAAATATGTCCACTACCATAAGGAAAAAGTCTATGCTTGTTTTCGTAAAGCTTTCGACTTTGTTTGGCACGAGGGATTGTTTTACAAGCTGCTCAAAATCAATCTCAGATTGTTTATGTTTTGTCCTCCCTTCCGACACCAAAAGGGGTCATAAGGGAAATTAATACTCTATTATACGATTTTCTTTGGGACAAAATAAAAAGAACAGAAATGATCAGTGATTACAGTAAGGGGGGGCTAAAGATGCTCGATATTGCTAGCTTTAACCAGGCCTTAAAAATGAAATGGGTAAAAAGTTATTTAGATGATCAAGATACAGGGAAATGGAAGCTTTGCTTTAACCATCGACTAGCACGATTTGGAGGGAAATTAGTTTTCTGGGGAAACTTAAGCCCTAAAGATGCTCGTTTACTTAATCTGCGAGATCCGTTTTTAGCTGAGGTAATGGAATATTGGACGACCCTAAATTATAAGGACAACAATCTAGATTTCAAGTCAGCTCAGATCTGGCACAACTCCCTCATAAAAATAGAGAACAAACCAATTTTCTACAAATCCTGGTTCACCGCAGGTGTGAAAGATGTTAAAGATATTCTCGATACGGATGGAAATTCGATATTAAGCTATACTGCATTTACCTCTAAATATAAAATCAAGACTAACTTTCTAGAATTCTATAAGGTAGTATCAGCCCTTAAACTGTTCAGGCAAAAGTGTTCTCAACAACCCAACAGAGGACCCAAAATCAAGACCTTTGGGCAAACATTATTAGCCTCAAAAAAAGCCTGTATGTAAAACTGTTTACAAATCAATCATCGAAAAAAAGGCCACCACCCCTCTTAAAAGCCAGGGAAAATGGCTGTCTAAGGAAACTATAATAGGAAATGCGAACGTGAATTGGGAGAATACATATCGTCTCCCCTTTCTGTGTACAACAGAAACAAAGTTACGAGTGTTCGAATTTATGTTCCTCCACAGACGAATAGCAACAAATGACTACCTCTTTAAAATTGGCCTAAAACAAGCAGACTCCTGTTCTTTTTGTGGCGAATCTATTGAAACTCTTGCCCACTTGTTCTGGTATTGCAGTTACACTCAAAAATTTTGGAAAGACATTTATCAATGGATAACTCAAAACATCACTTTAAACAAATCTATTGTCTTCTCTCCTCTTATCTGTTTTGGACTAATTGACAATATCTCTGATTTATTACTACATCACCTTTTCCTTATCGCCAAACGATATATTTATACATGTAAGTTAAATAACTGCATCCCTGCGCTACAGGTTTATATCCAAACCGTTATGAACTCCATGGAAATTGAAAAAGAGATTGCCTCTAATAACAACAATATGTCTTCCTTCAAAAACAAATGGGGCCCTCTTAAACTTTGCCCCTTGGACAAATAAACTTGCTGTTATTAAATAATTTCAAAAAGTTCTAATAGTTAAAAGAGGTGCAGAAACAAATGCAAATGCAGAGCTCTTTTTAGTTTGTAGGACAATCTCCTTATGTTTTTGGTGTACCGTTTATTTTGCAACTTTGTAAATAGCAGTCTAATTTGTAAACATTTTTGGGCACAAGTAGTTGTAAATGCTGTAACATTGTATCTTTTTTCTCTATCTCCTGTGTGTTTGTTTTTATTTTACCTCTATGTAAATGTAACTATTGTCAGTAGAAGTTTTGTAATTAAATAAATGTTATTAAAAAAAAAAAACTAAAAAAAAAAAAAAGCTCACATTTTCTTATAACCACGTCATGCTTTAGCTCATATAACAAACGACACAGTTCTTTCAAGCGAGGCGACCACGGTTCAACAAACAGAGACGAGTTAGTAATCCGCCCTGAAATCAAGAGTCGCGACTCTGAGCATGATTAGGGTGGCTGCCCTGTGCGGGCAGCAATAAAAACACATGAAAACCTTATCACTGATCAGGATGATAATGTATTTTGTCTTAAAGTCGTCAATAGTCCCAAGGCGTCCAACGACAACACTTGAGCTTCTGGGTAATTAGTTCATGAATCCTACGTACGTCACTCAGATGTTAGCAAGTAGCTTCAGTTCATTTCCAATTACATACAATCATTAGGTTAAAGGTTAACTAATGGCCCGGAACTATGCTGTTCCTAATGGCTACAAAACAGAACTGTTTACACAAACAACAACGTTTCTTTGACCGAATAAAAAGGTGCGTTGCAGAGAAAGGCCGGGACAGATCATAAAAGACATACAGTATACGCAGGATTAAGTATCGTAAAGGTAGTATTTCTTTTTCTTATTTCTCCGATATATATTATTCAAACACTGCTGCTCGGCAAAATGTACTGTTGCATTTTAATTTGCAATTGTTATGGTATAGCTACAGGCAATTCTTGTTTCTTTTTCTGCTTTGAATGCCCAAAGATTTCTTTTCAACAAGTGTTAAGCGAATGATACACGGTCGAAACATCGTTCAACGTTAACGATGTGCCAACTTGTTGAATGATTGTTGGAGTATTCCGTGTCCATTATAAACGAGGAGAAGGATGTAAAACGTCTCGGCAAGTTTTAACTAATTTTCCACAAATAGTACTTTCGTTTACTATCTCTGTAATTTGAGTTTCATTCGAGAGTTTTTAAACATTTCAAAAACACGACACAACGTTTAGAAAACGTGTCTTTTTTCGGATACTTCAGCATCCATCGTCAGTTCAAGGATGTTTACAAATTTAATAACAAAGAAATGCTAATTATAAAATAGTAAAAAAAATAGCTGAATACAAATAACGTGATACGGATATAAATCTATGAAAATATTACATAATACTAAAGGAATGCAACGAAATAAATGATACTTCTATGAAAAACAAAAAAAACGTAGTAGTTGCATTCCGCTAATTTCGTTATATAGAATATTTTCACAGATTTGTATCCGCATCACGTTATTTGTTACCCTAACGATCTCGCAAAAGAGGTCAACCTGGTTTATCTGAAGCAGACATTGTTCATGGTTGATATGTTTGTGTTTTGTCAAGCCTTTGAGGGTAAAATGTAACTTCAGTTGACGATCTCACAAACGCCCCTGAGTACCAGAGGTTTATTTTTTTTTAGTGAAAACCGTTTATGCGGTTTATTTCACTCTTGATATTTAGAGAACAGACCTCTGTAGCCATGGCAATAAGCGACCACCTCGGGAATTTGAAAAACTGATCGTACCTAGAGCCGGTCGCATTCTGTGCTACACTCAAGTCTAGACACAGTGTTGTTCCGTAAATATATCAAACAGCGCGGTTAACTTAGCAGTCATGATATTTCTTGACTATTAAAAGCAATGCAGCAAAACGCGTTTCACATTTCAAACAAATACGGCTTGCAGTGCAGGTCTTCTCGGTGGCCAAGTGCTGAATTTTAAAATTCGTTAATGTTTTCCATTTTGGTTTCGCAAAACGTCGCCTGGGACGACTCTCACACCCTTGGCCGAGTCTTTTGACTCGTCCCAACCCACGGTTTTACTCAACGCTCGTTCGCCCCACCAGTTTTGGTGAATTGTACATGTACGTTGCAGTTTTGGTGAATTTTTTCTGTGTTTTAGTGAATCAGGGCACAACAAAGTAGAAAGTGCTTCATATTCCAAATGAATCAGCTTTAACCCTTTAACATCCAAGAGTGCCAAAACTCAAAATTCAAGAAAAATCCCAAATTTCATTTTGTAAAATATCGAATAACAAATGGTACCATGCAAAAGTACTGCCAAAGAGGTTTCATTTGAATGGTCACACCATAGGATTTTGTCCACGGACTCAAAAGTTAAAACTACATTAAATGTCTCCATAATTGACTCTGGGAGTGAAAGCGTTAACAAGAGATAATTAAATTATTATTATTATCTCTTGGCTTTTAGTGAGAGCTAACCTCCTCAAACATTCTCGTTCCCAGGTTCTCTCCCTGGGAGAGGACATGACAAAGCTCACATTTTCTTATAACCACGTCATGCTTTAGCTCACATAACAATTACACGTCACATTTTTTCAAGCCAGGCGACGACGGTTCAACAAACAGACACGAGTTAGTAATTCCGGCCACAAATTAAGATCAGACTCTGAGCAGAATTAGGATGGCTGCCCTGTGTGGGCACCAATAAAAACAAACGAAAGACTTGTCAACAGATCAGGATGATCATGTATTTCAGCCTTTAAGGCGTCAATAGTCCCAAGATGTCCACGACAACACTTGAACTTCTACATGATTAGTTCCTTCCCATGTCAACAAGCCGTTAGAAAGTACCTTTATTTCTAATTACATATAATCATTAGGTTAGAGCAGTAACTAATGAAGATCAGAAATCGATTAAAAGTGCAGAAGAACAAGACAATGATCGTTAATAGTGTACCAACAATGTGTTGTTTAGAAATTCCAATGTGACCTGTGCGCCGTGATGTGCGTTATGTCGGCCCACACGAGCCGTCATTTGCACCGTCGCATTGCTGGACATAGGCGATCCGCTATTTACACGGCTCAAGTGTCAGAAAAGACGGACGTTCGAACCCGTAAACTACCAGCGCTATCGAATATCTCCGAAACAAAATGGCTACCAACATAGCAAGCCAGAGCCCCGAGTTTAGGACAAAAGCGATGTTTTAACGTCGCGTTCTTCAAACATTTGTGGGGGATTTTTGACGCGCTAGGTGTAAATTCTTTTGTTTCGAATGAACAGGGATATTCCATCAAAAGAGGTCGAAACATGTTTTGTGGCTGTCATCAATGTTAAATTTAATGAGCTTTCTTTCATCTCAGTTCAAAATCCCATTATTTCTAAACCGAATAATTGCTTTACAGAAAACCGGGAGCATATCTTGATAAGGAACTCAGTATAAAATAGGAGTATTTACAAATTTTTAAAAACGAAGAAAAACAGCGGGTGAATAAATAATGTTACAAATTAAATCATTTGTCTAGCAACAATATACATGCCGAAATCTTTATTAAATCTTTATTATGCGTATACGTATACGTGTTCGCTGTACTGAAAAAAGTAACATGCAATATTTATTGTACACCAGTGATACTTCTAAAAGTTGTTATATCCACTGGTGAATAGGCTTGCTTTAAACTATGAACTAATCGTTCAAAATACTTAACGAATAAAAAGACGAATACATAAAACAAAACTCATAACAAATCGAACAACTCCGCTAACTCTAACATCTTTAAATTTAAAACATGGACAGCTTTTTCTAGAATGATTAGCGACATAAATGAGACAGGTAAAGTGTTACCGAGTCTCATTATGTTCTAGCCACGGCACACTGACGAGGACCAAATAGCCCGAAACAGCTGTCTGTGTCTGCTTTCTGGTTTTGAGCGCTGATCATGTCAGGTTTGGCCGACCGTAGTGCCATTTCGAGAAAATGGCCGTATTTATACTAGAAGACGGCTAAGTCGTCCAGACGACCTTAACACGTTTAGTTAGGGTCGTCTAGTGTAAATTCGGGACGACCTTACGACGTCCTTACGCGTTAAGGTCATCGATCAGACGCCCTTAATTTCAGATGCCTAAGCCGTCAGACGGCTAAGCCGCCTTCCCTTTTTCTCGAATTTATACTAGACGACCTTAGCCGCTTTGGTGCGCTAAGGTCGTCTACTCGCTAAGGTCGTCTCTAGTATAAATACGGCCAATGTCTTTCCCCATTGTTTGATCGGTCCTTGCAGTGGTCTGTTGCTTATCACTGTTTGTATTTGATCCAATGTGACGCAATAGATCGTTCACGGTATCTACAGTTTCGTTGATTTATCTATATCGTTGGCATCGGACATATTCGGAGTTAGCCTGCACAACAGGCGTTATTGGGAGCGCTCAAGCGTGCGTGTCTCGCGCTTCGCGCTCGGGTCTCGCGCTACGCGCTCGGGTCTCGCGCTACGCGCTCGCGCCCTAAAACCCGCTTGAGCGCCCCAGTAACGCCTGTTATGCAGGCTAATTCGGAGTTAGCTGGACTGTTCTTTTACAGGACTTCATCTGAAATCTTGGCACACATTTTAAAGAGAATTCAAATGGCGCATTGACGAGAAGGGAAGCTGAATTTGTCCGATATTTTAGCTACCGTAATGATAACAAGGGGCTGTGTATTGAATAGTATTCAGTTAGTTTAAAATCAATACACAGCTCCTCGCTGCTCGCTGGCTGTCCGTGTAATGGAACCTGACGTAGAGAATGCATTTCAAAGCGACTGAGATGCTCGAGGTGTCTAGTTCGTTATTTTCATGAGTTAGACTTTATTTCAAGTTTGAATTGAAATTTCGAAGCAGAATGTTTGTGGTCCAATAATTACGTCACTTGGAATTATACTGCACATTAGTGTTTAACGGAGGCAACTGTTAACTTTCCGTTTTTAAAACGCCCTTTTAAATGCCACGAATCTTCGAGGTATGCCAGAGGTTGTCTTTATAAGCGCCTACAAGGCATATTTACCCGCGCAGTACCACATTGGACCGGCTTGGTAGCGTGATTCACCTTTTAGTGAATTCAAATAAAAAGTCCCAGTAAAGCAAAGACCTTACCTTTAAAGTGAGGTACAAAGAAACGGCACCGCAAAAGGTAGCTTTCCAAAGAAAAAATTAAGCTAATTCAGTCTGATGGAAGCAATGTGTTTACTTTGTTGTGGAGTGTTACCTCTCGACAGCGCGTATTCGTGACAACACGTTGACTTTTATTTTTACTCGTGGTGTAGCGGACGAATTCGCTATTTGTTTTTGTATTTGTTTTCGGATTTGTTTTTCCTTTTTTTCGTGTCACATTAGTGCAAGCAGAATTTTGCACGCATATTTCACTCGGTTTCACTGTTCTGATTGGTTGACACGCGATGTCGTGATCTCGCCCTTGATTTCAAGTTACAGCATACAAGTTTTTAAGACAATACAAGGCGTTCAAGGATGGATAGAACCGTTTGATATTGTATTCGCCGCATACTGCTGTGGAATTTTTGTTCCGGCAAGTTTTGAGTTTTATGTAACTTGCCATTTCAGTTAGCAGTCGTGGTTTCAAGTGTCGGCTACTGAGTGTAGTGAATTTAATGTAGTCTTACTTTGCAGGCATCGTTTTATGTTTCTCCGTAAAAGCACCGTCTCAAAGTACTCGGGAATCAATCACGGCTGCAATGGGCTAAAGACGCCACGAGTTCAAGCTGTGTATAGCTTCTTGTTTCTTAAAATTTAATTATTTAAACATCAATTAAACCAAACTATAAACTATGATACAAATTACAATATACAAATTGAAATTGAATTATCATTTTATATTTTATTACTTCTGATAGTGTCGTAATACAGCAAAATACAGAATGTATCCTGAAAATGGAAACAGCTTTCCGTGTTTGAAGTTATGGTTACAAGAGGAAGTTTAGGAGAACGACAAATAGCAAGCCGAAGGCTATTTTGAAATCTTTTGGCATTGTTACATTATTATTATTCCAAAATATCATGTTATGAGCGTGGAATAAAAGATAGTTTTAAGGAGAGGTATAACGTATTTGGACAGATATACGATTTCAGAATAAAGACATAGACCTGAGATAAATTCTCGGTACGATACTTTAAACTAAAGATCATTTTCTCTCGTAAATGAGTATTTCAATTTTGGGATCTCCGTTATTGTTCTATATCCATACATGTAGACCACAGCCACACAATTATTTGATGTGTATTTTGTCGAATTAAAAGCAACCGTGTAAGGCTTCAGTCTACCTAAGTTTCAAACTAGAGCAGAATATAAATCTCTACAACTTGAGACGCATAAATGGCGGCACTAGCGTCACGAAACATTTTGGCGGAAATTCCCAGATTTTTGGCGCGCTTTTATTTGACTCTAAGGGTCCTCAACGGATCTGTCGTGTTTTCCATAATTTCAAGTGATTTTTATAAAATCGAATACTAAGTACTTACAGAAATTCGACTTGAAGCATCATTACATTGATGTTTGTGCGAATTGCTTGCTGAAAAGCTTACAAGTATTCCGATGCAATGTTTATCAGTCGCCCGCCCGCATAGCAATAAACTGCAAAACAGTCGTTTTTTTCCCGCTGGCTCGCTCGCAAAGGCACGAAACACCGAAAGCATCTGAAGAATGGATACCCGCGCGCGAAGCACGCGGGCCTCACACGCCCGTAGCCCAGTCCCACTTTCCATAGTCACACTCGCTCCAGACCTTTCGTTCAATGACCGCGCGCCTTCGTATGACCAGCGCAAAAAATACGACTGTTTTGCAGTCTAGCATGGCAATTGTGCCTGATATAAAATTTCCTCCCCCAGGGTTTTCGCCTTAAATTGCCTACTATCACAAATAAAGTGTCATCTACATACCTTCCTTTGAAGCCTCGGTTTTATGTTTTAGTAGGTCATTACCGCTACGGTCCGCCGTTTTCCTCGTATGGATCGCTAAACATTACACATTGCATTTCTTTGCAAAACATAGCAAAGACACTTCACCGGATGCAGTGACGGATCCAGGGGGAGGGTCGGAGGGGTCCGGACCCCCCCCCCTCCCCCCCCCCCCCCCCTATCAGACCTGTGTCTCCCATGTGGTTCATAAAAATAATAGAATAAAATTGTTTTATAGGTAGTTGTTTCACTTCCACCAATTGACTGATTGTCTAGTTTTTGACTTAACAAACGCTTTTCGACTCTCAGGAATGCCGTAAATGGCGTTTTAGAGGGTAAAATCGGAAAAATTTTCCGGGGAACATGCCCCCGGACCCCCCCCTTTCAGAAATTCCTGGATCCGTCCCTGGGATGGATCGACGCACAAGTGACCAATAAATGCGTATCAAGTTAATTAAGCCTAAGAATGACGATAAAACGCGATAAACATCGATAAATCCATTGCTTAAACAGCGCAAAAGATACACAGCAAAAAAAGTATTCCCATGATTTCGAAATTTGTCTAGTCTGCCGGAAAGAGATCAAATACATTTACATTTTTTGCTGAATATTAAAGGACATTGTGACGCAGATTTTGCTGTGTTTTTGGTCAAAATACACCAAACAATTAACAAAGTACCTTTGCTCAAAAATAAAATTGATCTTACAACACCAAGAAGAACATAATCAAGTATCTCTTCAAGGAAGAACAAACCATAACTTTTTTATGCAATTTTTACCACGACACTTGAGAGGAACTTGAAAAAATTGGCCAAATTATTTCAAGTTGCAATCCATTTCCATCCTGGCCATCCGCAGCCAAAGACAACCAATACTAGTTTCTGTGCACTGGTAGAGTATTTGTTAACAAAACTGGACCATTATTTGTAGGTTTCCTTTGAAACAAATAAGTTTTTTTGGCTTTTCAAAGTGATACTAAAAATAGGTGACATAGCCCCTTTAACTACAATACCTATTAATAATTTTAAGTCTGTTTTTGCCCACAGAAAACGATAACTTTAAGATAGATAGGGATTATTGGTGCGAAAAGGAATGTGTGAAAACTAATTAAGATTTATTCAAACGCGTGAATTTCCAAAGCAAATGTGGACCCCTTAATGCGTGCAATAAAGAAAATGTAACTGTAAAAAAAAAAATTCTGACCTCACCTGTAAAATTTGCCGAAAAGACTTCCACTCGATCAAAGCATAGTGAATCCACGCTGAAAACCACACTGAAAACCATGGCTCCAGACGACGTTAACATGTTCCATTTGTATTATTTGATTTCAGCTATTTTCTGCGCCACACAATCCTTGCAATATCTTGCAAATATCCCGAAATTAGTAGCCTTTCACCGTCGTGACTATTGAACTCTTCTGAAGTCGAATCATACTTGCCGAGTAGACATGCTGTTTCATAAACAAGGCAATTCTTGAGCAGATTCAAGGCAATTAACGCGTTCCATTTTAACGACCAAAACAGTAGAATTTAAAACGGGTGAAATTCGAAATGCCCCATAATCAGCAACTAAAAATATGCTTGTAGCTGCTCGACATCCCTCCAAAAAAGTGGTCGGCATTTCTTTGCCGAATCGCTTCATTTAGACATGTTTGGTATCAAAGGAAAGCTTAGAAACCGAGCTTTCTGACTCCCATTAGAACTGGGGAGAAGAGTTCAAACGGTTTTTATGGTCAGCGTTTAAACACTTTGGTATTTTTACTTCCGTTCCCAGGGGGGGCCCCAGTTAACCGCGGTCAAACGAGAGAAATTTGCAAAAGTTAAGCAAAGTTCATTAAAGTTAAGGTTGTCATATTCACTGTTTAAAGTTTAATATATTGCCAACACACTGTCAATTTACCAAACGTTTTGAAAGTTTACCAAAAAAGTATCTAAGCGTTTAAAAACTGTGAACTGCAGAATTGTCGGCGCCATTTGCCAACATAATTTTGATCAGGCGCAAAGAGTTTTAGTCAGTTTTCAACGGAAAAAGCTCATCATTTTGAGAAAATCAAAAGATAGTAACGTCAACTAATTTTTTATACATCCTTGCCCGTATTTCCATTTAATATTAAATAAAATCCCACTAAATAAAACGAAAAACGCCTCGGACGTTTGACCGCGGTGGAGGGCTCCAGTCCGTTCCCCGCCATATTCAAGACAAATTGTCAGGATGTACTTATAGCGTTTTATATTAGAAGAAAAACTGCTGAAAATGAAATCGCTTTCTCGATTAATATGAACGTCTGAAAATCTGGTATAAGGTAAAAGATGAGGAACGCCTGTCGAAAGACTCAGTTACAAGGCGATATTTTCGCCGGGTAATAATTCTTTTCACCTCAAATAATTTACCTCTTTTCTTCGAGCGAGGTATAGTGTCATACATAACCACAGAGGACAGCGAATTTAGTTGTTTATAATCAGCCGCATGGCATCTTCCTGACGACGCCATATTGTCCGTTAATTAGTTATGCATACATTTGTTGAGAAACCGCTGAGCCTTACGCGGACTCAAATGTCCGTCTTTTCTAATTGAGGCGGCTGCTCCACCTTGAAGAGCGACCGACAATCTTGGAGCTGATACATCTGTACCTTGGCGATGAGACATTTTCGATTCTAAAAAATGCTACAGTAACCTTGATTGTCTTTTCTATGAAATGCTTTCCAGATCTTTCCAGTAAAGGTGATTATAAACAACAACAACCGGGCCTAATACGTAATCGGACTCAATCCGCGTTAAACTATTTTATTTTTATTTTATTTTTTTATTATTATTATAAAACAGGCCCAACTATTTAATTCGCACACCGCACCTTTAGTTTTATAATGAAAATTCAATGACATTGTCAATAATGTTACAAAGTCATCGACACGTTGTTCGATTTTATCGCTGCTTATCTTAGTTTATTTTAAAATGTTTTGCTGATTTTTCAAAACTTTCTTCTATAGGAAACAATGGAATCGACTGATAATCTGACGACGATCGAAAAGCTGATTAAAACCATCTCAGATTTCATGACTGATAACAAAATAACCCTGACGAACCTCACAGTGCACAGGACGAAATAATGAATTTACTAATCTTTAAGAGAAAATTAAATTTTACTTAAAGGTATCGAAAATCTTTAAGTTAAGACGTAAATACTCTTAAATGTATTAAAGTAAGTAAGTATCTTTAATGTGTTTAAGAACCTTTACGTTATCTTTAATTCAACTTTTCAACAACTTAAAGACCCTTAAAGGCAACTTAAATTGTTCATTACTAGCTTTAAGTCTTGTCAAGTAAAGGCTTATTTAAGTAATTTACGGTGCACTTAAAGATAGTCGAAATTGTTCTTTAAGTTTTCTTTAATGAACCTTTACTTGCACTTAAAGTCGTTATTTCGTCCTGTGTATCGCATAAACACTTCCTACATAGAAACAGATGCAAATGGTACTAAAGGAAACTACTGCTCAATATAGATTTCACTTCAGTGGCCACTAATTAGGATATTATCAAGAGTTTGAACTACTTTTTTGGTCAACTGTCTTTAGGCATAGACAATCACGTAGCACTAAAAGAGAAAATCATTTGACTACAAGGAATCTCTTCTGTTACTATCTTCCGTTTTTATATCGCACAGGACGAAATAATGAATTTACTAATCTTTAAGAGAAAATTAAATTTTACTTAAAGGTATCGAAAATCTTTAAGTTAAGACGTAAATACTCTTAAATGTATTAAAGTAAGAAAGTATCTTTAATGTGTTTAAGAACCTTTACGTTATCTTTAATTCAACTTTTCAACTACTTAAAGACCCTTAAAGGCAACTTAAATTGTTCATTACTAGCTTTAAGTGTTGTCAAGTAAAGGCTTATTTAAGTAATTTACGGTGCACTTAAAGATAGTCGAAATTGTTCTTTAAGCCTGCCGCACACTTGAGGAAAGTGCTGAGCAAAATTCCTCGCGAGGCAGTTAGCTCAGCTGTTTCCGCAAGTGTGCGCTGGATTTTTGGTGAGTTTTTTGCCTCGCGAGGTCGGGAGGCAAATATCTGACGTGTTTGATATTTTTTGCCTCACGAGACAAATTCCTCATCGTGTGCGGGCGCCGTGAGAATCTGGCTGAGCCAAATTAATCGATTAGCCAATAAAATTGCATGGCAAGCTCACGTGATTTCAAGCTCGACATTCAAGATGGCGGACGACGAGATGTTAAAACTTCTCGTAGCTCTTGTTATCCGTTTGTTTGTGGTCCACTCAGAGTATACAAAATGTAATATTACATTTGTATAACTGCAATTGCTGTAATTGATATTGAAACAAAGTTTTAATATCCACTTTTTTAGAATATTCTTAGGATATACACCTAATTGCAGTAATGTTGTCATATGAAAAAAGCCAAATAGGAATTAATTAGCTTAATCATCATTCACAGCGACACGCGGCACGATTAAGCGTGCAGCGGCTATTGTTAATTTAAATTAAGCGTGCAGCGGCTATTGTTATTTGTGTGTCTAATTAATTCCTATTGGCCTTTTTTCCATTTTTCATTTTTCTATGACAACGTTATTGTAATTAGGTGTAATTTAAATTTAGCATTTTATTAGATTTTGATACAGTAAACATGCAACATACAAGGCTGCATAGAACTCGACAAGTTTATCCTCTAGGATAACTTCGTTAAATCATACTCCTGTCCGCCATCTTGAATGTCGAGCTGGAAATCACGTGAGCTCGCCATGCAATTTTATTGGCTAATCGATCAATTTGGCTCAGCCAGATTCTCGCGGCGCCCGCACACGATGAGGAATTTGTCTCATGAGGCAAAAAATATCAAACACGACAGATATTTGCCTCACGACCTCGCGAGGCGAAAAACTCAACAAAAATCCAGCGCACACTTGCGGAAACAGCTGAGGGACCGGTCATTATTTATCGCCTGGGGGGGGGTCGGAGTATTTAGGGGGGGATCACATGGTTTTTTGAAGACCTTAAGGGGGGATCAGCCGTAATTGACAAGCATAATGGGGGGGGGATCAGACCAAAAAAAGGAATTTTAGGTCTCGGCGGGACCCCGGGTGAGTGCATTTGTAAATACTTTGGTAGGATTTGCCGCTGGGACTCCAACCATATATTCAAGACCACGTTCAGTTGTATTTTGTATTATATTAACTTTATTCTAGCCCAAACACAAAACCCCAACCCTTTTACAGACCCTCCATTTTGAAAAAAAGTATCACTATCGTAGTCTAACATACACGTTTTTATTCAGGCACGATCTATTGAAATTAGAAAGGTAATTTATTTTGGTGTGGCTGTATCTTGGTCCGCTTCCCTGTCAGAATCTTCGGCAGCCCTCTCCACTGGCTCTTGCACAATCTCCTCGTCAGATTCATCGGAATCCTCGCCCGAACTTGACCCTTTTTCAGCACCATTACTGCTATTCTCTTCCTTCATTCTGGCCACTACCACTTTCAAATTGCGTGCCAGCTCCGTTTCAAACACGCCTCTTTCCAAAAGCCATTGCAGGGGATCCAGGTGAAGACGCTTGACAAATCTCGCAGTGAATCCTGCATTAATACTTGAGACACATTTGTAGGTATTCTTTTCGAGTGAATCAAAAACCTCTCTAGCTACCTCTTTTGAGGTAAGTTTTTCTAGGAGAATTGCTGCTCGCTGACGTAACCTTTTCTCCTTGATTTTTTTCACTTTTCTCTTGTTTTCTTTTTTTCTTCGGGATTGACCGTTGGTCCCCATGGGAGATGGAAACTTTCTTTTCAAGCTCATGAGGGTGGTCGTGAGCTCATTGGAGGCTTTCTGCAGCTCTTGGTGTATGGCCTTCACTTGCTCTTGAGCTTCCTGGAAATATTTAAGCTCATCACTTGCAAACGGCCTTAAGGTATGATCTTCCGTATAAAGGTTCTTTCGTCTGTTGTCGATAAATGAGAGCAAATCGGATGCTGAATTAAAGGCCTCATTGACAGTGGTCAAGGAGGACTCACACTTCGCGACATCACCACTGCCCTTACATCCATCCACGCCTGACATGAACTTCCTGATGTTTTGGCACACTCCCCAATTCTCGTTTCTAAGCAAGTTGTTTTCTTTTTCGGAAAGGGCTTTTATCTTTGTGTTCAACTGCCAACGCATTTGCTGTTGCTCGAGGAGATACTGTTTGAAACCGGCTTGTTTACTCGCGAATGAAGATTCATAAATCTGCGGTACAACACTATTGTAGAATTTCAGCCTTTCTGTGTGTGGGTTGGGAAGAAGATATTTTTCCCACGGCTCCTTTTCTGGTGCTGAGTCGTTCCTCAGGACTTGTAGCTGCCCGGAGCGTCCAAATGACAAAATCGCCTGCTTGCGCTTCTTGGGGGCGACAGCGGGCAAGGTGAAGCCGAAAGGACAAACTCGGCAATTTCTGATGCTCTTGTGGATGGCGCAACTCTAGAGTGGGAAAAATATAGGAGGTTTGAGGATCTTTCAGAAGAGGAAATCAAACAACTGTCTCTCCAGTCATACGAAGAGTACGAAAAGAAACGGATGGAGAAAAATGCCTGGTATGTCTGTAGTCAAGTAGCCGAGAGAATTGACGATGCCCCTGTCCTTAAAGATTACATCAAAAGCAAACTAAGCGAGTCCCCTGATGAATTATTCTTTTTCAATTCTGTTTACCTCGACAACTATCGGGGTGCATCAGAACGAAACAAAGAGCAAGCGCCCGGTGCAGCATACTTCCGAAAGATCGAATCGTTTATGGAAGATCACTATATTCGTGGAAAACTTTTTATGGAATTCTGTCGTGATGCCTGTAAAGAGTCAAGAGAAGAAAGTTCCAATCTCTGTTCTTGGTGCTCAAAAAATAGATGGGTCGGTCCAGAAACGGAGAGAATTCCGCAACCTGTACCAGACTCAAACAATCCTGGACATTTCATGGATGTCTATCAGACGGAATCGACGGGCAGGACACCAGATGATTACCTTCCAAGGAAATGTATTAAAGATCTGTACAAGAAACATTCTGGCAGTATCATAAACGATCAGGATAGCATGAAGAGCTTCTGCGCAAATTATAATGTGGAAGAGAAGCACGTCATTGCATATGTTAATCATTTGAAGGACATTGATATCAGAAAGGACATCAGGACAAGCGCAGCTGAGGAGCGAAGAAGGCAAGAGGCCGAAAGAACGTACAAGGACTTTCAATGGGATAACCTCATCGAGGATAACAAAGTTGAAAAGTTGCGGGTAAGAGAACTAGACCTGTATCTCAACAAGCATGGTTTGACGACTGTGGGTCGGAAACTTGACAAAGTGAAGGCCATTCGATGTCATTATTACCGACAGAATAAAGAGACTGTGATAACAGAAGAACTGTCGAGTGATGAAGATGACGTGGAATCCGAGGATGAAGAATCCGAAAGTGAAGAGGCAGAGAGCGACGATGACTATGTTTTCGCGGATTTGGATGAACAGCCTGAGAGTGGCACTTCCGCGACAATTCAGTTCGTATCTGACGAGCAAGTATCTACCGTTGTTGTTCAAGCTCCATGAGACGTAAGTACCACTATTAAAGACATCACTTGCATATTCAAAACGTTATTTGGCGGTGGCTGGGAGAAGGGGGGGATCATGAAATTTTCCACTACCGATAAGGGGGGATCTTTAAAATACTAGATACTCTACGGGGGGATCAGGTAAATGCTCCGATGTGACAACAAAAATACTCCGACCCCCCCCAGGCGATAAATAATGACCGGTCCCTGAGCTAACTGCCTCGCGAGGAATTTTGCTCAGCACTTTCCTCAAGTGTGCGGCAGGCTTTAAGTTTTCTTTAATGAACCTTTACTTGCACTTAAAGTCGTTATTTCGTCCTGTGGTGACGTTGATAACCGTGGGTTTGAATGTTCTTCTGCAAGACGAGATTTTTGAATGCCCCAAAGAAAATTTCAAAACCTATGGCTACATGTTCCTGATTTGCCCATGTGCTATCCTGCTCTTCGCAAACATGATGGTCATTGTCACTGTCTGGAATCCTTCAAACTCTCGAAAGAGCTGAACTCTGCATACAAGATGAACAATTTTTGCAAATGTTTCTTCAAAGATACCGTTCCAAGCGTGGCGCGGGTGTTCGTTGCACCATTCGTCTGGTTGATCGTATCGTTCGCCAGAGCAGATTACTACGCCTGCGCAAAAGTTGGCCCACTTCCAGACAACAAGACAGGACTAGTCAATACGACAGAAAAAGAAAAATTGGAACATATGATGAAAACGACAAAAACGGAGTCACAGATTATCGCGTGGGGTTTGTTCCTCGGGATGGTTTTTGTGATCTTCGTAGTCATATTTCTTGAGAACTACTGCGGTGGTAAGTTCAAGTTCATACAAAATTTAGTAGTGTGTGAATTCTTTCACCGGGTTCCCACTTGTGCGATACGTAAAAGCCATGATAAACTATAATGTCATTTACAAGCGCATTGCAGCTGAGATGTTTCCTTATCTGCTGTGCATATTTCACAACCGTACAGTCCCTCTAGTTAAATAAGTTAAATAAGCATAAGAACAAGCAAATGAAAAT
This sequence comes from Dendrophyllia cribrosa, assembly GCA_024195265.1. Taxonomy (NCBI): domain Eukaryota; kingdom Metazoa; phylum Cnidaria; class Anthozoa; order Scleractinia; family Dendrophylliidae; genus Dendrophyllia; species Dendrophyllia cribrosa. The sequence goes on along the minus strand of JAJLRJ010000005.1, from coordinate 42,870,338 downwards.
TAAAAAATATGCTGCTTTTGTTAGTGCTTATGTCACAAGGTTGTCCCAAAAAGATTTTCTTATGCTTTTCAACGCTTTTTGCACAAGTGAGAAACAAGTTGAAGTTGGGGTCCAGTTTCGATCCAGTTTTATATGTGCACTACACATATTTATCTAATATATCGTTACATCACAAATACACAGCAAGTAAAATTTCGACTACAAGCTTCTGTTCGTGCTATTCCTTTAATTATTACAACCAAATGTTATGTTTATTGTTTATTTCTCTCAGGTAAAGAAAAAGACACGTGCAAAGTTAGCCCGGCAGGTAGGTGTGCAATGTAGACTCAGTTTAGAAAGCTGAAACATGAAAATCGCATGAATCTTTAAGTATCCATACAACGAAAATAATAAAATATAACATCTTGTTTTCATTGCACACAGACAAGACAAAAGGAAAATTAATGATGTATTTTCAAAACGAGGAAGTGAGTTTTCCATCGTGGTATCCAAATATCAAGAAAAGGGTTTAAGAATACGAGGACGCAGACCCGGGGGGGGGGGGGGGGGGGCGGGGGGGGAAGGGAGGAGGTAGGGGGGCTCCCACATGACAGTGACGGGGGTCATCGTCGTTCCTTTTAGGGGTTAACATTTCTGGTTTGGCACCACTAAAGGTGTTTGAATCGAAAACGACCACTGTTAGATTTATTGTGGTGGTATTAAAATAAGCCAGCAAAATATGCTGACAGGAATAGCTTTTCTGAAAGAATTAGTAACTCTTAGGAGTCTCTTTGGTTTAAAAATTAATGTGAGCCACACTCACATTTTAGGGATTCCTTTCAAAATTGCCGACGATCATCCCTGTCAATTTATATGAGTGTCCCCCCCGGGGAGGGGGGGCGCAAATGTTTGGATCGATGATGAACACGAGCGTCGAGTTTTGGAGAGAAAAGGCTGGTTCACACGTACGACGCAAATACAAACGCAAGTAATTTCGTACCCAGATCTCACTCGTGCTTCTACTGAACTGAAATGTGACCGTGGGAGATCTGGGTACGAGATTAAAACGCAAGCACAAGCATTCTCACGTGTGAACTGCTACAACGTAAGCGCAAGCGACACAAGAATTGAAAACATCCATTTCCCTGCGTTTGCGTCAGTTTGCTTGCGTTTGCATTTCACACGTATGAACCAGAGCAGGGTGAAACATACTCGTTCATCATCATCATCATCATCATCACTTTTGTTTACACGGGTAAACATCAGGCTAATACACAAATAAGGCTGGTTCGGTACTTCAGCCGGTGTAGAAGATGAGGAGAGGACGTTGATTTCCATGCCACCATGGTTAAAGTTGAAACCAAGATGGTGTCCTCCACGGCTCTCATCCATTAGTAGACATTGTGATATTGCGCAAATCAACAAATAAGCCGGTTTTAATTTAAAAACAATACATCATGGGAATTTCGGACAAACATGGTGAAAATTAAAAGATTTCTTTGGGAATTCAAGGTTAGAAATCGCTCGTTAGTTTTCGTTTCAAGACCTGTTTTCAAATTAAAGCTCCAAATCTAAAATCTGGCTATTTGGAAACTTTTGCACACGAGCCTTGAAATTGTTTGCGGGACAACATAAAAAAACATTTCTTTAGTTTTCCTGCGAAGAAAGTTCCAGAAACGAAACAAGTGTACCAAATTTCAACTTAGAATTCTCTCGGTGAACAGAGAGACAGTAAATGTTAAGATCAATTTTTCTATTTGGAAACTTTTCTGGCTATTTGGAAACTTTTGCACACGAGCCTTGAAATTGTTTGCGGGACAACATAAAAAAACATTTCTTTAGTTTTCCTGCGAAGAAAGTTCCAGAAACGAAACAAGTGTACCCAATTTCAACTTAGAATTCTCTCGGTGAACAGAGAGACAGAAAAAAATCTCAGTCCCGAAAACAACCAAACCCACCTTATCTTGGCTGGTTAGCTTTATAGAGGAGGGTCTGGAATGTGGACAACTGACAACTGACAAACGGCCTAAAAATTAACTGACAACTGAGATGTGTGTACAATGAGAAGAAGGTCGTGTATTGTTCAGCTCTCATTGGGGACTGCAATATACGAACTGACTACAGTTTACTGACTTAGAATTCTCTTGTAAACCTCTCAATTATTGCCATTTTTGTCCAAAATACCCATTGATTCTTCATTGGTAAATATTAAACTGAACCAACCTTGTCCCCAGGGCCTATCTGCAAAAAATAGCGGCGTGAACAAAGTGGGAGTGGGCGCCATCTTAGCTTGAAAAAACACAAAGATCCTGGAAACTAAGTTGAAATTTATTTTTTTAATGACTTGTTTCAGGTGAAGCACTGGGAATGGCTGTTGGCATATCCGATGATGCCATCACCGCGTCGTCAGAACTTGATGGACACAGTGCTTCAAAAGCGCGTCTCAACAACCTGGACGCCTAGGTTCCCAACCTGAAAACTGACACAAAGCCCTGGCTGCAGGTGGATCTCGGGATAGTGAAAAAGATCACAAAAGTTGCGACGCAGGGTGGCTTTGTTGGGGGTAAAGCACGTTACGTTAAAAACTACATCTTGTTGTTTAGTGACAGTGGTCATACATTTAAGGAATTCAAATGCAAGGAAAGTTGCAGCCCCAAGGTACCCTTGATTTTATTTTCTTTTAATGTTCGCTTCCAATCGCCAAGTTATTACCCTTACTCTTGCAGCAGTATGATACTACTTTCATCTGGTTGCCGATATATTTTAGTTAGCAAAACTAACTTCGACAAAACCTGTGTACTACCTTCAACACAATACTTCCAACTCCGAGGCCGCGAGGACACCGCCTTCCCCAACCGAAAGTCAAAATTCCCTTTTCTCTTCCTAAGTCGTTTTGTACTGAAACGTGTTTAGGCCCATCGTTTCAGGCATGCACATGCCTGCCTTTTTACGATAAGTATCTTTTCGACCTATTTTTTATACTTTTTTGATCAAAAATGATTTGAATTCTCGATGCTGAATAAGTAAAGATATAACAATTTCCAGATTTACAGAAACTTAAGACAATCTCGAGTTGATCTTTTCGTTCACGCTATCACGTACACAATTTCATCCGGGCAACTGGGCTGAAATTTTCCATACGAACACATGAAAAAATTCTTCCCGCTAACCGCGCGGGTCACGAGCCCAACTCGCAGCATGTTGCTGCCAAAAATGTTCTGTTACAAAACGTCTGCGCGCTGTCTCCAGACTTTTTAAGGAGGCTCGTACTCAGTTTTTTTTTTGCCGTGGGCCGTGTATGTTTTGAAATCAAAATTCCGCAGGGAAGACATGCTTCATTGCTTTCATATTTCACCAAGCGGCAGCGGTTACCATAGCAACATGGCTGTTTAAAATAATATGTAAGGGCATTTTGGAAATATTTTGCTTTATGCAAATTATTTACTTTGTTATTGTTTTGCCTATTATGCCCTAAAAATGATTTTGATTTACTCGAACACCGTCTTATAAATTTTCCTGAAACTTCGTCTGCAGCTAGTGATACGTAAGTACAACAAAATTTGAAATTTTCATTATGACTGTGTCTGAATAGATTTTGAGAAAAACGACATTGTTTGAAACAAAGAGCAATCAGCTCAGCTGGTGTTGCTATGGTAACCGCTGTCGCTTGGAAACCAATGAAACATAAAACTTTGATTACATTTCATAAACTTAGTGAAGTATGAAAGAAATCAAAGCATGTTTCTCCTGCAAAAATTTTGATTTCAAAACATACACATCAATGCAAAAAAGAACTAAGTCGAGCCTCCTTAAGCATCGTATCGTATGCGAGCTTTCTTAATTACCCTGACGAAATATTAGAACAGTATGAATATTTAATTTATATTTTCCAGCTTTTGGGATCCCCTCTTTCACAAAGTTTATAATATCAAATATCTAAAAGCTTTTGTTTATTTCTTTTCCTTTACAAAAAGGTGTTTAATGGAAACTCAAATGGCGACACAGTCATTACTAATTGCATAGATCCACCTGCCCATGGACGATATTGCAGACTGCAGCCTAGAGAGTGGGATGACGACCAGTTGGCGTTAAGGTTGGAGCTGTATGGCAGTTGCAATAACCAGTAATAGTATCCAACTAAAGTTAGTGTCTTAAGGGGGGAGAACCTTAACTACAAGGTGGTTGCTATGGAGGAGAATCAAACATCACATAATCGGTTTCTTAACTTCCTCGGCTATGATTTTTGGTCATGTTCGTTCTGTTAATGGTTCTATCAAATTTTGTGAGTCACAACCGTATTTGGTACGTTACGTGACCAGAACATATAAAAAACCCTTAAAACTCAAACATCTTACATTTTTTTCCAAAAGTAAAAAACAATGTCAACGGCTTAAGAACATCCCAATAAAAAGTCTGTAGCACGAATTTGTTAAAATTTACGTTATTGAAAAAGCTATGACGTCATAAAGGTGTATTTTCATATATTTTCTTTAATAGCTTACCTTTTTTTCGTCTAAACGGTAATTCCATGCTACAGATGTTAAAAAAGATGAATTGAATTGAGTCGCTAAAAAAATTGGATTTTATCTCTTTTCCTTTGAACTTTTGCGCTTTTTCATTCTTACGCGCGCACTGCCGATTTAGTGATGTCTTGTATTCAGTTTCATAGTTCCCACCATGTTAGCAGTTTATGACACGTGAGAAATGCTAACCATAAAATAATGTCCCAAGCAACGACTCTAAAACTGTAGTTAAGGTTCACCCCCTTAAGGCCTGATTACACATGTGAGTTTGAATGCGATTTTTGTCGCGTCTCCAAAATGTAATTTTTGCCGCAAGTGTAAACTAGCGGAAATTTATGTGCAAAACGGTGCGACAATTGCTGTGATTTGCTGCGATTTCCCAAAAATCGCCGCCAAGTTACATCAGCTTTCCAATGCGACATCGCGACAAATCGCGCCCAACTCGCACTTAAATCACCGCTAGTTTACACAGTACACGCGATTTAAAGATGCAATTGCGCGCTACAAAAATTGCACAAAAGTCGCCTGTGTAAACTAGCCTTACAGCTCCGTTTAACCTAGGCCACGTTTAACCGTACTAATGCGTCACTGGATATCAAGACAGCATGACGTACCATGATTTTAAGCCTTTATTAACGTGTGTTTTAGCCAAATATGCTTTTTGAGGAGTTTAGCCATGCCAGCCACGCTTTTAAAAATTTAACTTTGCATTTTGAATAGTTGATATTGTTTTTGAGTGTGTGTTTTTGGGAACTCAGAAAGTAGAGGGGCACTCGTTACCTTCGAAATTAGAAGCCGGCCTTAGAGGCGGAAATTTTCAGTACTTTTCGGGTAGCAGCTATTTTGAGTTGGCCTTTACTTTTGCACTGCTAAAATACGCCAACAATTTCCAAGAAACGTATTGAACAAAGAAAGTACACTAGTAGGACCGCAAAAATGGATAGGTTAACTCTAATTTGAAGAAAAGTAATGAGAAATAGTTTCTACAGTACCGTACTACTCTAAAAACTAGAATTCTATTAGAGGGATTTCGCAACGAGAACGACATAAAGAATAACGTTTTCATTCGCTTTTGTCGTATTTAGCTTTACATTGCGTATTTAACAGTTGACTTTTCAACTGTCTCTTATATAATTCAGCTTTTCTAGTTAATAGATCACAAATTTTGAAGTGTTTTGCTAATTAATTGCTTTGTTTTCATGCTTGTTGCTATTAATTAAGTAATTATCTTATAAAAGCCAACAGGGTTTATTTTCATGGCAAAACAAACTTAATTGTTTCAAAGGGGCTATGTCCCTAGAATTTGACTGTTTGTTTGGTCAAAACTGTGCTAAAACTAACCACAACTGAAAACTGAAAACTACTGACCTTCACGGCATGCACAGAATTTTCTTGGAAGCTAAGAAGGAAGAAATAAAGTGAATTTTCATAGAGCCGCTGACGAACCACAGCGATAGTTTCTCCTCGATTTCTTTAAAGACACGGAGGAAGGACTCGAACATTTAGTAGCCTAAGTTTTCGAGTTGAAATCCATTTCCATTCTCGTCATCCCTACTAAAACACACACATTTAGTAATGATCCGCGTAAGAAGAATAGCACTAAACGGCAATGCACGATGGAATGTCAACTTTTTTCATTGTTACAACTAGTGATCTCATTGGCCTAGACTCAAAAACTGCTAAAAAGTTAGGGTTCAAGGTGCATTTTGTCTAATTTTTTTAAGGTTTCAAGTAATTTGAGACCCAATCGTACAACATGCAAGTTTTAAAAGATATTGCATTTGGGGAACTTCATCAAAGAAGCAAAATTATTAGCTATTGTCTTCTGCTATTCTGATTGGTTAAGCACGAACATTTCCTAAACTTTAATTGACGCAAATAGATTTTCTTTATTTTTATACTGAAATATAATTATGAACCACCAGCCCCTAATTGTAAACAAAACCAGGCCATTATCATTAAGTAATTGTCCTAGTAAGAAGTAGGCAACCTAACAACCTAATCAGTCCGTTCGGCACCCACAGTGTCCTTTTATACAATTACAGTCAACTCTCTCTCAACGACCACTCTCGATCTTAAGCAAGCACTTTGTAAATAACCGTTTTGTTTCTCAGTCAAATACTGTTTCAAATTGATTTTTCTCTTACGCGACCACCTCCCTTAAGAGACCACTTTTTCCTGCACCAAGAGTGGTCGCTTAAGACAGCGTTGACTGTAGTCAAAGAGTAACTAGCCCGTAAACAGGAATTCTGGTTAGAGACAGGGCAAAAAGAAAGGCCGCGAAAGAAAACTGAAAAGGTCTCAAGCCGGAAAACAGCTGAGGGAAAACTTGCTCATGATCTTTCTTTTTTTAAAGTATGAATAGTCTAGGTGACTCATCGAAGTTCAAAATTAGTAGTTTTTCTTATAAGTAAAAAACTATTTATTTATTCATCGCTAGTCGGTGCTTCAACAGCGGCTTGCTGACTTTGCAAGCCTATTCACATCGCCAGTACGCCGTGCTGACCCCTGCAGGGCTGTTAGTTGATGGTTTTAAAAGTTTCTAATTTAGATTGCCTGGATTACTTTCAGTAACAAATAAAGTAATAAATATATTTTGTAATAAACCTTCACAATTAAGATCAAACGATTTCAGTATACGCTTCTATTGTACTTCTCATATATGTTAAATACGTGTACGAATCATATATAAGGAAACCATATTGTACTGTTTGGTTGTTTTTCTATTACTGTTCAGTTGAGAATAAACGCTGTTGGAACAAGTTAAGTTTCTTGCTTGTCTACTACTACGTGCCAGTTCGTGGTTTGACCCCGTGCCTACAGAGAATAACGGCACTTCCCTGCAAGCGAGGTACCCTGAATTTGAGTTTTGTGTTCCCTCAGAATTGCTGCTGGTGTTGACTTGAGTACAAGCGCAGAGTTTCCGTAAACTAAGCCTTTCGTCGTTCAAAATGGAAAAACCTTCAGTCACAATTCTAAGCCTGCGTTGCTTTTGATGGACTTTATCTTCTCTTGCCGTCATTTTCGGGAATTGCTAGCAAGGTCTCGAAACTAATGTTGCTTTCGGAAAGCCGTTAGTTCCTTGGGAGGGGGGGAGGGGGGGGGGGGAGGGGGGGAGGGGAAGGGGGAGGGGGAGGGGGAGGAGGAGGGGGGAGGAGGAGGGGGGAGGGGAGGGAGGGAGTGGGGGTGTAAGAATTCTCGTTATTTTATTTTTTTTTACATTTCTGTTTTTTTTTTTAATTTTGCGGATTTTGGTCATTTTTACGAGTACTAGTTCATAGTCTTCATAAAAAGAGACTTTTTTGCAGTCTACTTTCGCTCTCAGTTAGTGTCTTAATGTGTACACCCATAATAACTAACAGAATGAATGACCAATGACTTGGAAAGGCCAGGTGAATTATGTTTACTAACCAGTTTAATTTCAGTTACTTGATAAGTATCTCAAACAAACATGGCGCAGATTCGAAGGCAGGCGTTCAAGGTTTGTGTTGAAATTCGAGGTTAGAAATCGTTCGTCTGGCTTTTTTTAAAGATCCGAACTTAGACTGTGAACAGTCTAACGAACATACGGGAAAATAGGAGACTGAACAGTCTAAACTTAAGTGGCCCTGTGAAACAAGGTCCAAGGATCAAAAATTAACTTAGAGTAACTTAGAATGTTCTACACTTTATACGATGTTTCATTTTACTTGAAAGGACTTATTCTTGACTTGCACTTTACCTCATATCCTGTCATATCAAAATTCAGGATTTCGATTCCAAAATGTTTATGGAATTGTAGAGAGTTTTAAACTACACATTCGTTCAAGAGTTATGGACGAACGAGTTTTAGACATTTTTAGTGAAAATGTATGGAGCGGCCTATCTTGGTGTAGCACTTTGGTACACCAACATGGCGGCCAAAACTTCAAATTAAGTCATAATTACGGAAAAAATCTCATCACAAAAGATTGGATTCACTATAAGTTACATTATATCGGCTTATAGGCATCTGTAATGCAGAAATAACTTTCAACTGGTTCAATTTTGTTTATATTCACGGCTTATCTGAAATAGCGTGACGAATTGCGTGACACATTTAAAACCTTTACAAATCGGAAGCAAAACATCGTCAAAACCTGAAACTTTTTGTGAAGGATTGTCTCACTGGTATCTACATACCACGTTACAAAACAGCTTCGTAAAATGTAAAGTTTAGATTTTTGAATTTTTATGACGTCACGTGCAAGCTAAGAATTTGTTTTCGATTGAGTGATTTGTGCTTTGATTCGAGAAATGTGTATTGTAGAAATGTTGGCGCTTATCTTCAAAATCTCTATTACCCACAAGTCCAATTTATATACCCGGGCTGCTCTTAGTCAGCCCAGTTAATAATGTCCGATTTGTCTCATTTCTATTTCAAGAGTTACGTGAAACCACTCAGTGTTGTCTTTATTCTTTCTGATCCGAAAAAAAGCTCTCGCGTTTGTGTTAGTAAATTGACTGCATGAATATTCAACAAAGCTAATTTAGTCAAAATGAAAACACATCTTTTCCCATTAAAGCCTTTATTTTATTTTACTTTCAACATTTACCAAACATTGCGATACATCATTTCTCTTAGACTAACTTTACTAATTAATCATTGACGAGATAATCGCTGTGGTAACAAAAATACCGTAAAAACTGTTTAAATTACTTTCGGCAGCAACAGAAACTAGAAAATGGGCCGTACATGATATCTTCGTTAGAACGGGACACCTCGCTTCCCCCGTTATTTGCATGGTCGCAGGGGTAGTTGTAAAATACGCCCACGATCTTTCCGTTCTGTGTAGCCTTGCCCTTGTTTCCAGAGATAGAAACCTCCGCGTCGCAGTTGCGGTACTGAGTCAGGCCACAAATCTGATTGCAGGACCTCTTGTCAGGGGTATTTCTCACCATCACCGCGTTTGCCACGGGTCCACTTCCACCTGACCGGGTGCTTCCTCTGCAGGCAGCAGCAGCCGCCATGTGAAGAGACTGCCACGCCAAGTCGTACGCTGAGTACTTGTCATAACCTGCCACGAGTAGGTTCTGAGCAAGACGGCCATTGCTGTCGAGCATAGCGAAACCAGAAGGTTTTCCAGCCTTGGCCAGCTCCGCTTTCAAACTAGCAACCTAAGTACAGAACGCAACGCAACATTCAACGTTATATTTTTTGAGAGGGGATGGGGTTAGTTTCTAGAGAAACTGTGGTGCTGCGTCGGTGGGGGGGGGGGGGAAACACGAGAATTTAGTTTTATCGACTGAGTCGATAAGGTAAATTGACCATGCACCGTAAAAATATTCAAATAGCTGACGTTTCGAGCGCTAGCCCTTCGTCGGAGCGAATTGGTTAATACTGTAATACTCTCATTGCACTAGAACCAGTATGGTACGTAAATTGAAGCTCATGAAATACTAACAAATATCTCTTAACTAGGAATATTCATTATTGGTCGGCTTCATATATTGTCTTCCTTACACGTTGCCTCTTAACACATTCCGACAGACTTAAAGTCGGAAAAAACTATTTTATGGTTACATTTTAAACAGCAGCCTACCTCCTTTTCTAACTTTGCCAGTGTCTTTGTTTGATCTATAAAACACGATATATGTATAAGTAATCATATTAACATAATAGAGCAGTTTTCAATTGAGTGTCGAAAGTAATTATACAATTGCTTTGGTTTTGCATTGCTACGCTTTGTGATTGGCTAAAAAATCTCGCGCCACTTTCTCGACCAATCAGAAGTAAAACCAAAACCAATCGTGACTTGCTCGCACGCGTTTTCCCGCGCTTGGCGCCGCCGACATGTAATTGCTTCGAGCTCTGATTGGTTCATTGGATTTTTCACGACTGCTGTGATTGGTCAGAGGAATTACTTTGGTTTTGGTTTTACGACACTCAATTGAAAACTGCTCTATAAAAAGTATTTATGTAATAGAGGCCAACGAACTTCACACGAGGAAATCAGTTAAAGAACAATTATTGAAGAACTAATAATATTTGGTTATAAATTTCTAACAATTTATTTCGATTTGTAAAATATTAAGACATTATAAATCGAACAACCCATAAATAAATTTTACGTCTCATTTCTATTTATACGATTTATGACACGCAGATCGATGCAGAAATATAATTATACTCGGCTTTTATCATCCTTCTGGCTTAAAAAAGAACTGTAGCTTTACCAGAATTCATTTTTGCTCCGGCGAGGCAGGAAAAGGCATCGGTCTGAAGAACAAAGAAAAAAAGTTTTTTCTTAAGCTTTAATAAATAAAGACAGGAGATTTCGAGGACCTATAGTACACCCTCTTTCTTTCAGACGGTTAAGAGGTAGGGTAGGCGGTTTTCGCGCCTGCTTGAATAAAAGAGAACGAGTATATAAGAAGAATAAGAATATACGAGAATAAGAGAAGTCTATTAGGAAATCAAAGGCAACAGAAATCATGTAAAACGTTTAACCTTACCAAGCACATACCTTTCGGGCAGCTTAAAACGCTCGTCGCACTATTAGGTTTTGCTCCAGCGAGGCAGGAAATGGCATCAGTCTGACGGAAAAATTGGTCATATATTTTTTCATAAATATTTAGAAATAATATATTAATGGAAAAAACCAAGGTAGGAGAAAATTGGGAAAATAGACAACAACCAGTCTCTCTTTTCTTCATGGATGTTCGGACAAGAGAAACGTGCCTCCTCGCAGCGAGCACCAGGCAGGCAATTTTCACGCTTGCTCGCGTGTTTCTCTAGCACGACCCAGTATCCCTGAGAAAGAAGATAGGCTTATAGGGAAACAACAACATCAAGAAAATCATATAAACGGCAATTCCTACCAAGCACAGGCCTTTCGGGCAGTTTGATAAAATACCCAAAGCTCCCTGCTGAGACGGAATGGCTAAAGCCATGGCAAAGAAAATAAACTTAAAAGTTGCGAACCTCATCGTCATCCGGCACTCGAAGATATCGATGTGGATTGTTAAGAATTACACGCTTTATGTCTTCGATTCGACATCCGGCATCGTTGACGACAATAGTAGGGAACATGTTCGATGATCTTGTTCTTGAAAGAAACACGGAAGCTGATACTTCTCAAATAAATTCCGCACGTTCGAACTGCATGGTCGACATCTAAATTCTCCTAACCTTCTTTCTTACGTTTTATTTAATTTACCATGAGAGAATTTTACTTGTCAGTACGGTTATCCCAAAATTGTCAGGTACTTAATTGTCTTGATTTAGTAGTAGAAATTGACAGTGAATTGATGACTTTTTAGAGGGTAAGCAGTCGCCCTTTTTTTCTTCATATCCGAAAGGAAAAGAAAAAGACTACTTGAAGTCTTTGGAAGGCAATTCTTGAACTAATTTCCACGTTTAAACTAGAATAACAAATTTCAAACTACAATTCCAGAGATAAAATGAAAAAACAAATAGCCGTTACTCGATGTTTAGATAGACTTTGAATTAACATGCCGGATGCATATTCATTTTACTTTCGATTTATCTCAATCTCATTGCCAGTAATACGTTCATAAAAAGACTTGTTATCATGAATGTCCATGACTCGGCTAGAATTGACACATATACTGTATCAATTCGTCGGGGGATAGGTACTTTGAGCAATAAACAACGTGAGAAAGATCTGGAGTTGCTTTGATCTTAATGCGGTTAAAAATGTTTACAAAATTTACCATAAAATATAAACACAAGACGAGGCGTTTGTTTCGAAGAGAGACCCATGTAAGCATACGTAGCATACCTTTGAGTATATTGTTAAACTTTGCCTGTGCTTTATAATTATTTTAAAGTCATTATATAATTATCGCCTGATCCTACAGATCCCGGCGTCTCTGTAGTAGTTTTTGATTATCAAATAATTGGAGAAGCAATATAACGGAAAGACTCGCTCGCTGGCTTGTTTTGGACGCAGCGCTAGAATGAGAGGTCATAACCTACGTGCGGACGTCTCCAACTCCTTCCTTCTTTGGTAGGAGTATAAAGAGCCCAACAGAGGTTAGAGAAAGCCGAGTAACTATATATGAGCAGACTCCTAAATCGTTATGGTAGGATGCAGGATGCTTAACACCTTTTTAGACTTGCAAATTGAACACTTATCTCCTTAAAAAAATAATCCCAATTACTTAAACTTTTCGATAACTTAGAATCAATTAATTGGGACTAAAGGCTGCTTTCTTTGTATTAGCTATATTTTACAACAGTAATTCTAAACCAGAACACCGTCCAATTCTGATAATGACTCGAACCAGTAAATTCTGTATTCTATACACGTACGATAATTATTCCTTCCAATTGTTCCCACTAATTCGACGTGGCCAACTTGAACTCAGTGTATAATTTGTTATAAAGGTACCGCAACGAAGTACCTCATTAAGAAACAAGGTAAGGTACGAAAGTATAATTTTCTTGCATTGAAGTACTCATTGATCTACACTGTATTAAATTTTGATTAATATAAACGTTTTGTGATTGATTTTAATTTGAATATTATTTTATTTTGTTTTTGAAAGCACAACACGCGGTAAAGACAAATTGAACGATTGGACATGATTTATTTGGTACTGGGTGCACAACATTGAAACAAACCTTTTCGATGATATGCGAGCCACTCTCGATAACGCCCGCTAAACTCGAACTGTTTTATCATTTCTCTCGAGTGTTTGATTACTGAAATTCCACTGTTTATACAGACTGTTTTCAGAAGAGCACTGAACAATCGGTCAACACTTATTTCCACTCTGTCAAACTGACGTTGGACACATTATAAGGTTTAAACAATGTAGCATTCTTCATCGTTGTATCACTGACGTATCCAGAAACAAAACCTGATCTATTACTCAGAAAACTGAGAGAACAGAGCTCCGGTTATGCAAGGAAGAACGTTTGGGGGTTTAGCATTGATCTACAGTGTTTAGGCTAAGCACTGATTTGAAAACGGTTAGCTTTCATTTATTGTTATGGGTAACTCTATGAATATGTTAAAAATTACAGCTCCCGGCAGCTAGTCCTCGTTGGTACAGTGGATAAGGATTTTAGTTATGAAGCGAACGACTCGGGTTCGATGCATACACTATTCTGATTTTTTTTCTAATTTTACTCTAAAGTGTGAAATAGGTTTTACTTCATGTAACTTTAAGTGAAAAGGAAAAATCAGTTTGACAGATGGAAATAAGAGTTAACCTGAACAATTATGTACACCTTTCAAAAAAATGCTGGGGGTAACCCTGCGATGGACTAGCATCCCATCCAGGGGGGAGTAGCAATATTCCTAGTCGCTTCATGCTACAGAAACCGGGTTTAAGCTCCGGCCGTTGTGAGCCTTCTGGCTCGTGTGCGCGACTTTACTTACTTACTTCACGTGGCCTATAGAGCGTTTGCACGTGACGTCACGGCGGCAATATTGGTGTCCTAAACGAATCCTATGGGACTTTAGCTCTATTCTAATTCAAATAGCACTACAATATGGCCGCCGGTCACGTGAGTAAAAACACGATTGCAAGGATCAGGAAGCGCAGGATATTACTTACCTTTAGCTACCTTTGGGTGTAGAAAGCGTTTAGTTACGCGGATTAACAAAATATGTAGATCTTGGAGCACGAACAAGAACACCTCACAGCTAAATTTGCGAGACTTTGATATGCCACTGTTGTTATTCATGCGTTTATTCCCAAGCGGCCCTTGGGATTTGACTGCTAATTTTATGCGTGTTCGAAAGCTGGTGACCACGTAATCATTCTGTGCAACTTTCAAGGCTTCAGCTCTATGGCTAAAGCAAATTGCATCAATCTCTGTGTTTCTCGTGGGTGATAATCGCGGTTGAACTTAACAATCCATAACACTGTAAAAAAACTACGAAGAATAGAAACGTGCTATAAAATAATCACAATAATTCTAGAATTTATTTTTTTCTGACGGCCTTATGTGTTTAATCACGAAGAGGATTAAGTAAATAAGTAAGTATTTTTACTGAGAGAGCAGCTGATAAAATATATCATAGTTTTTCTCAATCAAAACCACTTATTACTTAGAAAAATGCGAACATGTGATGTGTTTTATAAATTGGCAACAAGTCTACAAGTCTCTGCTGCAGCTTATGTAAGAATGATGTGTCATGAATTTTGGTAATATAACGCCAGAAGCTTGTATTATTAACCAAGCTTGCTCGGGACCGTCCTGGGAGAATATCGGCCCTCGGTCTTTTTTGTACGGAGCTCGCTACGCTCGGCCCGAACTGTCAAGACCTACTGTCAAGACCAAATTTTCTCCTGTTTGTAAGAATCTTTGATTGACTTTGGAGACGAAATCCATAGGCCAGCTGTGCTGTGCCAATTTTCTGTTCAGCAAACACGATATAGTCTACCTATTACGGCCGTCAATTACATCTCAACAGGTGGAACAATAATAAAGCAGCCAAGTTTATGAACGTCTCATAAAATATCATACATGTTCGTCAAAGATCATTCTGTACTGAGCCGCAACTCTGACATGATGATTCCGCGAAGTTTTATTGCTGCTGTTTTCCTCACCACAATAACGACTGCAGCCGTTGTAGGTAAGCGGCAAATCTTCAGAATCGTGCATCCGTGCCCCATCATCGACGTTTTACGTATATGCCTGTTAAGCAAGTTTCATCTTTGTTCATTGAAATACTTAAAAATTCATTGAAGGCTAACACCGATCTCTGAGGTCAGTGATGCAAATGATTATAATTACATTCTTTGAAACACGCAACTGTTTTCCCAAACTGACTTTCATCTATACTATTTTGCTATTTAATTTATATTTTAGACGTGGAGCCTCCAGTGTTTACATTTTGCCCAAGCGACATCTTAATTGACGATTTAACAGAAAGCGAAGTGCGTGTCGATTGGCAGCGACCTATAGCTACAGATAATTCCGGTGATCTTCCTTCTCTTTCGTCTAACCGCCAATCTGGATCCCCTTTTAGCGTTCCTGGTGAATATCAAGTGATTTATTCTGCGGTTGATAGGTCTCACAATGTCGATTCGTCGTGCACCTTTCGAATAACTTTAAAACGTTAGTTGATGTTACGCATAACGCTGTAATCTTACTGATAATTAAAGGAAGAAGAAGAAGAAGAAAAAAAAAACTTAATAGCAGAAACCTACAACTACTACTACTAAAATTAATACATAGTTTACTGATATGGAATGGCGCCTACAGGTGAATTGCTTCATATTTACAACGAATAAAAATCTTAAATGCTGAAATTACAAGATAATAAATCCATAACTATAAAATATAAGCTACTTAAAAAGCTGCAGCTAGACTGAAAGCCAGTTTGGTCAGTTTGTCACTATCCGCTTGCAGTTAAAGAGCTTCTGTACAACAAACACAAGAACAAGATGACAAAGAATAAGAAATATAGTAGGCATTTCATTAATTTTCGAAAAAAAGACAAGAAAATGAAATATCAAGTTTTTTGAAAGGTAGCAAAACAACAATGCCTCATTTTTGTTTTTAAAGCGTTTGAGCTGCTGTTTTTTTTATCTCTCCCCGTTTGCGTCTTTTATGATGCCATCAAGTACAAACATTCTTTTTTTGTTCTTGTTTTTTTTTATCGGTCTTTTTTCATTTTACAGGCAAATCTTGTGCCATATATCCTCCCCCCCAAAACGGAGCCTTAGCCTGTGTGAACATGAGTGGCGGGGATAATGTGTGTGCTGTGACGTGCAAATACGGGTTCGACTTTGCCTTCGTTCCTCCGTGGCTGTATCTTTGTAGCTCGGGAAACTGGATCAATTTTCCGCCCACGAACACTAGCCCACTTCCTTGGCCAGACTGCTCTGGTAAGATTATCAGTTAGATTGTCAAACTAATATCATTCTCAACCGATGAGACGAGTATAAATAGCAATCCATCCCTGTTCGATAACACATGTTTTATTAGTACACAATTAAGTGAACCGCCAATAATGAGCACGCTTTCTCCAGTTCTTTCTTCGCCCCACAGACAAGGACAATCATCCTCCGTTCTCATTCCCACTTCTTATCCATACAAAATACACAGTAACCTTAGCACAGAATAAACGCAAACTTTGTCTCTTAAAGCGATCACCTTTATTAAAGTGAGTGTTGAACGCGTATTTAAATAGTACCACTGATAAATGTTAGCAAACATTGACGAAAACCCATTGTTACATTAGTTTCTTTCTGCATCTGATAGATAGAAAATCCCCAATCCTATCAGCTTCCACACTCGCACAAACAAAAAGCAGCGACTCAGCCCTTAACAGTGGAAAATAAGAGCTGCCCCTTCTCCCGCGATGGTGGGTTAGGTTTCAGCCAAACCCTAATATTTTTTTACTCAGTAACAAGTGTAAGGCCCGGTTCAAACGTCGCATTTCACATGTGCCGAATATAATTCCTGTTTTAATCGACTAAAATAGTCAAATTCGACATTTGATTCAGACGTCGAATTTAATTGCGCTGAATTTAACTCTGTTCGCCGTCAATGTTCATACATACATGCATACTTACATACTTTATTTGATAAAGCAGGTTAAATAAAATGGCAGCAAATGCTGATGTGGACCTGCTATTGATACAATAACTAATAACCTCTCGGACAGCTTGTTATCCAAAATGGTAGACAACAACGCGGTTGGTGAAGTCGACGAAAACTCTGTTCGTTTTATTCAAATATGATTCGCAACAGCAGAAGACGCAGGTTAATGATGCAATCAACCGTCAACTACTGAGTACTGTACTGTCAACTACTCCTCTACTGAGCGTTCGTTTAATCTCTTTGCTGATGCTTATGTCGTTAAAAAAGGTGAAAACACAACTTCCCAGACACCGATCATGTCTAAGACTGGCAAGAAGCACTGGATGGTGGGAGAATGTATTGAAAAATTACTCTGATGCGCGATTATACAGATTATTACAGATTTTCCCTCTTTCCACCCAGCAGTGACCCAGAAGTGTCCTCTTCGTTTTCGAAAACCGAGCACCTCATACAAAAGAGATTACCGCACGTTAAACAAGTATATTTTGTTTTCAAGAAGCAAGAACAACACATTCCTTCGTCTCCAGGGAAACGAATTCGTTTCCCTCGTCTCCACCGTCTTTCGAGCGTTGTTTAGACTCTTCTGCGCATGGCATTCACGAAAATCCTGGCGAATTGTGGGTAATGAATGAATCATAATAGTTTACTATAATTTATGCATTATATTCGGCACATGTGAAATGCGACGTTTGAATCAACTGTCGAACTTCTGTCGAATATTCGACTGGTTCGGTCGAAGATGCGGCAGAAGTCGCATTAAATTCAAATCTGTCGAATTTAATTGATTCAAACGTCGCATTTCACATGCATTTAATTCGTGAATTATATTCGGCACATGTGAAATGCGACGTTTGAACTATAGCACAGGCTAAATGAACATTTATCTACTTAAAAGAACCCATTATAAGAAGATTTAAAAATCCATCATACATTTTAAATCAGGTGTAAGTTATACTTCGTTTAAAATATCTACTAAGAGTTTCTTATTCTGTTTAATTTCAGTGCAAAATCCCCCCGGCTCTTCTTTGAAGATGAACATTTCGCCTTTCTATTACTTTGATGGTGATGAAAATGATCCAAACGTCATCATTGAAGTTATAAAAAATAACTTCCAAGATCTTCTGACATCGACCTTTTTCCATTTATTTTGTGTGAATGATCCGCAACAATGTTCAAAGGAGAAAGTAAATGTGTTCCTTGGCAAAGTGACAGGTAAGATTTTTTTACGCGGATTATTCAAATAATCAAATTTTTAATGTAAGGAGATGGCAGTAGTGAATGGTATAGCAACTACCCACTTATTCTGGATGTTTGTCGAATTCACGCGTGCAGTCCGAGTTCAGATATTATTGATATCACTGGGTCAGATCGAGACACCCTAATACCAATCGATTATAAACCGAGGCGTGTTGCAAACTCAAGTTGCTCTGACGAAACCATCAGGGCCGGGTTGTTCAAAGCGCGGTTAAGCTAATCCAGAGTTAGCATCAATTTTGATTCCAGTTAAATAATTAATCAATGGAGATTTTTCCAAAGTATTTTTACCCTTTAGTTTCGTCTCTGGGTTGCGTTAACCGGCTTTCGAACAACCGCACAGAAAATGGAATATCCTTGAAATAACTGCCGCAATGGCCTGGATAAAATTCCCTCCTCCCAGCTTAACCCAAGATTCATTGCCGTCTTTTTTAATTCTCAGCAAACTATGCAGTTTTGAGATAAGACGTTTATTCGATAAATTAAACGGTAAATTCACAGAATCTGTTATTACACTCTTTTTGAGTAGGTAAAATAAGTTAATAGACACTGATAAAGATAAAATTCATATTGGACCAGTCCCGTTGTCATTATCAGTTAGGTTATATCTTACATCAGACGAAGCAATCGTTCTAATGCTAAAATTAAAGTGAGTGACATGATTTTAGATTTCGCTCTGGCAAATAGCGCCACTTAGCTTGAGTTTCTGACGTCCACAGCTTCACTTTGGAATCCGATCTTATAATTGAAACATTGTGGCAATTCTCAGTAGACTCAGTAGCTTCTGCTGCGGGAAATTAAAAAACAAAGCGAACCCAGGAATAATTATTTTATGGCCTTTGTTATTTGTTTCTGCAGGTTGAGCATCAAGGAATGCATACAGATTATGAAGCAAAACAAAAATCTGATGTACTCAAAGTGATCAATAAAATATTACTTGGCTCAAATTTTCATTTTAATCATTTATTTAGATGCTTCCCTGAAAGTATCAAGCAGCCGTTATTCTTCACTTTATAGTGAAGTGTTTAAGATAGTTAATGAGCTCAACACTAGACATCCCATGATGAATAGCCACAATATTATTAACGAAAAGCGTTAAACCAACAAAGAATAGCCTAATTTCGATATATTAAAATTCAACTTGAAACAAAAGACGTCACGACGAGGCTTAGGGGAACAAACCATACAAATCCTTACTATCATTCCCCTGAGCCTCGTAGTGACGTCTTTTGTTTCAAGTGGAATTTTAATATATCGAAATTGGGCTATAAGTGCAGTTCGTGATAGTTACTAAGGAAGTGTTAAGTTTAACGCTGTAAAAGTGTTAAAAATGAAACTAGACGTCTCGGCAATGCTGCCTTCATCAGTAGTCAATGAAGAAGAAGGAGGCATACTGATGAAGGCAGCATTGCCGAAACGTCTAGTTTCATTTTTAACACTTTTACAGCGTTAAACTTAACACTTTTTCACGTAACTACAATTAACGCTGCGCAGGATACATATTTATTTATTGGTAGCCGGTTACTAAGGGCCTGGTCGCACTACAGTCAAAAACAAAAATTAGCCCGTTCAAAACGACATAAAAACAAAAACATTCCACAAAAAGCGTGTCCCACCGGAGCGGTTTCTTTTGTTTTACTCGATTTTTGCACGAGCTAATGTTTGTTTTTGACTGTAGTGCGACCAGGCCCTAAGCAAAGAATAAAATTGAATACTTTTTTTAAAAATCTATTAATACATATATCATTTAGAGTACTGTGAACAACACCTATGGCTGTTTCTCCTAGGCAGTAATCCCGGTTGAACTGAACACTCCATAACACTGTTAAGACGTCTGTTAAGGACTCTACAAATAGTAGAAACGTGCTATAAAAGAAACACATTTATCCTAGAATTTATGTTTTCTAAGATAGCAGCTGATGAAACATAGCATTATCTTTTTCTCAATCAAAACCACTTGTTTCTCAGAATAACTGATGCGGACATGGGATGTGTTTTATGATTTTACCGTTAGTTTTTACCCTTAATTACTCATGCGCGTAGCGGCATGAGTTATAAAATGGCCTCCGTTTTTCTTATTTTTCTTTTTTTTTGGTGTTCCGATTTTGCATGCAAATTTATGCACGCATATTTTAAATCGTGCACTTCCGGTTCACAGTTTTGCCATTTACACTTCCTGTTTAGTGACTTCAGGGTACTCCCACTTCCGGTAAAACAGCGTTACTGAAGTGTCACGACAGCGTCTCCTACAACCCTGCTTACATTACTAGTGTTCACTTTTGGTATACAGCTATTTCAATTAACGTTGTCGGATGGTAATTGGTAATTGGGCATTGGGAAGCTATTGTTTGGGGGTCACTCAAGCAAAGCATTGCATTGTGTTCCGTATGCCTTCATGCCAATGCCCAATTACCATCCGACAACGTTAATTGAAATAGCTGTATATAAGACTTAGAAGAATCACTGGCTTCATTGTGGTACAGCCTTCATTTCCAAAACATTCAATAGTAAACAACGTGGTTTGCAGGAACGATGACTGAATGAAAGGACTATCTCTTCTCCATGTCGGACATCTTCTTATCATGTTTAAAATATATCATAAAAACTTTCTTACGCATGCGCATGAGTATAGGCTGCTTGGAGCCTCTTGTTGTTTTAAAAAGCCCTTGCTGATATAAAGGATAAACATTTTCTATTGTTTCTAATATTCATGCGTTTATTCCCAAGCGGCCCTTGGGATTTGACTGCTTATTTTATGCGTGTAAGAAAGGTTCTGACCACGTGTTCACTGTGTGCACCTTTCAAAGCTACAGCAAATCCCCTATCATGAAAATTAAAACAATAGAAATTTTTTAATAAGCAAAAAGGAGCCATTTTTTTCAAAAATGCAAGAAGACTCTTTTAAGCTCATTAAAGTGCCCCTATGATCAAATTTTTGATTTTCAGTTTTTTACATTTTCGTATACAATTAGACTTTCTTACTCATCTTGCCAAATTTCAATCCATTACGGACATCATTTTATTTTAACAATTATTTCCGAGAATTTACGGCCGCCATTAATCAACCTTGTTCCATGCTTGGTTGCGAATGGGAGAAAGTCAATCAATCAATCAATTAAGTTTATTTAAACACGGTAAAACGGCTCAGTAAAAACTGAAAGTGACGTCAAAGGCTCAAACATACCTCACGGGTTGAAATTATATTAACAATCAGCATAAAAAATTGCACGAAGAACAAGTCCAAAGTTTTTGTTTCTTTTCGCGTGATTTTCAATACTTATTGTTATTTTAATTCAACCCGTGAGGAATTTTTGAGCCTTTGACGTCAGTCCCATTCGCAACCAAGCCTCGGAACAAGATTGAACAATGGCGGCCGTAAATTCTTTGAAATAAATGTTAAAATAAAATGACTTCTGATGTTCAGCGCGATTTATAAAATGAACGTGTTTCTTAGTCACAAATGAACATCGGAGGGGGGGGGGGGGGGACACATAAAAATGACCAGGGTGCTCGTCGAAAATTTTCGAAAAACACCCTAAAAGTTACTTGGATATAAAACGGAAATCGCAATTATATATTTTTTTTTTCATTTCACAAATACCCGACCCCTTCATACTATCATATTTCGAAGGGTTAGGAGCTCTGGACCTCCTCCCCTTACTCCGCAAACTCCTCTCCCCCCCCCCCCCCCCCCCCCCCCCCCCTCATTAATCGTGCTGGAAGTCAGCGCGATTTATAAAATGAACGTGTTTCTTAGTCACAAATGGACATGGGGGGGGGGGGGGGGGGGGACACATAAAAATGACCAGGGTGCTCGTCGAAAATTTTCGAAAAACACCCTAAAAGTTACTTGAATCTCGACGAGCACTGCTGTCATTTTTATGTGGAGGTCCCCCTCCGGGATTTTCAAGTGTTTTGGAGATTTGAGAGTAGATAAATTAATAGGTGGCGTAGCAGACGCAAATGGGGATGGCTGGCGTTGATATTTGCTGCGTAGGCTAATAAATTGGTTGAAGGGTTGTTTATGTAAAGGGTATTTGCGGTTTATAGTAATTTGATGGAATCATGAAACAATTTTTGAATTAATTAAGGGTTCTTGGCTTGCTTATTATTGAACAAGAAGCTGTGTACACAGTTTGAACTGTACACAGGTTTAACCCATTGCAGTATTGATTCCCGAGTGTTTTGAGTGCTTTTACGGAAAAACATAAAATTATATCTGAAAAGTAACACTACATTCAGTAGCCGACACGATCGCTAACTGAAATACAAAGTTATTTAAAACACAAATCGTGTAAATCAAACCTACGTGCAATTCAAGTCACGGTAATGACCTAATGCGTGGTAATGACCTAATGCGTGAAATTTCTTGGAAACGTCTTGGTTGCTAAAGCTTCCTAGCACGTGACACCGAAGGACTACACGTCAACTTGTAGTCATAACCAACGTCGCGTTACTTAGCAACGTACCTCTGAGAAACGCGGGTGTAGCCAGTTGAGATGCAAGTGTCATTCCCGTTTCCTATCCCATCTAGTTTTTTCCTGTTGCTGTAAGTTTTTTTGTTAGTTGTACCGTGACAAAGCCAATGATGAAAATACTTTTCAAACTTGTAAGTAAAGGAGGATATTACCATCTTCCCAGCGTGCTTTGGGTAAAATTCGGGTGAATGACTTCCGGTGGAACCGAAGAACGCACGTATTTTAGTCAAAGTTGTACATGGATTTTCTCGCTTTAATGTAAAGGCTTGGTAATAAAACAATACGTACCTTATTCCTCTATTAATAATGTGCCAGGAAATGTTTTTCTAAAAGTGGAGTGGACCCATTGAGAAAAATTATAGTGGTGTAGTTTGACTGTTGTCGTCCATGTCTGTTTGTAGTTATCGGCAATGCATATTTTAAATTGGTTGGATCGATTAAAAAAAGGCGAGTCAAAAGCCAAATAATACCCAATTCCAGTCATTTAAAGCATAAACTTTCTCAAAAACCTAATTGACTCCAATTGACTCCACGATTTCATGCTAAATTTTGAAGTTGAAAGTGATCTATTTCGGCGGCTGTTTGTTTTTATCGCCGTTGAATTGAAAGTGACTACATCCGGCAAGCTCCAAGTGGCGCGTCGTTTGTGAGAAGATCTATTAGCATTTGTGGAGCGATTCGAGTTTTATTTTGTTCACAGCAAAATATAAAATGAAATGAAGCTGAATAATTAGTGCTCGTACCATAGAAAAGTCAGAAAAAGCGAGAAAAGCAAAGATCGATTTTGAACTAAAAATAACATAACCGTAAACAAACACAGCAGGACAGTGGCTGTATCGAAAACTAAGACCCACGAAAACGAAGACCTAAGACCTAAGACCTAAAACTAAGACCTAAAACTAAGACCTAAAACTAAGACCTAAAACTAAGACCTAAAACTAAGACCTAAAACTAAGACCCCCTATAATTTACCTTTTTTACCAGGGTCTTAGTTTTCGTTTTTTCGAAAACTAAGACCTAAAACTAAGACCCCCTTTTATTTCTTTAAAGGCCGTTTTTTTCTTTTTCCAAAGCCAATTTACTGTAAGACAATAAACAAAAACCAGATGCGAAGTCTTTGGCAAAGTCATTTTGACACTGCTTACCAGGGTCTTAGTTTTCGTTTTTTCGAAAACTAAGACCTAAAACTAAGACCCCCTTTTATTTCTTTAAAGGCCGTTTTTTTCTTTTTCCAAAGCCAATTTTGTTATTTCAATCCGTTATTCAGTATAAGACAACAATCAAAAACCAGAGCACGAGGGTCTACGCGAAGTCTATGGCAAAAGTCACTAAAGTCATTTTGACTAAGGCCTTTTATTTCTTTAAAGGCCGTTTTTTCTTTTTCCAAAGCCAATTTTGTTATTTCAATCCGTTATTTACTGTAAGACAATAAACAAAAACCAGATACGAAGTCTATGGCAAAGTCATTTTGACACTGCTTATCAGGGTCTTAGTTTTCGTTTTTTCGAAAACTAAGACCCCCTTTTATTTCTTTAAAGGCCGTTTTGTCAGTTCACTTGAAATGGAAGCGGCCACAGTTGATGAAAACACTGCTCAAAAGAAGCGATATTCATGTCACTATGATCGCACAATGAACAGAAAACCCTGGTTAGCTTGTAGGTTGAATACCATGAAACAACTTGCGAGCAAAGATTCGCGCAAAGTATGGAAATCTGAAATATGATTGATTGATTGACCTGACTTCCGTTTGCGGTTTCATATTTTTGGTAATTTTGGCATCGGCTAAATTTTGTTTTTTACTCTAGTGCGACCTGGCTCTTATGCAAACAAAGTCGAGAATTACTTGTCTAGTACTTTTTCGTTTAGCCTGCGTACCAAACGTTTCCGCGCATAAAACCCAACAGAAGCCCTTGCTACGCAGGCCAGGCTATTTTTGGCGTCCAGAACTCAAAAATAAATTTGGGTGTAAGGGGTGTTAATGCTGTTATAGAAGTTCATTTTTTTAATATACTGTTTTTGTTAGTCTGCAAAAAATTACTTGAAAATTATTTCTACCGCTAGAAATAACTGAGGAAAAGTAACGAAGCATACTGGTGCAAAACACACTTCCAGCACACTTCCTTGACATACCATTATTGGACACCGTGTCAACCGGCAATTACTGTTACTACATGTTTGGCAATTGTTACTGTTAGTAATAGTTACTGTAATAGTTACTGGTGGAATGAAATAAATCAGTTCAATTCGTGGAGTTTAGACGATGTTCCATGGTGGTGTAATTTACTGTGTTTAATTTATTCTTTTTCCAGGATTTCAGTGATGGCAATTAAAAATGTTTCCAGGCAGAATTGAAAATAAATATTCTTTCCACCTCTTGGCTTCAATTAAATTTTTCATTTGAGCTAAGTGTCTGCTCAAGTGGACCTCGAAGATAACATACTCGGGCGAGTCGCCAAGTTATATACTATGTAAGATTAAATTTTGACACATTTCCTTGGGCTTCTCATTCCTTTGATTTTCATCCATATTTTGGGACATATAGTTAATTTAACCCCCCTTCTTTTGAACGCTCGGGGTCTACCCTTGATTGAACCTAGAAGTGAAGCCGTAAAAATTGATAGGATCGCGCGTTCTTTAACGGATTGAAATAACAAAATTGGCTTTGGAAAAAGAAAAAACGGCCTTTAAAGAAATAAAAGGCCTTAGTCAAAATGACTTTAGTGACTTTTGCCATAGACTTCGCGTAGACCCTCGTGATCTGGTTTTTGATTGTTGTCTTATATTGAATAACGGATTGAAATAACAAAATTGGCTTTGGAAAAAGAAAAAAACGGCCTTTAAAGAAATAAAAGGGGGTCTTAGTTTTAGGTCTTAGTTTTCGAAAAAACGAAAATTAAGACTCTGGTAAGCAGTGTCAAAATGACTTTGCCAAAGACTTCGCATCTGGTTTTTGTTTATTGTCTTACAGTAAATAACGGATTGAAATAACAAAATTGGCTTGGAAAAAGAAAAAAACAGCCTTTAAAGAAATAAAAGGGGGTCTTAGTTTTAGGTCTTAGTTTTCGAAAAAACGAAAACTAAGACCCTGGTAAGCAATGTCAAAATGACTTTGCCAAAGACTTCGCATCTGGTTTTTGTTTATTGTCTTACAGTAAATTGGCTTTGGAAAAAGAAAAAAAAACGGCCTTTAAAGAAATAAAAGGGTGTCTTAGTTTTAGGTCTTAGTTTTCGAAAAAACGAAAACTAAGACCCTGGTAAAAAAGGTAAATTATAGGGGGTCTTAGTTTTAGGTCTTAGTTTTAGGTCTTAGTTTTAGGTCTTAGTTTTAGGTCTTAGGTCTTAGTTTTCGTGGGTCTTAGTTTTCGATACAACCGCAGGACAGTCGAGTGCAGAGTGAGTAGCTGTTGTTTTATATTTTCAGTTTTTTTTTAGCAGTGGTTAGCGGGAATTATTTCACCGGCTCTGTTCACCAGTGTTACGTTCAATAAGTCAAAGCAAGCAAATATACGGATATTTCTTCTAATATAAGCCGGTATTGTTTTGAAATGGAGAGACGGTTTATTGATTCCATGAATCTCAGTGTGAAGAGATTTCAAGCGTCTACCACGCGACGCTTTAATATCGCGGAATTCGGCCCGTCTGGGAAGTTAAGCGGCCTTAAAGCAAACTGTAAACATAACCCGAAATGGAAAATATTCTGTAAAGGTGAATAGAATAAATAGGTTAACGTAGATTTCTTTTGAAAGGTTTCCGCTACGGCCAACTGACCTCCAACCTCAATGGTGTCTGTGTAAAATGAGCTGCTTGCGGGTCGCCGCCGTTTGATAATATAGTTTGTTTGCAGTGCATGCCGGGAAGATGGTAATATCCTCCTTTCTTGTAAGTATAGCTCGTCATAACTTATGTTATGTTGATCTGTTCCATGAGTTCACATTGCGAGAAGTGACGGTAGGTTAAAACACTTATTGTATGCTGAAAGACAGAGAGAGTGTTTAAGGTAGCTCTCTCGCACGCAGTTTTTTCCTCCGCAGCGCTCACACATTTTTTTCTTTCTTCTTTAGCAAGTCATAATCTTAACGCCAAGAACAGGCTGTTGTAAATTTTATGTAATGAAACAAAATTAAAATTAAAAAGCTAAAATCTCTCCGACCAAAAACGGGTCATCTACCCCACACAAAACACAATATATATATATATATATATATATATATATATATATATACATACATAATTGTATATTACGCTCACTGTTCATACAGTTTGAGCACTCTCTGGATTGGGTGGAGAGCCTCGTAAGAGGTGTTCACTATTGGCATATTGCTTCGCTCACTGCTTGCAGTTTGAGCACTCTCGTGACCCCACAATGCAATCCGACAATGTGTAACCGTACATCCTGTGCCCAAGTTCAGGAGTTGCCATAAAGCCATTATGGTAATAACCGGGAGGGCACATTGTATACATAATTGTATATTACGCTCACTGTTCATACAGTTTGAGCACTCTCTGGATTGGGTGGAGAGCCTCGTAAGAGGTGTTCACTATTGGCATATTGCTTCGCTCACTGCTTGCAGTTTGAGCACTCTCGTGACCCCACAATGCAATCCGACAATGTGTAACCGTACATCCTGTGCCCAAGTTCAGGAGTTGCCATAAAGCCATTATGGTAATAACCGGGAGGGCACATTGTATACATAATTGTATATTACGCTCACTGTTCATACAGTTTGAGCAATCTCTGGATTGGGTGGAGAGCCTCGTAAGAGGTGTTCACTATTGGCATATTGCTTCGCTCACTGCTTGCAGTTTGAGCACTCTCGTGACCCCACAATGCAATCCGACAATGTGTAACCGTACATCCTGTGCCCAAGTTCAGGAGTTGCCATAAAGCCATTATGGTAATAACCGGGAGGGCACATTGTATACATAATTGTATATTACGCTCACTGTTCATACAGTTTGAGCACTCTCTGGATTGGGTGGAGAGCCTCGTAAGAGGTGTTCACTATTGGCATATTGCTTCGCTCACTGCTTGCAGTTTGAGCACTCTCGTGACCCCACAATGCAATCCGACAATGTGTAACCGTACATCCTGTGCCCAAGTTCAGGAGTTGCCATAAAGCCATTATGGTAATAACCGGGAGGGCACATTGTATACATAATTGTATTATGTATCACGTAAACAAGTGCTGCTAAGTTTATCATCTTGCAAAGTTTGAGTGTTTTTGGTTTAGCGGTTGCAAAGTTATGACTCACTGAAATTTTAAGCATTTGTATGAGAAAAGACATTCTATCCTGACTAGCCTCGCTTTCATGTTTTCCCCAAAATTTGATTGCCTATAACTTCTAAAATAAGAATATGACCTTGAAAATGCACACAATGACTTATTTTGACCTGATCTTTATCATTATTCAATTGCTTTTCTTTTCTTGAGAACCTGTCCAAACAAAAAATTGTTGGACGGCCATATTTGCATTCGGTCTATTTCCTAGTTTTTCAGGAGCATCCAATTTCTTCTTTAACGAAAATCGTACGAATCGTTGTTTAAATAATATAAACTTTCAAATGAAAAATAATAACACCAAAATAACTTTTTACAACTCAAAAGGTTTAAGGCGAAGTAATACGGACAACATTTCCCTGCAACTTGTCGTGCATCAATGTTGTGTTGTAAGTTGACATTGTTTGTTGCGCGTCCTGCCTCCTACGCATACCGAAATTTACGTGCCCGCGGTTCAAGCAGCTGACTGTCTAGGATGTCTGGTTATGCGGTGATTTTCAAGTAGTAAGCATACCCTTTTTGTCTTCTGGCTAGTTTTTGCAACAATTTTTTTAATGTGCGATTCTCTTGTCTTTGCTTACATCAGACTTAGGCCCCGTTTACACGGGTCCGGACAAATTTTTGCACGGACGAATTTTGTTCCTAGACCACGTGTTTACATGGATCCGTGCAAATTCTGTTACAGATTGCAGTGGTGTTTACACGGAAATTTGCACACTTAGCCGTTCAAAAATTCGTCCAGTTCCGCCGGTCTCGTGTAAACGCAAGGTGGAACCGTGCAAGTTTTTGTCCGTGCAAAAATTTGTCCGGACCCGAGTAAACGGGGCCTTACTATACAATTAACGAGCACAAAACATTCTTATAGCCCTGGCCCTGAAGAAGACTAGTACTATTAGTCGAAATATTGGCCATTAATAAATCTGCCCTTTGCCGTAGTGCCAGCCGTGCATCCAGTTTTGTATTCTTACACTGTTGTTTTACAATACTTTGTTATTTGACAATACTTACTCTAGAATGTGCGTTTAATTCTATAACTTTACAAGTGTAAAACTACCTTTACAATGGTTTATATATTTATTCCCAGAATACGGGTCCATGTGCATTCGATTTTCTATTTAATCTTTATGTCTTTCATCCTTTTTCATGACAGAAGAACCGAACATTTCAAGGCCCTCACTAAAAGTGACTATACATCAGCAGGACATCAGCCATTGCTCATCATATCAAATCACTGGTTACAACATTAATTACAGTTTAATTGCGATCATTTTAATATTTTAGCGTCCGGAAAAACAGACAGTTCACTGTAAAATTAAGGAGACTTTGCTCATTCAAGAACAGCCTTCTTTAAATGTTAACGTCAGCAGTGAGAAGCTGTTGCTTTATTACTTGTATCTTTTAAGACTGACAGTCCGTTTAAATTACTGTTAAGATTGTTTTTTCTTAATCTTGGTTCCAGCTGACCCCTATTTTGAACTATATAAACAGTTTTTAAACACTGTAACGGTTACTTTTGAAAATGTATGTTGCTTAGCATACCGAACGTCAACTTTTTTATAAAAATGCGTTGGTTTACCATGTTTATCACCGCTGTTTGTGTTTTATTTTTAATCCAGTTGCGATCGCCTAAGAAAAAGAGTTTAATTAAAACCAAACTAGCCAATCTTACCCACTTTGTCAAAATACCTTTAAACTCGTTATTACATCACGCAAACCAGCCCCAACGTACTACTTTAACAATCCACGCTATCAAAACAAAACCAATCAAAGTAATCAAACTCTTATTAACCATGAAAAAAATAGTTTGAAAGTTAACACTTTTATTCACACGCACCTACTAAATTAACACTGATGAAAAGTCTCAAATAACTCCTCTCGCTTTCATGGTCATATATACTACACTTTAAGACATTAGCTCTTTCCTCTTTAGAATGTCCACTTATGCCGTTATTTGTTTGCTAACTCAAAAAATAAAAACGCTACACTTCCTTTGTCTTTTTTGCAAGATAACTACTGGCCCCGTAATTTGTCCTTCAAATTAACGTAACCTTACCTTGTTTCGCATTAACGAGATGGCTCTTAGAGCCCTTTGATTCTATTACTGTTCAGTTGAGATTAAACGCTGTTAGAACCAAGTTAAGTTTCTTGCTTGTCTACTACTGCGTGCCAGTTCGTGATTTGACCCCGTATCTGCAGAGAGTAACGGCACTTCCCTGCGAGGGAGTTACCCTGGCATTTGAGTTTTTGTGTTTCCCCAGAATTGCTGGTGTTGTCCCGAGTACAAACGCAGAGTTTCTGTAAAGCCTTTCGTCGTTCAAAATGGAAAAACCTTTAGTTACAATTCTTAGCTTGCGTTGCTTTTGATGGAATATATCTTCTCTTGCCGTCATTTTCGGGAATTGCTAGCAAAGTCTCGAAAATTTTAGTGTTGCTTTCGGAAAGCCGTTACTTCCGGGTGGCTAGAATTCTCGTTATTATTATTATTATTATTATTATTTTACATCTTTGATTTAATTTTTAATTTTGCGGATTTTGGTCATTTTTACGAGTGCTAGTTCATAAAAAGAGACTTCTTTGCAGTCTACTTTCGCTCTCAGTTGGTGTCTTAATGTGCAACAACCCCCCCCCCCCCCCCCTCCCAATTGTACCACTGTGGGGGTATAAGTTTGCGTGTACGTCCGAAGGTTAAGGCATTATAAATCGAACAACCCATAAATAATTTTTACGTCTCATTTCGATTTATACGACTTTTAACACGCAGATCGATGCATAACTATAATCGTATTCGGCTTTTATCACCTTTCCGGCTTAAAAAAGAACTGTAGCTTTACCAGAATTCATTTTTGCTCCGGCGAGGCAGGAAAAGGCATCGGTCTGAAGAACAAAGAAAACATGTTTTCCTTAAACTATAATAAATAAAGACAGGAGATTTCGAGGACCTATAGACTACGAGTAGTCTCCCTTTCTTTCAGACGGTTAAGAGGTAGGGTAGGCGGTTTTCGCGCCTGCTTGAATAAAAGAGAAAGAGAATATAAGAAGAATAAGAATAAGAATATACGAGAATAAGAGAAGTCTATTAGGAAATCAAAAGCAACAGAAATCATGCAAAAGGTTTAATCTTACCAAGCACATGCCTTTCGGGCAGTTTAAAACGCTCGTCGCACTATTAGGTTTTGCTCCAGCGAGGCAAGAAATGGCATCAGTGAGTCTGACGGAAAAATTGGTCATATATTTTCCATAAGTATTTATAAATAATAATGAAAACAACAAGGTAGGAGAAATTTAGGAAAATAGACTACAAGCAGTCTCTCTTTTCTTCAGGGATGTTCGGACAAGAGAAACGTGCCTCCTCGCAGCGAGCACCAGGCAGGCAATTTTCACGATTGCTCGCGTGTTTCTCTAGCGCGACCCAGTATTCTTGAGAAAGAAGATAGGCTTATAGGGAAACAACATCATCAAGGAAAATCATATAAACGGCAATTCCTACCAAGCACAGGCCTTTCGGGTAGTTTGATAAAATACCCAAAGCTCCCTGCTGAGATGGAATGGCTAAAGCCATGGCAAAGAAAATAAACTTGAAAGTTGCAAACCTCATCGTCATCCGGCACTCGAAGATATCGATGTGGATTGTTAAGAATTACACGCTTTATGTCTTCGATTCGACATTCGGCATCGTTGACGACAATAGTAGGGAACATGTTCGATGATCTTGTTCTTGAAAGAAACACGGAAGCTGATACTTCTCAAATAAATCCCGCACGTTCGAACTGCACGTTCGAACTGCACGTTCGAACTGCATGGTCGACATCTAAATTCTCCTAACCTTCTTTCTTACGTTTTATTTAATTTACCATGAGAGAATTTTACTTGTCAGTACGGTTATCCCAAAATTGTCAGGTACTTAATTGTCTTGATTTAGTAGTAGAAATTGACAGTGAATTGATGACTTTTTAGAGGGTAAGCAGTCGCCCTTTTTCTTCATATCCGAAAGGAAAAGAAAAAGACTACTTGAAGTCTTTGGAAGGCAATTCTTGAACTAATTTCCACGTTTAAACTAGAATAACAAATTTCAAACTACAATTCCAGAGATAAAATGAAAAAACAAATAGCCGTTACTCGATGTTTAGATAGACTTTGAATTAACATGCCGGATGCATATTCATTTTACTTTCGATTTATCTCAATCTCATTGCCAGTAATACGTTCATAAAAAGACTTGTTATCATGAATGTCCATGACTCGGCTAGAATTGACACATATACTGTATCAATTCGTCGGGGGATAGGTACTTCGGGCAATAAACAACGTAAGAAAGATCTGGAGTTGCTTTGATCTTAATGCGGTTAAAAATGTTCACAAAATTTACCATAAAATATAAACACAAGACGAGGCGTTTGTTTCGAAGAGAGACCCATGTAAGCATACGTAGCATACCTTTGAGTATATTGTTAAACTTTGCCTGTGCTTTATAATTATTTTAAAGTCATTATATAATTATCGCCGGATCCTACAGATCCCGGCGTCTCTGTAGTAGTTTTTGATTATCAAATAATTGGAGAAGCAATATAACGGAAAGACTCGCTCGCTGGCTTGTTTTGGACGCAGCGCTAGAATGAGAGGTCATAACCTACGTGCGGACGTCTCCAACTCCTTCCTTCTTTGGTAGGAGTATAAAGAGCCCAACAGAGGTTAGAGAAAGCCGAGTAACTATATATGAGCAGACTCCTAAATCGTTATGGTAGGATGCAGGATGCTTAACGCCTTTTTAGACTTGCAAATTGAACACTTATCTACATAAAAAAATAATCCCAATTACTTAAACTTTTCGATAACTTAGGACTTAGAATCAATTAATTGGGACTAAAGGCTGCTTTCTTTGTATTAGCTATATTTTACAACAGTAATTCTAAACCAGAACACCGTCCAATTCTGATAATGACTCGAACCAGTAAATTCTGTATTCTATACACGTACGATGATTATTCCTTCCAATTGTTCCCACTAATTCGACGTGGCCAACTTGAACTCAGTGTATAATTTGTTATAAAGGTACCGCAACGAAGTACCTCATTAAGAAACAAGGTAAGGTACGAAAGTATAATTTTCTTGCATTGAAGTACCCATTGATCTACACTGTATTAAATTTTGATTGATATAAAAGTTTTGTGATTGACTTTAATTTGAATATTATTTTATTTTGTTTTAGAAAGCACAACACGCGGTAAAGACAAATTGAACGATTGGACATGATTTATTTGGTACTGGGTGCACAACATTGAAACAAACCTTTTCGATGATATGCGAGCCACTCTCGATAACGCCCGATAAACTCGAACTGTTTTATCATTTCTCTCGAGTGTTTGATTACTGAAATTCCACTGTTTATACAGACTGTTTTCAGAAGATCACTGAACAAACTGAGAAATTACAAATAACGTGATTTGAATATAATCATGTACATCTTTCACGTGGCCTATAGAGCGGTTGCACGTAACGTCACGGCGGCCATATTGGTGTCCCAAAACAATGAAATGGCGGCCATATTGGTGTCCAAAGCGAATCCAATGGAACTTTAGCTCTATTCTTATTCAAATAGCACTCCAATATGGCCGCCGGTCACGTGAGTAAAAACACGATTGCAAGGATCAGGAAGCGCAGGATATTACTTACCTTTAGCAACCTTTGGGTGTAGAAAGCGTTTAAGTACGCGGATTAACAAAATATGTAGATCTTGGAGCACGAACAAGAACACCTCACAGCTAAATTTGGGAGACTTTGATATGCCACTGTTGTAACTGTTTCAATATTCATGCGTTTATTCCCAAGCGGCCCTTGGGATTTGACTGGTGACCACGTGATCATTCTGTGCAACTTTCAAGGCTTCAGCTCTATGGCTAAAGCAAATTGCATCAATCTCTGTGTTTCTCGTGGGTGATAATCGCGGTTGAACTTAATCCATAACACTGTAAAAAACTACGAAGAATAGAAACGTGCTATAAAATAATCACAATAATTCTAGAATGTATTTTTACTGACGGCCTTTTTTGTTTAAGTAATGATCCGCATAAGAAGGATAGCGCTGAACGGCAATGGAATGTCAAACACGATGGAATGTCAAGATATTTCATTGTTACAACTAGTGATCTCATTGGCCCAGACTCAAAAACCGCTAAAAAGTTAAGGTTCAAGGTGCATAGTCTAAATTTTTTAAGGTTTCAAGTATTTTGAGACCCAATCGCACAACATGCAATTTTTAAAAGATATTGTATTTGGGGAACTTCATCAAAGAAGCAAAATTAGTAGCTATTGTCTTCTGCTATTCTGATTGGTTAAGCACGAACATTTTCTAAAATATATTTGACGCAAATGGATTTTCTGTATTTTTATAATGAAATATAATTATGAACCATCAGCTCCTTCTCTATTCTTAAAATCAAAGATATTCTATGTGGGAAAGAAAGGTTCAAGGTGCATTTTGTCAATTTTTTTTAAGGTTTCAAGTAATTTGAGACCCAATCGCACAACATACAATTTTTAAAAGAAATTGCATTTGGAGAACTTCACCAAAGAAGCAAAATTATTAGCTATTGTCTTCTGCTATTTTGATTGGTTAAGCACGAACATTTCCTAACATTTATTTGACGCAAAGTGTATTTTTTTATTTTTATAATGAAATATAATTATTAACCATCAGCTCCTCCTCTATTCTTGAAATCAAAGATATTCTATGTGGGAAAGAGCTAATGCCGCAGAACAATGAAGTTTGCTATCGTTCTTATGTGGAACAATACTTAATCACGAAGAGGATTAAGTAAATAAGTAAGTATTTTTACTGAGAGAGCAGCTGATAAAATATATCATATTTTTTCTCAATCAAAACCACTTATTACTTAGAAAAATGCGAACATGTGATGTGTTTTATAAATTGAAAACAACTCTACTAGTCTCTGCTGCAGCTTATGTAAGAATAATGTCATGAATTTTGGTAATATAATGCCAGAAGCCTGTATGTCGGACTTTGCCAAAGAAAACGTGCCATTGGCTAATTCATTTTATTCTGATGTTAAACAAAGAATATATCAGTGCTGTTTATCACAAAACGTGGTGAAACAACCCTGCAGCTAAGTTCATAAATGTGTCGTAAAACTGAACAACGATCATTTAAGGCGCAATTGCTGACATAATAATTGGTCGAAGTTTCTTGTAGATAAGATGTGATTTGAGTATAATTCTGGATTCTTGTTTTGCGATAAAATGATTTATTACACGACTAAGACAGCCAGAGGTCCAATAACTAAAATGAACCAATCAGAATGCTCTATTGCCGGTCCAATATTTTCTAAGTATTGGACCTGGCATTGTCCTGAATGATCCTGTGCGTTCCTCCCGCCGGCAGGAGTCACTGGAAAAGTTGAAAATTTACATTGTATGTAAATAACATGTAAAGATACTGTAAATGATAATTTACATGCTAATTTCCCTTTTACATGTTATTTTCGAACCTGTAAATAGCATGTAAATATAAGAGAAGATCCTGTAAATTACTTGTAAATCGAAAAAGGGAGCCTGGATGGAACCCTGTAAATAACATGTAAATCGAAAAGGGGGGCTGTCATGTAAATCGAAAAATGGGCTATCCTGTAAATAACATGTAAATCGAAGAAGGAAGTCTGTGAGGAATCCTGTAAATAACATGTAAATCAAAAAAGGGGGGCTATCATGTAAATCGAAAAAGGGGGGCTATCCTGTAAATAACATGTAAATCGAAAAAGGGAGCCTGTAACTAACCCTGTAAATAACATGTAGATTGAAAATGGGAGCCTGTAAGGAACCCTGTTAATAACATGTAAATTGAAAAAGGGGGGCTGTCAAGACCCTGTAAATAACATGTAAATTGAAAACGGGAGGCTATCTAGATCTTGTAAATAGAAAAATAGTACAGAAAAATAGATAAATATGTTTTATTTATCAATGCTATGTCTTCAACTGAAAAACATTTTTGCAACACCATACCATAATTTAAGGACCTTACTGTTTAGACAAATACAGCTGTAAGTCTAGCAATGCAATAGTCCCAATTTGTTTAGATTTAATGCTGGTTCCTTATTATCACATAAAATATTCCATGCCACAAAAATGAATACAACTTTACAGTTTTAGACGGAATGTGCAAGGCATGTCACTTTAAATGCATACATGTTAATAATAATCTTTATTGAGGATGCCAACTTCACCAGTAGTGACTTACAGAGGGATCATCTACATTGTAAAAGACTATAAGATGTTAATTTTCTTTCACTTGTTGAAAAAGACCACGAGCATCTGTGCCCTGGCCAAATGGAGAGACAAGTCAACATCAATAATGTTACATCAATAACTTTCGTCCAATTCGGTCAAGCATAGATTCTTGTGGAAGTTGACGCAAGTTTTTAATATCACTTAATCAACCATTGCAAGTTATCGCAAGTTGCTGTCACTACTGTTTACTTTGGTTTGGGTGTATGTGCAAGACTACATGTACATTGAAATGGCTTGTTTTACAACTTGGAACAACTTGCAGACATATACTTGCAGTCAGTTTGGCCAGGACTTAAGTGGGTATTTTTCTGCCTATGACTAAATAATATTAAAGGGACACTGTCACCTATTTTTAGTATCACTTTGAAAAGCCAAAAAACATATTTGTTTCAATGGAAACCTACAAATAATGGTCCAGTTTTGTTAACAAATACTCTACCAGTGCACAGAAACTAGTATTCGTTATCTTTGGCTGCGGATAGCCAGGATGGAAATGGATTGCAACTTGAAAAAATTGGCCAATTTTTTCAAGTTCCTCCCAAGAGTCGTGGAAAAATCGCAGAAAAACTTATTATGGTTTGTTCTTCCTTGCAGAAATCACTTGATATTATCTTCTTGTATAGTTAGCTCTGTTCTCTTTTTTTTCCTTATTGTTGTTGTATTGTAATTGAATAAGTGTGAATAATAAACTTGAACTTGAACTCGGTGTTCTTAAAACAATTTTATGTTTGAGCAAAGGTACTTAGTGTATTTTGACCAAAGCAAAGCAAAATGTTCGTGACAATGTCCCTTTAAGGCAAGTTTTAACAAGTATTTGTCCATAGTATTGTCATAGGCAGCTGCCATTGTGTTTACATGACAAATTTTGTCATGTAAACACAATGGCAGCTGACTATGACACAGTCTTTTGTCATAAAAACTGGCATTTCATGCCTACTGTAACTATATAACTAAAATGCTATTTTTAGTAGAACCTATATGGCACAGTATAGTAACTGATCATTTTTTAGCATTCTTTGTTTCTGTTTTGCACTGTTCCTTTCAAAGAGCTACATGTACACTGTACATTGACTGCAGCTTTGGTATCTTTTCTGCCAGAGCTTGGCCATGGGGATGCTCTTGCTCTTAAAGCCTGCGAAACAAAACAAAAAACAGCTGCAGTGAGCAGAAGTCTGTCTTGTAGTAGTCTGCTTAATACAGTCAAACCTCTATTAAGCGGTCACCCTTGGGGAATAGCCAACTGACCGCTTAATAGAGGAGATTGCTTAAAAGAGGTCAAGTTTACAGTAAATATGGGGAGCGATTTAATTCCGGGCATTTGTTAAGTGACCGCTTAATAGAGGGTGACCGCTTAATAGAGCACCGCTTAATATAGACTGTAACTAAGGCAACTGCTCTTTGTGTCCAGCTTTTATCAAAAGAAAAGTGGGCAGTACACAGCAGCTGATCTTGCTTTACTGGACCAGTTTCATCTGATACATGTTAGTACAGACTTCATCAGGGATTTTGAACAAGATTATGTGCAGACCTTTTTTTGTACACACCATTTACACTTCAACATTCCATACAAGTAATACCGACAAGAATTAGAATTATTGTCATCTACAGTAGGTTTTTGGATGTCTCTTGTTCTACCAAATCTGTTGAGACAAGAGCAGGTCCAAGGTTTTTGTCTGTTGCGAGGGCAAAGTTAATTTAAAATTTATCAGCCGGGTTATAATTAGCATTTCTCCTTTAATTAATAGGCCAGGTACCTGCAGCCATGAATATAATTATGCCAAAATGGCATTAAAGATCTGACAAAATGCTGTCACTTGCTGAACTGAAGCTACAATCTGTAATCAGTATAAATGTGGTCACAAAGATCTGACAACATACTGTCACCTGCAACTGACCTGTGCATAAGATTTTACATTATGAAAAGCCTAGTGGAAACTACATGTAAAGCTTGTTTTTATTAACAATTTAAAGGCCACAACATCCCAGTTATACATGTTAGTCCTGGGCTTATACAAATTTGTAAGAGTTTATTGGATGATAAGCACAAAGTATTGTGATACAGTACTGTTCAATTATTTCAGTCGGTTTATGTTTTTTATGTAAAGAATTGTTGTGGAGGAGATGTGTGAAGCTTACATCCAGAAGGGTCCCTAAATAAACACCTGGTTCAAATTTTTCTGGGTTAACAAGATTAAGTTTTAAACAAAGACCAGGGACATTTAACTCAAGAAAATACACAATGTACCAAAAATTATGTCTATGTTGTGGTTCAAATTTTTCTTTGGTTTAAATTTTTTTAAACCAGTTTGATTTTTGTTTACCTTTGTCTCTGAATATGGTAATCAATCTGAGACAAAAGAAAATTAAAATTAAACCGGTTTAAAAAAATTTAAACCAAAGAAAAATTTCAACCACAACATCTACATCAAAAGAAAACAACACCAAATTATGTTATTCCATACAGTAGTCAACTAAAACACTGATTTTTAGATCAGACCTAAGGATCCCATTTGAATAATGTTTAGTGCCGCAGCAAAATATTAACACAATCATTGTACATGTAGGTGCCAATGTCAGTTACTTAGGTGCCTAATTGCTAATAGGCTCCTGTTAGAAAACAGCCTTATTGTGTACATGGACATATAACATCAATAATTATTCTCTCACCATAAAAAGCTCTCCTTGAATCTCTTTGAATAATGCCATTTCTAATGTGAGAAAAGAAATCATAAATTACATGTTATGTATTTCAAATTGAGAAAATATGAAGCATACTCCCACATCACTGCTATACATTAAATATATTATCCTCAGAGTCACT
This sequence comes from Dendrophyllia cribrosa, assembly GCA_024195265.1. Lineage (NCBI taxonomy): Eukaryota > Metazoa > Cnidaria > Anthozoa > Scleractinia > Dendrophylliidae > Dendrophyllia > Dendrophyllia cribrosa. The sequence continues at coordinate 42,831,156 of JAJLRJ010000005.1, read as the reverse complement.
TTTTAATATTACCAGTGAATAATATACATGAACATCGCCAAACCTTTAATAATATACATGAAAAAATTACTCGATTCTGATTGGCTAAGAGCAGTGCAGTTCAAGTTTAACACCAGTGCTAAACGTGTAACACCGGTGCAAAAAGTGTAACACCAGTGCAAATTACAAATCGAAAAAAAAATTTTGCAAAAAAAAACAAACAATCCAAACAAAAATGGATGCAAATTTTTTCATGTATAATTATTAAAAAGTAATCATACGGTTTTCTCGTTCAATTTGGGATTAATTTGCACTTGTGAGTTTTTCAAAAAGCTCAAATTGCACTCGCCGAAGCGGCTCGTGCAATTTTGAGCTTTTTGAAAAACTCACTTGTGCAAATTAATCCCAAATTGAACTGGAAACTGTATGATTACCTATACAATGTACTTATACCGCAGGTTTGCGTTTAGGAAAAAAAACTGACTTGTAAACACAGTGTACAAAAGGAGGATTTTACCATCTTCCCGGCATGCACTGCAAGCAAACTATATTATCAAAAGGCAGTGACCCGCAAGCAGCTCATTTTACACAGGCGCCGTTGAGGTTGGAGGTCAGTTGGTCATAGCAGAAGAAATGTTAACCTATTTATTCTATTCACCTTTACAGAATATTTTCCATTTCGCGTTATGTTTACAGTTTGCTTTAAGGCCGCTTAAATTCCCAGAGGGGCCAAAACCCTCAATCGGCGTCACACGGTAGATGCTTAAAATCTCTTCACAGATTCATGGAATCAATAAACCTTCTTGCCATTTCTAAACAATGCCGGCTTATATTAGAAGAAATATTCGTATATTTGCTTGCTTCGACTTATTGAATCTAACACCGGTTGTGTTGTTTTTAGTTCAAAATCAATCTTTGCTTTTCTCGCAATTTTCTGAATTTTGTATGATACAAGCATTTAATCATTCAGTTTTCATCTTACTGTACATGTATATTTTCCTGTGACCAACATAAAACTCTATTCAGAAGTCATTCACCTGAATTTTAACCAAAGCATGCTGGACAGACGGTAATATCCTCCTTTCAGTTTCAAGACAGAACAATTTACAGCTCTTATACGTGTATATTAAAATTTTGCTTTTGTCGATCTTGGTGCATATTCACACTCTAAAATACTATGAACAACAATACAGATAATAATACAGTGTAAAGAAAATTTCTATGCACCCAAAACTACCTAGCTTGCACTTTATACTGATACTAAACCTACACCACTGCACATGTACAGGGGTGTAGCTAAGAAAAAACTGAGCAGGCTCATTAACAAGCCCAGCTGGTTTTTCTGGCTTGTGCACCTTCAGAATCACCCCAAGTCTTTTTTTTCTAGTAAAATATCAGCCAGTGATAAGTTCTTTTTCAGCTGGTGGAATTAGCCGGTAACCGGCTCTTGGCTACATCCCTGCACATATAAGAAAAACACCCTCATCTCTCTCTACAGTTACATTTGGTTATTATTTTATTACTCAACATGTGTTGCTTTTAACTGATTAGAATATTTGATTTCACATTGGGAGTTTAAAAAGAATGATGCAATCCATTCACAATTACAGTGTATGAACATTATTTTTGAATAATGTGCAGAAAGAGGTGACCGATAATTTTTAACTTTAATACTCCATAGTACAATGTACAAGTCAATCCCACTCATCAAGACCAACAGGGTATTTTTACTGTCTTTAAGTGATCAACCAAGTTACAATCTTGGATGTTATAAAATTCAGACTGCAGATTGCAGACTGGCATAAGCACATATTACAATGTAGGTATCAAGTGCAGTCTGCTGACTGGGTATAAAAAGCAGACTGAGTCCAAAAACTGTCACTTTATCCTAATTTATGACTTAATCTATTAAGCAATCCGCTGCAAAACTTGCCTTCTAAGCCTTAGAGTAGATGTCTCATATCTTCTTCTTTCTGACGGTATTCTATTTTCCACAATCACACAAGATAACTGTGAACATCTTAACATCTTTAATCTGTAATGTTATAAAAATGAATTGTATGGAGTACCTATCAGAGATACAAATGTAGTCCACACAACTGCACACCACTGTAGGCACTAAGAAATATTTTTGGTCTTACAACTGTATATTAATATAGTCAGTATTTTATACTCAGTCTGGAGTTCAAAATCTAAAGTCTATAATATGCACTTATTGACTGAGTGGGAGGGCCCGGACAGGAAAATATTTGGCTCGAGGTCATGGCGTACGGACCGAGCGCAGCGAGGTCCGTGTGCCATGACCGAGAGCCAAATATTTTCCCGTTGGGCCCGACCTAACTCAGTCAATAAGTATTATATAAATATAATATGACTAGAAAGTACAAGAAAAGTCGTGCAGTGCGAGGCTACTTGAACTTGAGCGGGGCCGGACGGCTTTTTCTGGACCAGCTCACGTCAACCGGTCAGGCCCCGCTCACGTCACCTTGCGATTCTATTTTCTGTAGGATTGCATCAGTGGGGCCATACGGTCATATTATAATGACTTTTATTTATTACACAACATACATGTAGCATTTGAGGGCACAAATAAGCAACAAAACCAGTCAAATATGCCATGTTATTGCACTTGTCTTGACTATAGGCTAGAGACACATTAAATTTTTTTCAAAAACTTATATTTGGGAATAGATGATTGTTGTACATGTATAATAGTAATAATAGGTAAATTATATAAAAAATAACATATACATGTATAACAAACAATTTAATCAGCAGAACGTTGTGTAATGGGGCCAGGCATTTTTACTCATCATGCAGTTTTTATTTTTTCTCACCTGATTTTTAAAAATACAAAGCCGTATTACGCAACTTTTCGCTGAATAACCTCTATTTATACTGACCAGTCACAATACAATCTGCATATTTAAGCTTAATTTATAGTTAATGTTGTTGTTTTAAAGACTGAGTTGACTGTGAGTTTAGCCAAGTAGTAAAATCAACTGCTGCTGTGGTCACAAAGTGGTTGACTGTGATTTTAGGCAAGTATCCTTGCCGTTTTATATTTTTCGCTCTCACCCTTTTACATTATTTTTCACTTGGCACGCTTAAAGAACGAGAAATACACACAATGCTTTTGTTTCGTTGTGGAGGTCAGTTACAGTTGTTATGAAAATAATGTTGACTGTGGGACTGCAGACCGCAGTAGCAGCTCCAAAGAGATTGCGGGTTTATTATGTAAATTATGATTTGGTGACTGCCGGACCATGCCACAGTTGCAGTCTTGATTTATGTAGCTAAAAATGGGCCAGGTATTCTGCCCCTTCATGTATTGTAAAGCTTTGCAGGTATAAACTTGTATGTACATGTATATGTAATAACGTGTGTTCATGCATTGACCTGTGTTTTTGTAACTCTCTGTAAAATATACCCTAGTGTACATTTCTCAAAACTGATCTTTTTCGATTCATTTTCTATCAAGTCGTGGCAGTTTAAAGTGAAATATATCCCACCATTTTTGTAAAACTAAACTGATTTGAGTATTAAGCATTTCGGAAATCAATTGAATTTGATATTTGTTACATGTACATGTAGATTCATGCCAGAAATGCACGCATGGTTGACAGTACAAATTAAATCGAAACGCTACCCAGCGGTAAAAACATACCTGCAAAGATGCGTGGGTTCTTCTTCATTCTTTTAGGGCATTTTGTATTGAGATTTCCACTGAATAAAGCCGTTTTAAGGCTCGAAGCCTCGCAAGGAGTCGAACTCGACCGTTGAAAATATCCCGCCTTCGCCGCCTTCGGGTCAGTGGCCTTCATTATTCAACGGTGGATGCGTCATGTACAGGGACATAGATTGTACCCTTTCTTTCGCCCTGAGTTGCATGGATTAAATTACCGGAAATATTTTGGAGAATTAACTCGAGCCGTCAGAGGAAAACTTAAAACAGTTCGAGTTAATAAAATTTCAAGTTATTGGGGGTAACGAATAATTGTAATAGAGCGAAGCAGGGGAAAACTACCTTTAGTTCTAGCTATCGAGAAGTTCGATACTGTGACTCTCTAGCCCTAGAGGAGGGGAGGCGCGAAGCGCCGATGCTGACACGCGTGTTTCAGCTTTTCGTGCTCCTCCCTCGAACGTTAGAGAAAGTTAGTGAGAGAAACCGAATGTCTGTTACTCGGTCGCTCGATCGGTAGATTGGATGTAAACTTTTATGGTTAATTCCGCTGACCAGTGGGTATGTACTAATTTTTCGCGTTTGGACCGCAGTTTGGAATCCTCTGAAAGCACAAGCTGTAGAAAACGAAACCGATCTGCAGAATTGAGGGGGGTGGGGTGAGAGTGAGCCCGGAGGGAAAATGTTTGAGACTGTAAAACATTTCGGCCTTTAAGACATTAATTTTTAAAGCAAAAAGGGGAAGGGGACAACCACCGCTGGAATTCAAATTGATATTTCAAGACTTTAATATGCTACGTGGCTCAACATTTACTTGTACCCTTCACATTATCATTGCCACGAATTACCACCTTATTACCCACGATCTGCTCCCTTACGGCCTCGTGGTTCAAGCGGTAGAGCGACGGAAGATCTGATTCGGAGGTCGTGGGTTCGAATCCCACCGAGGTCAAAGATGTTTTCTTTTCCTCGTGTGGTCCCTCATTTCCTTACTGAGGCTAACGCTCAGTGCAGGGAAATTTATGGGTTGACCTTAGTACTATAATTTACACACAGAGTTAATTCTCTGATTCCTTGTTATTTGTAAATGTTGATTACAGTACGGTAAATGTTGCCAGTCCACAAAAAAATCCTCCATACATAGGCCAGGCCTCTTCCATTATTAGTTCGTCGCTATTTTAAAGACGATATCTGATTGGTCAGATCAAACTGCGCGGTCATGAAAACGAAAATAAAAATAACCTTTACAGCATGGCCGCTAACTAATAACATATTTCAAATAAATATCATGGGGTACGGGGTTCAGTTCTCTTACTTCATTTTCTCTTGAGTTTCATTATTTTGTATAAATAAAGTCCAGTTTTGTCTCGGCCAGTCTAAATTTACCCTTTTTATCAGTCTTGTTTATAATTATACTGGTTTTAACTTAAGGCGCCGAAAATAGAAGCTTGCATATATGAAATGGGCGAAACGTGTGTAGTTTTGCGCCCAATTTATAAATAGAAATTGGCAACCTTTATCTTTATTTCTAAAATTGCGAACAAAACATTCGACGAAAGTTATTCAAGGTGGTGTCCCTATGTGTCCCGTCAATCGATCTGCTCTCAAGCGCTTTTATATCCTTGAGTTTTTCTACTGAACTGCGTAAGTAAACCTTAAATGTCACACATATCGTATCGTATTTTCACGGGTTGGCTCAAATGAGCCTTTTATTCGATTTACATGTTCTTTACAATGTTCCTTACAGACTCTCTTTTTCGATTTACATGCTATTTACAGGTTAGCCTCCCTTTTTGTATTTACATGTTATTTACAGGATAGCCGCTTTTTTATTTACATGTTATTTACAGGGTTCCTTACAGGCTCCCTTTTTTATTTACATGCTATTTACAGGTTAGCCTCCCTTTTTCGATTTACATGTTATTTACAGGTTAGCCTCCCTTTTTCGATTTACATGTTATTTACATGATAGCCTCCCTTTTTTATTTACATGTTATTTACAGGTTAGCCTCCCTTTTTCGATTTACATGTTATTTACAGGTTAGCCTCCCCTTTTCGATTTACATGTTATTTACAGGATAGCCTCCCTTTTTCGATTTACATGTTATTTACAGGGTTCCTTGCAAGCTCCGTTTTACGATTTACATGTTATTTACAGGGTCTAGATACTGTAAATGTGTGTGAAATAATTTCCATGTTATTTACATGACCCTTTTTTTTCTCACTGTAACAAGAACCATGTAAATAACTATTTACAGTAGATTTACATGTGTGCTCAAACCTGTAAATTTCATGTAAATTTTATTTACAAAACCCTAACATGTAAATCGCAGTTTACAAAGTATGTAAATCCATATTTACATGTTGTAAATTTATTTTTACATGTGCATGTAAATTTTCAACTTTTCCTGTGAGTCGTGTAATAAATCTCTTATTAACCAAGCTTGCTCGGGACCGTGCTGGGAGAATATCGGCCCTCGGTTTTTCTGTACGGACTGTACTGTCAAGACCTACTGTCACTACTCACTAGACCGAATTTTGTCATGTTTTTAAGAATCTTTGATTGACTTTGGAGACGAAATCCATAGGCCAGCTGTGCTGTGTCAACTTTTTGTTGAGCAAACACGATATAGAAGTCTACCTATGACGGCCGTCAATTACATCTCAACAGGTGGAACAATAATAAAGCAGCCAAGTTGATGAACGTCTCATAAAATATCATACATGTTCGTCAAAGATCATTCTGTACTGAGCCGCAACTCTGACATGATGATTCCGCGAAGTTTTATTGCTGCTGTTTTCCTCACCACAATAACGACTGCAGCCGTTGTAGGTAAGCGGCAAATTTTCAGAATCGTGCATCTGTGCCCCATCATCGACGTTTTACGTATATGCCTATTAAGCAAGTTTCATCTTTGTTCAATGAAATACTCAAAAATTTATTAAGAACTAACACCGATCTCTGAAGTCAGTGATGCAAATGATTATAATTACATTCTTTGAAACACGCAACTGTTTTCCCAAACTGACTTACATCGAAACTATTTAATTTATATTTTAGACGTGGAGCCTCCAGTGTTTACATTTTGTCCAAGCGACATCTTATTTGACGATTTAACAGAAAGCGAATACGTGTCGATTGGCAGCGTCCTATAGCTACAGATAATTCCGGTGATCTTCCAACTCCCCCCCCCCCATTCATCTAACCGCCAATCTGGATCCTTTTTTGGCGTTCCTGGTGAATATCAAGTGGAATATACGGCGGTTGATGGGTCTCACAATGTCGATTCGTCGTGCACCTTTCGAATAACTTTAAAACGTAAGTTGATGTAACTACTACTAAAAATAATATATGGTTTATTGATATGGAATAGCACCTTCAGGTGAATTTCTTCATATTTACAACGAATAAAAATCCTAAATGCTGAAATTACAAGATAATAAATCCATAACTATAATTTATAAGCTACTTAAAACTGCAGCTAGAAACCCGCAGTTTGTCACTATCCGCTTGCAGTTAAAGAGCTACTGTACAACACATAAAGGAACAAGCTGACAAAGAATAAGAAATATAGTAGGCCTAGCATTTCATTAACTTTCGAAAAAAAGACAAGAAAATGAAATGTCAAGATTTTGAAAAGGTAGCACAACAATGCTTCATTTTTGTTTTTGAAACGCGTTTGAGCTGTTGGTTTTTTTTATCTCTCCGTTTGCGCTTTTTATGATGCCATCAAGTACAAACATTCTTTGTTTGTTCTTGTTTTTTTATCGGTCGTTTTTCATTTTACAGCCAAATCTTGTATCACGTAGGCCTGCCCCCAAAAATAAAGCCTTGGCCTGTGTGGACTTTAGTGGCGAGGATAAAGTGTGTGCTGTGACGTGCAAAAGCGAGTTCGACTTTGCCTTCGTTCCTCCGTAGCTGTATCTTTGTCGGTCGGGATCATGGGTCTCTTTTCCTCCGTTTTTACCGCGGCCACCAGCTCCTTGGCCAGACTGCTCTGGTAAGATTCTTAGTAAGATTGTCAAACTAATATTATTTTCAACCGGCGAGACGAGTATAAATAGCACTGATCCATCCCTGTTTGATAACACATTTTATTAGTACACAAGTGAACCGCCAATAATGAGCACGCTTTCCCTAGTTCTTTCTTCGCCCCACAGACAAGGACAATCATCCTCCGTTCTCCTTCCCACTTCTTATCCATAAAACATACACAGTAACTTAGCTCAGAATAAACGTAAAACTTTGTCTCTTAATGAAGCGATCACCGTTATTTAAGTGAGTGTGAAACGCGTTTTTAAATAGTTCCACTGATAAATGTTAGCAAACATTCACGAAAACCCATTGTTACATTAGTTAACGTTTCTTTCTGCATCTGATAGATAGAAAATCCCCAATCCTCACTTCCACACTCGCACAAACAAAAAGCAGCGACTCACCCCTTAACAGCGGAAAATAAGAGCTACCCCCTTCTCCCGCGATAGTGGGTTAGGCTTCAGCCAAACCCGAATATTATTTTACTATAAGAAGTGTAAGAAAGGCATGTAGCACAGGCTAAAAGATTATTTATCTACTTAAAGGAATCCCTTATAAGAAGATTTAAAGTTCCATCATATATCTTAAATGAGGTCTTTGTTAGACTTCGTTAAAAATATCGATTTACAGTTTTCTTATTTTGTTTAATTTCAGTGCAAGCGAATCCCTCTTCTTTGAAGATGAACCTTTCGCCTTTCCATTACTTTGAGGGTGATGCAAATCAGGATCCGAACGTCATAGAAGTTATAAAAAATAACTTCCAAGATCTTCTGACATCGGGCTTTTTCCGTTTTCTTTGTGAGAATGATCCGCAACAATGCTCAAAGGAAAAAGTAAATGTTTCCGTTGGCACAGAGACAAGTAAGATTTTTTTACGCCTATTATTCAAATAATCAATTATTAATGTAAGGAGATCGCAGTAGTGAACAGTATCACCAGTGGCGGATTAGCCTAGGGGCATATGGGGCACGTGCCGGCTCAAGGCCCCAACCTATGAGGGGCCCCACCCAAAAAAAAGAAAGAAAGAAAAAGGGAAACACAACGGCAATTAGACAATCCTGAAATAAAACAGAAATCTATATACTTACTTACTTACTTACTTACTTAGTCTAATTTAAAGTTCTTCGAGGATTTAAAAGTCGATTTTTCGAGATTTTCTTAGCGAAAACTCCTCATTGATAGAGGAAAAATCGAGTTTCCGAAGAATTTCGCTTTCTATTTACATGAGAGAAAGGTAGTTCATCCTCTCCTGGGTTGTTGTTGATCGCAACTCATTTTTTTATGCGCTTAAGCTGCGAAAATGAGCGCTCTCCACTGCAATTGTACACCATTAAAGAGAGATATATTCGCAGTGCGATCTCAACGTTTGGAAATGTTGATGCTAAGTCTTGTTTCACAAGTAGGTGAAGCATGTTAAGTTCTTTGCTGGCATGTGTGTTAGAGTAACACGCTTCCTTTTAGCGGAGCACTCGCCGGGCCGAAGGCCCGGCTGCGCAGCCCCATACTCATAGAACCAAGGTTGTGCCTAAAGAATACCGTTCAGAAGGACGTCGGACACCTTATTAAGACTTATATAACGTAATGTCGACACTTAGAATTTTATTTTTAATAAATTTTTAAGTGTAAAAAAGAAAATCTAAAATCCCCCACTCAGGATTGAACCTGTGATCTCAGCTAGGCTTAGGCTTAGATAGCCTACCGTACCACTATACCACTGTACCACCTAGCTTCTCGGGTTGTTCAGGCCTAAATTTAACTATATAAACTGCTACCCATAACATCAACTGAAAGCTAACCAGTTACTCCGTTATATAAGTTTCAATAAGGTGTCCGACGTCCTTCTGAACGGTATTCTTTAGGCTTAACCTAGAACCAATGCCCGTCATTTTTCATGGTCATGGCTAGCGGAATGTTTCGCGGGCGCGCCTCCATGACATGTGTCAGTCAGTCGCGCAAGGCAAACTCGCGGGCGCGTATGACGTCGAAAAACATGTGCGTATGACGCCACACGCGCGGCTACACAGCCGTCAGCTCGGTAAACACTTTTTAAGTTTTAAAAAAGTTGGATCTTTCGCAGTGTTTAGCGGAGCAGTAAAGTCGTTACTTCCCTGCATTTTTTCGCGGTTTGCTACTCAAGACAGGGATACTAATTAAGGGATACTCAGAAGCCGCTTTAGTGGAAAAAGAAGAGTATTCGGGGGATAAAATCTTGCTTCGAGGAACCCTCATACGTTTTTATCAATGCAGGAGCAATGCGGGGATGCCTTGTTTTTATTACGGATTTCAGAACCGAAGAAGTACCCTGGGTACCAGAGGTATTCTCGCGGCGAGCTTCGTGACTTGCCGGCCGAAGACCGATCAACGAGTGGCGAAGCCACGAGAAAACCTCTGGCCCAAAGCGGTTTGATTTACCGTTTTCGGTGAACTTTGATCGTTTTTATCTTATTATATCTAAACCAATCACAGCGAAGATCTCCACTGTGTTCACATGCGCTGGCACGTGCTGGCACGTGAAGATATGACAGCTTTGACAGGAGCTAATTACAAGGTGTCAAATGGCCTGCCAAACGACGGGGTTTGTTCATCGCTTTCTGACTCCCGTGAAAACGGTTCCAAAATAACAGTTTTCGCTGTCGTGCCGTTTATACGAAGTGAATGTCATTTCCAGTGGTGGCTACTACAGCCTAATTAACGAAAACGCAAAAAAACTGAACATTTTCGGACGTATTTCGGTGATTTTCGACGCCCAAGAAGACAATCTCTCCGTCGGGCCGCATGTGTTATGCAAAAAGTGCTACCGCCGAATTGAAAAATACGAAGCGACTATCAAAGAACTAACCACTTTGAAAGAACATTGCAAGGGAAATGTGGCCCGCTGGAAAACTGAAGTGAATAGCAAGCGATCAAAGCGATGTTCCAGCTCGCCTGGTGAAGGAATAGAGAAGTCTCGTTCGTCGGCTGGCGATACCCGTTCTGGCGAGACACTTAAAATAAACATCCTTGCGGTATATAAAATTGCAAATTCCATCCGTTTGCTCGGCACTTAACGTATCGACACCGTCGAAGGTTTCAAGAACCTTTATTATGACTTTCTCCAGAGCCTTCTCAAATCTTTTAGTATCTGAATAGACCACTTTCATAATGGCGGCCGATTTATTTATTCTTTTATATGTATGTTAATTAGCCTCACTGGCCTCGGTAACATGTGCAAAATTCAAAAGAATTTTTACTTTAAAATGAGGCCAGTGAGGTTAATTAACATACATATAAAAGAATAAATAAATCGGCCGCCATTATGAAAGTGGTCTATAAACACAGAAATAATTTCTCATTTCACAGGCTTCTTTCCCGCTGTGTACTCTATTCTTGTAAACCAATCACAGAGTCGGTAACATTAGAAAGCCCATGGGAGGTCGTTAGGAGCCAATCGGCTGTCTCGTCCAAATTCTGGACGAGATCGATTTAAACAGGCTTGTCATTGGCTCGGCGCTATCAAAGCAATAACGCTCAGCTCCAGAGGTTTTTCGCGCGGGTCACAATAGAGACATAACCGACACCGGAAACCGCGCAAGAAAAACCTCTGGCACCCAAGCCACCCAGGGTACCGAAGAAGCGGAGTTTTAATGAATTTCCAAGCAGTCCAGTGACTTAAAGGTAAAATAAATCACATTTTTCGATGGGAATTTATGTTGATATCAATTTTTGATTGACTTTTTTTTTGTGTTCTCTTAAGTTTTGGAGACCTGTTTATGAAACGTGCTCAAATTAAGTCGTGTTGTTATCTTGAATTTCATCGAGGACAGCTCTGCAATGATGCACTATAAATGGAACGTGTTTTACTTTTAAACATAAACTAATGAAGATTTGAATCTTTTTTTCGAAAGAAGATTGTGTTGTCCATTTTTATGTGCTTGTTCATTCATTACATAGATTGAAAAGCGATTTTATGTAAACAAAACAAGACTTAGATTTTCTGTCTTCACTCGCGTCGTCTTTAATATGCAAATATGTTTGTGTATTTTTGCAATTTTGATTTCCAAATCAGTTTCTCGGGCAATTTTTGACAAACAAAAACTGTATTTTATTCGGAAAGTAGTCGTACCTGTTATTCTAGACAGAGAAAAGTTGTTTTTGTGAACTTTTCTACGGTCTAAATGTACTGTGCAGACGGTCGGGTGTTGTGTTTTTTGAGAATTGCTAAAATTGAAAAATAGCCTGGTCGTCAATCTTAAGGACGTTCGCGCGAAAATCTTCTAACATTGATTTTTTCTTTAAACTTTTACTACAGTTAAGTAATGAGTTACTCGTGTCAGAAATGCAAAAAAATTGGGGGGTCACCGAGTTCGTTTCGGAGATAAGATATCTGAAAGGCCACCTTAATTTGGAAAAATCGGTCTTCCTTACTGGATATGGCCCCGATGTCTGTCAGTCTAAAATTATTGCAAATGAATCTCTAGAATAGAAATTCAATGCCAAATTTTATACGAGTGGGTCTATTAAGCAAATTAAATCAACCGGTGAAGTTCATTAAAGTAAATCTTATTTTTAAATGACAGCATTTGCGAACCATGACAGCCGCAAGTTGGCTGGATTCGATGTTTCGTGGGTAGAAAAATCGGAAAATTTTCAACTTCCTACATTGATTTTTTGTTCATTTTTTCACAATCTGTGGAGAATTAGAAAAGAAAATTATATAGCCAAAAAGTAGGGGTCACCGACCATCCAAGAGAGTAAAATCTAAGTAAAGTTAACGCAACAGCTACCAGCCCTTTATCTGTTTAGATTTCTCACTTTGCGCGCGCGCTCGTGCATGACGTAGCATGGCGTTTCGACGTGAATAGACCGTTTTCATAATTACGTCACATACTACAACTACCAGCATCCCTTGCGCATAGCGTGGGAGTCTCGCGCGAACCTTAGCGCAAAATACAATGTATGTGACCTTCAGCGGAATGTCTCTCAGACTTTCGGAAGAAGACGTGCCTGGAGCGTCATTTAAAGGAAAAGAACCAGAAGAAAAGTACTTTGTTGTTTTTTAGATAAACTGAGTTGAATAATGATAACATTCTTATAAACAGTATCTCACAAACCGAGGTTTTCGACGAAAAGTCTACCTGTTATGAAACAGCGACAGGCTTACACAAAATACAGCTATAAAATGACAGAATCGTGGAGTTCAATTCAGCTAGAATTGAACAACAAACTGAACAGACTGAACAAGTATGCGGCTGAACAGAGCGAAAAGCTGTCCGATTTGAAAGAACTGCCATCAATGCAATACAAAAATTACTACATTTGGACACAAATTAACGTTAAAGAAGTTGTTACCTGCACTCGATGTGGCTTTCAGTCTACTTTAGCACCAACCTTTCCAAAAACCATGTTTTTTAAACGTTCAATTGTTCTTGTTGTTGTTTTGACATCGCGACCATTCGCTATAAAGAACCCGCATCTTTAGACCAAATATAAGCTGTTCTTTCCTCAATTAACAACGGCTTTCAGTTGAGCTGCAGAGAGAGTCTCTGTTCCAGTTCATAAATAATTTCTCCACTGAGTTCGACAAAACTCGCACTGATAACAGCCCACGCTGCGAAAGGATAAGCTTACAAACTTGCTCATTAGGGCCATTTATACGAGAGAAATAAGCCGCGGCTTACATAAGCCGCGGCTTATGTAAGCCGCGAACTGACCGTATAATGTACCAGTCAATTCCAAGACCGCCCATCCCCCCCCCCCCCCCCCCATTGTCAAATGCCCCACTATGTGGGCAGTTTATACGGTCAAATGCTCCACCGGGCGGGGCTTCACAGAGCGTCAAATGCCCCACCATCCGGGCAAGGAGGGATTAAAGTAACCAGTTACAGTGGATTTCAACTTACTTTGGCCGCGCCAGTTGCCAAGTTCGTTGGGAAATTTGATACTACGTTGCGAAGATGTCAATTACATTTGTCAGTTTGCCAACCAAATTGCGAACTTTGAACTTTGAAACGGAGTTGGCAACTTCGGTGCCAAGGAAGCCTGTATGTTAAGTCTGAAGATGTTCTTACGCGCTATTTGCGAAGTCAAAACAATTTTTAGCCGATCTGGATGGTTTTCTTTAACATTATTTTGTAGACTTGTCAAGACAAATCTATAAACTGGTGCTGTTCGGATGGTTTTCGAGGTGAGATCACGTCCCGGGGTTGTGGTTTTTAATTCGACCAACATATAAATCGTATATTAATATCTTTCATGTTCACTTTAAATATCTTTCAATCTTTGCTTGTGCTGTTGTCTGTTGTTTATATATCTCTTAGCTAGATTTAGTTCACTCCAGAATATTTATATTTTACGACAAAGGTCAACCGAGTCGACAGACACATGGAACCGGAAAGAATGGATTACGAAATCGTTTACCTTGCGAGCGCTGACCAACGTTTTTGTTGAAGTCAAATGCCCGGCCCGTCGGGCCTCGTTTCACGTCAAATGCCCCACTATGCGGAGCTAACCTCTCGTCAAATGCCCGGGGTATGCCCGGGGGGGGGGGGGGGGGGGGGGGGATGGGCGGTCTTGGAATTGACTGGTACATAAATGGTACAAAATCACCGTTCGCGTCTTACACAAGCCGCGGCTTATTTAAGACGCGGCTTGTGTAAGCCGCGGGTCTAGGGCTAGTCTTATATAAGCCGCGGCTTAAATGGGTTAGCGGCTTATCTAAGACGGAAACACATACTGCGCAAGCGTAGGTTTAGCTTACGCGATCGTCTACGCGATCTCTTGTGAGCTCCCGACTTTTAGATTGCAAACAAGATGGCTCTACAAGCGTAATTGGTTGCAAAGCTTTGCAAAAGATGGCCGGGAGAGCCGAAAGTTTGCAATGAATTCAGCATCTTCCATCTGCAACATGTCGCGATCGCACCAATCCGTCGATCACTTTCTACCGACTCTTCTCGGATTTCTGTTGTATTCTGTGTATGCAACGCCGAGTTTATGAATTTTCCTTAACAGCATGGTCTTCATAAGAAAAGAGGACTTCTCAAAATTGAAGAAAACATCTCTGAAAAAGTTTCTTCCTTCTTAAAATGACAGCACGCTTTTGCTTCTTGCTGCAGCGCGCAATCTTGTATTGTTGCAGATTTGTTGCTAATGGCAACATCGCATGTAAACGAGGCTGTATGAAAATTAAGACGCGAACCATTTATACGAGCACTTCGCGTCTTATGCAAGCCGCGCTCGTATAAATACGTCAGTTTGCGGCTTACGTAAGCCGCGTCTTAAAATCTCTCGTATAAATGGTTCTATTTTAGCTCCTACAGCCGTAATGGTGAGATCTTTCGGTTTCAATCCGCTTCAAACAATGTTTAGGAACAATTTCGAGGAAGTATAAAGCATCTGATACCATGTTTCAAAGCCAATATATAAGAAGGCATTTTCACAAATTAAAAATGTGCTTGTTTGTTTTCTCGAGCGGTTTCACCGTGCGTTTGAACAGCTATGCCAAGGTGAACAGCGACAAATGGCAACATTTTTCGCGCCTTTTTTCGTTCAAGTCGTGTGATCAAGTATATTTTTCTTTTCTTCTCTTACTCTTTCTTCCTTTTTCTTTTATTCTAAGTGGTTCGTGGTTTGGTTTTAAATTTTAAAATTTAATTTTCAATTTCTACTTTCGTATCGGAAGTGGCCGCCATGTTTATTTTGCCAGTGTTCGTGTTTTGCGGGAAGGTTCGCGCAAAGGTTCGCGCGAGACTCCCACGCTATGCGCAAGGAATGCTGGTAGTTGTAGTATGTGACGTAATTATGAAAACGGTCTATTGCGTGCGCAGTAAAGCCCCGTCTACACGAGCAATTTTTATGTGGCAATTTTTTATGTGGCAATTTTTATTTCCCCGTGTAGATGATGAAAAATGGCCAATTTTATGTGACAACTTTATTTGATGAAAAGCTGGCGTGTTAGTTTTTATGTGGCAAATAAAAATTGCCACATACCGATAATTGTCCGTGTAGACGAGACGCCACATAAAATGTGACAATTTTTTCGACGTCATCTGTAGAACCCAGTCCCTAATATTTACAACAAATTAACAACAAATATTTGTCGATCATCTACACGAGCAAATAAAAATTGCCACATAAAAATTGCTCGTGTAGACGGGGCCATCTACACGGGCAAATAAAAATTGCCACATACAGTTGCCACATAAAAATTGCTTGTGTAGACGGGGCTTAAGGATGCGCATAAACTGCGCGCGCTCTTCAATTTCAGCTGCTTACGTGAGTCAGCGCGCGCAAAGTTTTGAGAAAAACAAACGTGGCGCCTAATCAGCGATCATTTTATTTTGCTCAGCGTGGATCGCGAAAGTGTTGTTTTTCGTCTTAAAATGAAACAATTTGTTGTTTGTAAAAATGTTTGTTGAATCAATAGATAATATATAGAACCACTGAAGAAATACACTGCCTTTTTGGTCGTTTTTGTCTTTGGATCGAGAACCCAGTCAAATGCAACGCATGCGCAGTTGACCAAAAAATTGTGACTGGATGTTTTAGCGACTTTCCTCGGAAACGTGCTGATTTCTACGGAACCACTCATTAGAATTTCACGAAATTTGGCACAATAATAGTTCCGAATATGCCGAACTTAACTGCCACCAAAAATTTGAAATCTAACAAAACTGGATGTTTTAGCGACTTTCCTCGGAAACGTGTTGATTTCTACGGAACCACTCAATACAATTTCACGAAATTTGGCACAATAATAGTTCCGAATATGCCGAACTCAACTGCCACCAAAAACTTGAAATCTAACAAAACTGGATGTTTTAGCGACTTTCCTCGGAAACGTGCTGATTTCTATGGAACCATTCATTAGAATTTTTACGAAATTTGGCACAATAATAGTTCCGAATATGCTGAACTCAACTGCCACCAAAAATTTGAAATCTGACAGAGGAGATTTTTACAAAACGCAAACATATTAAACAACAAATTCCGGAAGATCCCTCTGTCAAAATTACATGAGACTAGTGTTAACATGCGAATATTTTTTACGAGTTTACTAGAGACAAATGACGGACAAAATCTAATGACTACATTTTCTGAAAATAAACGAAACCAAATATTGCAGGCTGATTTCCAATCCACCGTGTTGCCATGGCAACACCCTAAAAGCTCAACAAAAATATCAAAATATAAAGCTTGTTGCTTAATCTTATGCCTCGCCAATTTTAGACGCCCAGTCGCAAGTGGTTTTAAAATGACAATGAATGATGCATAGGTACAGTAAAACTGTGTTCAGCCACCTTAATTCTTGTGCTTCCGACCTTTCAACTTAGTTAAGTTTCACCTTAGTTAAGCTTGTTCATAGTGCTACGCTGTTAGGCTCTGCCTATCTATATATATATATTATTGGAGAAGTACACAGCAGAGATGAAAACTGAATACGTTCATCGCCAAGGGATTCCTCAATGTCACTCTTATATGTACCAAGTTGGCAGAGGAGCGCGAAAGACTATTGGAAACGTTGTGTTACGTCGCGGGTACTTCTACAACAGTCCAACACTGGTTGCCTGTGTTGAAGAGTTACTGTGAACTGAGAAGGATAATAATTTCGTTGGTAATAATTTCGTATGGACGCTGTTGAGGAGCAACTTTTGTCAGCTATGTCAGTCTTCAGAATATCGTTGAGAAGGAAAATTTTACTCCAAACGGCAGAGCCACAACAAAAATAGAAGTCATGACCTCTTGACACTAAATAATATTGTAGTGAAACCTTAAGTCCTTAAATGACTGTACTGGCTTTTCAAAGGAAAAAAGCCCTTCCTTAGTTCTTTTTTGAACTGTTTTTGTGGGGGCAGTTCTGGGTGGGGGGTTGGGGATGGGAAATGGGGTTGCCGGCCCAATACCGGGTGCTGTTAATTTAACTCCTTTAGGTATGTGGGGCTCCACGTTATAAGTTTGCCCCAGGGCCCCAGGGGTCCCTGATTCGTCCCTGGGTATACCAACTACCCACTTATTCTGGACGTCTGTCGAATTCATGCGAAAAGGTCTGAGTGTTCAGATATCATTGATATCACTGGGTCAGATACCTTGATATCAATCGACTATAAACCGTGGCGTTTGTTGCAAACTCAAAATGCTCTGACGAAACGACCAGTTCAATAACGAATGAATACCAGGCACACAGAAAGTGGAATTTCCTTAAAATAACTGCCGGAAAGGCCTGGATAAAATTCCCTCCTCCCAGCTTAACCCAAGAGTCATTGCCGTCTTTTTTAATTCCCAGCAAACTATGAAGTTTTGAGATAAGACGTTTATTCGAAAAATTAAACGATAAAGATAAAATTCATATTGGACCATTACCGTTATCATTATCAGTTAGGTTATATCTTACATCAGACGTAGCAATGTTTCCAACGCTAAAATTATAGAGTGACGTGATTTTAGATTTCGCTCTTGCAAACAACGCTACTTGAGTTTCTGATGTCCACAGCTTCACTTTGGAATCCGATCTTATTATAGAAACATCGTAGCAATTCTCGTTTCTGCTGCGGGAAACAAAACGAACCCAGTAATGATTATTTTATGGCTTTTGTGTTTTATTTCTGCAGGTTGAGCATCAAGGAATGCATACAGATCATGAAGCAAAACAAAAATCTGATGTACTCAAAGTGATCAATAAAATATTACTTGGCTAGAATTTCTATTTCAAGCATTTATTTAGATGTTCCCTGGAAGTATCAAACAGCCGTTATTCTTTACCGTATAGTGAAGTGTTTAACCCTCGGACGTACGCGCAAAACACCACCTTCACCGTGGAACAAGAGGGGGATTGTTGCAACCCCCACTCCCCCACCCCCCTTGGGTTTTTGTGATGTTGCAAAATTTCGAAAATATGTTACATCTAATAGACAGCCTGCGATGGGATGTGCTCTAAAAGATAAGGTAAATATTATGGGTTGTAGCGCTGCTGGGGGTCAGTGTCGTCATCCAAAATAGCCGACAATATGGCCGCCATCTTGGATTTTACTAAAAATTCAACTTTACATACATAAATAATTTTATCGGAAAAATGTGGAAATTGCAAATATTTTTATTTTGCTAGAGTTGCAAAATATGATACAATTAAACATTTTGCTGCTTTTAGTAGTATTTTAGTTTTTTCACCGTAAAAGGTAAAAAACCACGCATTTTTATTCAAAAATGGCTTGACCTCATGCTACTCATGTTACCATAGCAACCTGTTGTCGCCAAACTTTACCAAAATGTGTCAAAAGGATAAATGAACAGCTACTGAAGACGGCATGTGCCAACAATAAATGCTCTTGTACGTCCGAAGATAATTAATGAGCTCAACACTAGACATCCCATGATGAATAGCCTCAATATTATTATAAACGAAAAACGTTAAACCAACAAAGAATTAATGGTTCGTGATATCGGTGGACAGCAGTTGACTAAGCAAAGAAGAAAATTGGAGTAACGTTTTATTCAAAATCTAATACATACACCTAACTGCAATATCATATTGTTGTCATATCAAAAAGGAAAAAGCAAAAAACGAAATAGGAATGTGGTTTGAAATTCCATGAAAATAACACCAACCAACGTTATTGCAATTAGGTGCAGGGTATATCATTTAGAGTACCATGAACAACTCCTGTGGCTGTGTTTCTCCTGGGCAGTAATCCCTGTTGAACTTAACACTCCTTATTTTCCACCTAGCTCAGTTTTCTTTGTTCTTTTCCCGGGAATAAATCACATAACCCCGTTCATTACAGTGTCTGAAAAGCTGGGTGCGGCTTTGATTGTATCAGGGGAGAGGCGGGGCTGAAAACAATAGCTGATAACAATAGCAAAACAAAGTATTATATATTCCCCTCGCCATATTCCCCCCAACATATTCCCCTCGACATATTCCCTTCGCCTTAGTCCTCTCATAATAGAATAACATTAACGGGAAGACAAAATAGGGCAAAACAAGGAAAACACTCTAGCATCGATAAATATTTTTTGTTTACATAAAAAGACAACTTCATCAATCTTATTCCTTACGTAATTAACTTGCCGGTCGCGACCAAAAAGCGAAATGTTAATAATATTATTCGATGGTATCGTACCTCGATTCAGGTTTCGAGTCTTCAATAATGTATAACGCCTCGTTTTACGCTTGAACCTGAATATGTTTCCGCCGGTTTCCCTTGGAAAACACACCGCAACCACTCCATTGATCTTCGAAAGATGAAGGCGGGCAGTTGGGCCATGGCGAGACCACAAGTACTGTTCATACATTTTCTTCTCACTCTCCCCTCTTCTACTCATAACGAAGCAACGTGCTCAATGCAAATTTGGCAAAAGGAAAACATGTTTACCGTCTCGCTTCGTCATGTGCCGTGATCCCAATGCGGCCTTGCGAAATCATGCTTTTTTGCATTTGAATTCAACGGAATGTTACTCTCCAAAAAATTAATAGTTTCTTTGTTTTAGAAAACCTCACAAGGTGAAAAATAAGCATGTTATTGACCTGTCCCTCGGGGATATGTGATATATTCCCCTCGCTCCTGGTCAATAACCCTTACTTATATTCCACATGGCTTGGTTTCTTTTGTTCTCGTAGGGGATTATATTGAGTAATCCCCGCTAATTATCAACTGTCTGAAAAGCTGGTGGCGGCTTTTTATTGTTACAGGGGCCGGAGTGAGGGGCTGAAACAATAGCAAGACAATGGAATATATTCATCTCAATATATTCCCCCGACATATTCCCCTCTCAACATCCAAAGTTTCAAACAAAAATAACATCAAAGCAAGAAAAATTTGTCACCAATTGAACACAACCGAGCAATTTGTTAAATTGAACACAGACGATGATCGTTCCGAAATACTGGATTCTACTTTACCTTTCTTCGCTTCTGGCTCATTTAAAAATGAGTCTTTGTTCCCTTAACTTCTTGCCATCGTCATTAATCTCCTCTATCTTGTTACAAACTGCTGAGATATCTTGACATTACTCGGCATCTTCGAACAACCCCTCACTCACTTCTGCAACGCTAAACTGCACGTTATCATAAGCACCTCGAGGCTGTTCAGTCGCTTGCTTCTCGTCTAGCTTACTGCTTACATTTAACGAACCACTGAAACTGTTCTGAGTAAGAGACAAGTCGTCTTCTGAGTCACTCATGTCTTCTAATGTTGGAGTGAATAAAGCTCAGACACGACGCAAACATGTTTGTTCTGTACGAATTTACCACGTCGAAATCCCAGTGCGTACGTCCAGCATTTTTATTCTATTGTTCTCCACACATACAAAGGCATTCCGATATATGCATTGCATAAAAGCGTGTCTGTCACTGGGGAGTCAACCTCGCCCATGTGGAATATAAGTCGGTTATTTTTAGGCACCTCGTAGATTAGTTGCCTAAAAATAACCCTTACATAACACTGTTAAGACGTCTGTAAGGACTCTCTGTAAGCGCCCATTGGAATTTGAGTGCTAATTTTATGAGGGTCAGATAGTGTGACCACGTGATCATTATTTGCAACTTTCAAGGCTACAGCTCTTATAGAAACGAAGCAAATATTCTCTGAATATTATAATAGAAATTTGTTAATTAGCAAAAATTAGCCTTATTTTTCAAAAATACAAGGGGAGCCTTTTGAGCTCATTAAATCGTGAATATTTCTTATTTTTCTAAATTTCACAAATACCTGACCCCTATATTTTATCGTATTTCTAAGGGTTTGGAGCTCTGGACGTCCCCCCCCCTTACTCCGCCCCACCCCCTCCCTCCCCCCCCTTATCCCCCCTCATCTATCCTCTTAGATGCTTTGTATGATCTCAAAAGTACAAAAATCAGACGTAAAATGCTACTGTTTACTTCATTTATTGTCCACACAGTCCATTAGAGATATATTTTTAATTGAATTGTACCGGCTTCAATATTATATTCTTTGCTTTAATTACCGGCCAGTGGTAAACGTAGTTACAATACTCATTTCATTCTAACCTCCACACAACGAAATTCACATCAACCAAATTTTTTTAATTGCGAACGTAATTCAAAGAAGGAATTTAACATTTAATTTAGGTGCAGTTTACTGTAGGTGCACGGGAAATTTTTTCATAAAAAAAAATATAAAACGAAAGCAATACAGAGAGAAGAGTTAACATGTGATCGATTACAACCAGTGATGAAAAACGAAAATGGAGTAAATTTTGGAAAATGTGAAAAGTCACATTCATAAAAGATTATAAAAATAAAATATCGGCGACTTCCTAGTCACAAACCTTTAACTTATTAGGGCCGATTAAGGGGGTGTTTACATGACACCGGGGCGACTTTCGCGCCGGGGTGAGTTCACTCCGGTTCCCTCTTATGGCTTGTAAACACCCCCTTACACGGTACAACTTTGTCGCATGCGACACGCTTAAAACATGCTTACGACATGCTTACAACACAAATTACTCCGTGTAAATCAACTCAAGTCATGTCGTAAGCAAGCCGTACGCGTGTCGCATGCAACAAAGTTGTACCGTGTAAATCGGCCCTTAGACTTAAGATATAAGTAAAAATAAATTCAGCCATCACAGATTGAGACAGATTCAGTTTTGGCAGATAATCCTTGCAAAAAGACACGCAAAAGAATAAACGAGGTAGTAAGGAGCTCAAGCAACCACGACGTCAATGGCAGCGAGAACGGCACAAAATAGTTTTGATGAGCAAAAACAATGCCTCTGCACGTGCGCTTTACATTTGGTACAGTTTTTAACAGATCCCTGCAAAATAACAACGTCAAATGATCAAATTGTATGTTTTGTAGATAACGTGAACACACGACGGTCAATTTTTCTTTCTCTATTTGAACTTGAAAGCCGTCACTATGAATTCAGCTCCTGGACAATTCACTCACATCAGACAAATTCAACAAATTGGAACAATTGTAAAGTAATTTAAAAGAGTGCGAATTCTTTTTTACAATGACGTTTTCCTTGTCGTTGCTGTCGCGGTTGCTAGAACGAGTACACCGAAAAACTACACGTCAACTTGTAGTCATAACCAACATCACGTCACTTAGCAACGTACCGCTGAGAAACGCGTCTTATTCCGTTTTCTATCCCATCTAGTTTTTTTTTCTGTTGCTGTAAGTTTTATTCTAAGTTGTACCGAAACACGTACAAGCTTTGTAGCTTCTTTTCGGTCTCCCCGCCACTTTTTCCTTGTAAATTATTTAAATTATTCTATTCTATGGATAAATACAAAGCCAATGACGAAAATACTTTCCAAACTTGTGAGTATAGCTGGTCATAACTTATGTTATGTTAACCTGTTCCATGAGTTCACATGGCGAGAAGTAAAGAAAATGCGGTGAGTCAGAACACCTTATTGCATGCTGAAAGACAGAGACAGAGCGTTTAAGTTAGCTCTCTCGCACGCATTTTTTTCCTCCGCAACTCTCACAATTTTTTTCTTTTTTCCTTAGCGCCTACAACAGGCCGTTGTAAAGTTTCTGTAATGAAACAAAATGTAGTGAAATAAATTGAACTAAAATCTCTCCGACCAAAAGCGGGTCATCTACCCCACACTAAACACAATCTATATAAATTTAATTACTATATAGAGATTGCTCTCTATGTTGTAAATTTAAATTTCAAATTCGTATTTCCTAGTTTTTCAGGATCATCCAATTTCTTCTTTAACGAAAATCGTGCGAATCGTTGTTTAAATAATATAAACTTTTATATGAAAAATAATAACACCAAAATAACTTTTTACAACTCAAAAGGTTTAAGGCGAAGTAATACGGACAACATTTCCCTGCAACTTGTCGTGCATCAATGTTGTGTTGTAAGTTGACATTGTTTGTTGCGCGTCCTGCCTCCTACGCGCGCAACAAATGTTCATGTTGCAAAAAGTTGAAGCGACGTCAACTTTCTGCAACATGAAAAATTTTTGCGCGCGTAGGTGGTGATACAAGTTACATCAACCTGCAACGCGACATTGTTGCGCGACAAGTTGTACGATTTTATTGCCCGTATTACGTCACCTTTAGGGAGGAAACGAAGAAAATGTGCACTGTTTTAGTCTCCTCGAGGTTTCTTGAGAGTGGTGTCATAACGACGAATGAGCTCAGCCTGTAAGAAATAAACAACAACAAATTTAGATGAAAATAACTGGGCAAAAATACACAAGCTCGTAAAGAAAAGACAGCTATATATTCAAGTGTCAATGTATCGAGCACGACAGTGCTAATTGGGGACATGTTAAATAGAAAATCAAAGGCTCCTATGAGCCAACTCGTGAATACGACACGTTCCTAGGCATTTTGCTCACCGACCCCCACACCCTGCGTCTAACACCCAACCACCCTCCCCTCCCTCTAACGCGTCCCTATGGGTAAGGCAGGTGACCATTGCACATCGCGGGCTCAATGTTTACAGCCAATCGACCGATCGAGTAAAATTTCTACCCAAATGCAAAAACTCGGTCAACGATTCGCGTATTCACGAGTTAAAAGGAACTACAGTCAAACCTCAAAAAGCGGTCACCCTTGGGGAATAACCAACTGACCGCTTAATAGAGGTCAAGTTTACAGTAAATATGGGGAGCAATTTCATTCCGGGGATTTGTTAAGTGACCGCTTAATAAAGGGTGACCGCTTAATACGGTGCCGCTTAATACAGGTTCAACTGTATCATGTGGATTTTGACGCTTTGGGCTCAAAACTGTCCCAAATCAAAACTGACTAAGAACCCTTGTCACACATGGAATGCTTATAGTATGTGCTAAGAGGACGATATCCATTCTTCAAGATAGAATAAACCATAAAAGTTTAAGTGAGTTTTCCATGACACAAGGCGAAAAACTTAAAAATAATTGGCCCAATTTTGTCAAGTTGTCATCCATTTCCATCCTGGCCATCTGCAGCCCAAGACACTTATTTTCACTCCAAGAGCACTAGTAGAATAATTTGAAAGACAACTGGACCATTATTGTTGGATTGCCATTGCTTTATATGGCCGGCCCCTCTATATAAGTTAGCGTTCCATCATATCTTTGTTACGTTTGATAATAGTCTTATAATAAGAATCGAAATATTACGTTTACTCTTGTTTGTTTTTTGTTTTCTTGCTCATACTTATATTTTAAGTTTTTAGATGTTCTTCGGAGTCTAACCATTTTATATTGCTTTATACATTAACACTAAAATGGTTAGGAAGCCCCTTTAAGTTTAAAAAAAAAACAAAAAACATCGCAGTCACTGACCTGTCCTACTCGGGCATCTTCTTCTTGAGAAAATGCAAAACCAACTGCAATGAAAAAAGAAAAGACAATTACAAAAAACAGATGCTCGCCACATGGGGGAATTATTCATAATGACTTAATTCTTACAACTGGTACCGGAAGCAATATATGGACGGGAGTTAGGAGAATTTAAAGGTCAACAAAAGTAAAATTCTTACGCGCAGAAGCACCACGGTCTTTCCTGTCTTCAAACGCTTCATCTCGAGACCACATTGTCCTGCAAAATGGAAAACAAACCTTAGTAGATCACACAAAATGTTGTCCGCAGGTTAACAAACTGCGAACAATAGAAGCAATTGCTAATCCGAAATCTTGACCTGAAATCTTCGGCAATTTTCGGAAAACGATCGGAAACGTTCGTATAACCCTCGGACAATATTAGGAGAATTTTTTGAAAATCTTCGGTAATCTTCGGAAAAACTTCGTTACTAGAGACGTTTATACAATAAACAGAACAGTACATGGTTGCTTAGAGATACGACATTTCCCTTCTCGTGCGTGCTCAATTTGCGCTCACTCGTGTGATACAGTATCAAGTTGAACACACGAAGAGAAATAGTGGTGACTAGAATGGATAGTCCAAAATCAGGTTGGACCACCTCGGACGCCTTATTGACACTTATATAACGAAGTAACTGGTTAGCTAGCAGTTGAGGTTGGGGTTAGCAGTTTATATAGTTAAATTTAGGCCATAAACAACCCCAGAAGCTAGGTGGTACTCTGGTATGGTAGGCTATGTACGCCTAACCCTAGCTGAGTTACAGATTCAGTCCTGAGTGGGGATTCTACATTTTCTTTTTTACACTTAAAAATTTATTGAAAATAAATTCTAAGTGTCGACATGTTGTTATATGATTCTCAATAAGTGTACGGGTGGTCCAACCTGATTTTGAAGTTTCCATTCTAGTCACGACCGAAGAAAAATATCATACCCCCACGTACTATCTTCTATAGATGATATGGATCACAGGAGAACAACCAATAACAATAACAATGGAAAAATGGAAGTGGATTACTGAATTAGATATCAGAAAAGTTTAGAAAATAATCAAGCCAGGCACCAACTCCATTAATAATTTTCAGAAACCACATATTTAACTATTATTGAAAAGTGTAACATAACCCAAGAAAAAAATTGACACAATCCTGGTGTCCTTGCCAACTGACCATTCTGACTTGGTCAAAACGCGTATTGTAGTAGCGAGGAAACCGTACTTACTTGTGTACCGCATGGTCTGATTTTATAAGACGGCTTGGATCTCCCTGAAGACAAAGAAAAGTGAATTAGAGAAACAACACTGAAATGTAAATGTCATAAAAACGGAACGAAGATGAGTAAGAGAAAAGAACGCGAGGAGACCGGGAAGTTGATGCAAAAGAGCGCAAACCCAATGTAAAGAGAACGCGAGATAAATGCAAAAGACGCAAGGAGATCTCGAGGGGAGGGGGATCCCGAGGGGGGGGGGGGG
Source organism: Dendrophyllia cribrosa (assembly GCA_024195265.1). Lineage (NCBI taxonomy): Eukaryota > Metazoa > Cnidaria > Anthozoa > Scleractinia > Dendrophylliidae > Dendrophyllia > Dendrophyllia cribrosa. The sequence continues at coordinate 42,804,715 of JAJLRJ010000005.1, read as the reverse complement.
GGGGGGGGGGGGGCGCAAAAAGAGCGTGAACTCATTGTAAAGAGAACGCGAGAAAAACGAAAAAAAAAACGTGAGACCTCGACGCGAACGCAAAAAACGTGCAAACTCAATGTAAAGAGAACGTGAGATAAACGCAAGGAGATCTCGAGGGGGAGGCAAAAAGAGCGCGAACGCAATGCAAAGAAAACGCGCGATAAACGCAAAAAACGCGAGGAGACCTCGAGGGGAACGCAAAAGGAGCGTAAATTCAATGTAAAGAGAACGTGAGATAAACGCAAAAAACGCAAGGAGACCTTGAGGGTGCGCAAAAAGAATGCAAACTCAATGTAAAGAGAACGTGAGACAAACGCAAAAAACGCAAGAAGACCTTAAGGGGAACGCAAAAAGAGCGCAAACTCAATGGAAAGAGAACGTGAGATAAACACAAAAAAACGCAAAGAGACCTTGAGGGTGCGCAAAAAGAGCGAAAACTTAATGGAAAGAGAACGCGAGATAAACGCAAAAAAGGGGAGAGACTCCCAAGAAGGACGCAAAAGCAGTGATGTTCAACTTACATGTTCAGCTTCCACTTCTTGAATGTCCTGCATCAACGTTTTGAAAAACGTTCTTTTAAATCTGAAAAAGATAATATATACATTAACGTTTCCGTCCCGTTACTGCATGATTTATGTTTCCAGGTTAGGTTTGTATTACTGGAAAATACACAACACAAAGTGCCAGAGGTTGGTACAATTGCATTTCGATTTCGCCATACAGTCGGTGAATCCTAAAAATGTTTCATGTGTTTTGAATGTAACTGTCCTACTCTGGTTCCACGTGCTCTAACCAACAACGGCAAAACTACCGTCTCAGTTTTGTAAGCAATAAGACACGAAACATGGAGAATAAGAAAAATGACGTTTCTACTTACATTTTGTAGAGAAAGTCCACGAGGAGAGTTATCATCGGTATGATGAAGAGAGAAATCCAAAACACGGCACACGAATATAACATGCGGTCCTACAACCGAAAAAAACAACAGGTAATCATTAGCACAGTTCTTAACTTTCCTGTTGTATGAAATGCAATGAGCAGCATGATGAGAGCCTGTCAGTATCCCTCGGGAACAACTCAACCGGCTGTAATGTATGTTGACCACACTGACCCTTGTTCGCCCATATTGATCCACATTGACCTATATTTAACACTTAGATTATGAGCTCGAGATTTCTATCGCGTGATCGTGATAGTTGATGAGGGCGAAGCCCGAAACAACTATCACGCGATAGAAATCAAGAGCGAATAATCTAATTGTTTTAGTATAAATCTACTAGACGTTCAAAATTTAACAACAAATACTATACACAGACACTTCGAAAACGTGAAGAAGCGGCCGCCATTAGGCTACTCACTTTCTACAACAGAATAGATAGTGAGTAGCGTGGCCAATAAGAGAACGGCATTCTTGATAGAACGCTAGTAGATTTATACTAATACTGTAAGTCATAGTGACCGATATTGACCCACGTTGGCCAATATTGAGCAATACTGGCCCATATTGACCTATACTAACCCATATTGGCCAATATTGACCTATGCTGGCCCATATTGACCCATACTAGCCCATTTTGGGCTATAGTGACCCATGCTGGCATATAAAACAGAGCGGTATAAATGAGTGCATTAAGCCTACCTGGCCTATCATATCCGGTGCGATGTACAGTGCCATGTCAGGGATACAGTAAATCAACAAGAAAATAAACCAGCTGGCGATACTACCCCAAATGGCTACGTGACATAGCTACAAAGGAACACACGGCTTACATGAAGTAAACAACAAACTGATATATCAATACATAAACAATATATCACTAAGGATGCACAGAAGTGCTATAATTCCACATACCCAGTTCCAAGTGTCCAGTTCCATTCCAGCTTTTAGACACACAGTTATAACGACCAGCTGTTGAACAAGATGCAAAGTAATCTTTCCAACAAAGCCAGTTTACACCTAAACTTTTACTACGTAAAGTACAGTGCAAAAAAAAATCACTTTTTTAATGTCAATGTATTGACGACATCGTTCTTTCGTCCCCTACTGAAGACGGGAAGCCATGTGAAGGTCTTACAGTTGGCAGATGTCATAGCAAAGGTAGCATCTTCGTCCTCAGTTGTTTTAAGACTTTGAGTGTTGGTCTAGCCGGGATTCGAACACGTGACCTCCCGCTCAGCAGACTGGCGCTCTACCATTTGAGCTAACTCTGTGGCAGTGTGACTAGTGTGAACATACCGTGTAAACTTCATACTACTTTAATCTTACCAACAAAACCAGTTTACTAATTATATTGAGTGACTAGTGTGAACATATCGTGTAAACTTCATACGGAACAAGACGAACTGGGAGAAATCACTCTTAAGGAATGTAGTGATGTTTTGCGGACGTTCGCAAGTGGAAAATCTCCCGGAGATGACGGATTTACCTGGGAGTTCTATAACTGTTTCTTTGACTTGTTGGGACAAGACTTAGTCGATTGTTTCAACGCAGCATTTAAAGAAGGCGAAATGTCAATCTCTCAAAAGCGAGGTGTAGTTACTCTAGTCCCAAAGGAAGATTCAGACCTAGCTGATCTCGCAAACTGGCGACCGATAACTTTACTTAACATGGACTACAAAATTGCGTCCAAAATTGTAGCCAGGAGAATAGAAAAAGTTTTGACGCTCTTAATTAATCCAGATCAAACAGGTTTCATAAAAGGGAGGTATATAGGTCAAAATGTCAGGCAGATAAATGATATTCTTGAGCAAACAAAACTTCAAAACATTCCGGGGTTACTTCTGCAACTTGATTTTCGTAAAGCGTTTGACACTATTGAATGGGATTTCATCCAGAAGACAATTACGGTATTTAATTTTGGTGATAATATCAAACGATGGATAACCACTCTTTACAAAAATTCAGAAAGTGCAGTTTTAAACAACGGCTTTTGTACCAACTACTTTAAGCTATCAAGAGGAGTGAGGCAAGGCTGCCCTTTGTCCCCCTATTTATTCATTCTTGCAGTTGAGTTACTAGCTTGTAAGATTAGACAAGACAAGGAAATACATGGTATAACTATCTTTCGGAAAGAATTTAAAATAGGCCAATTCGCTGATGATACCACTCTCTTTTGCAAGGACACGAACACCGTGCAAAGAGCCATTGTACGATTGAATGACTTCAGTGACCTATCAGGTTTGCGACTACATCCATCAAAAACAAAAGCAATGTGGTTGGGACCCTGGAGGTATTGCAAAGAAACACCTTTCGGATTCAAATGGCCAAAAGAGCCGATAAGAGCCTTAGGGATATTTATATCCTATGATGAAAAAAAAAAATGACCAATACAATTTTAAAGAAAAAAATTCAAAAAATAGATACTATTCATGGCATCTGGCAGTCCCGAAACCTTACACTATTTGGAAGATGTCTTATAACTAAAAGCCTTGGCATTTCGCAGCTGGTTCATTCTACTTCGATTCTTGATATCCCTAAAAAATGCATTCAAGATGTTAATTCTATGATATTTAAATTTATATGGAAAAACAAGAAAGACAAAATCAATCGTAAAGTCATGTTTCAAGACTACGACAATGGAGGTCTACGTGCGCCTAGCATAGAAACTATGTCCAAATCACTCAAATTGGCATGGATCCCGACATTTTTAATAAACGACCAAATGGGCAGTGAATCCTGGAAGGTTATACCAAACTATTATTTTGATAAATATGGTGGCTTAAAATTCCTGTTGCACTGTAACTATGATGAAAAGTTCCTCGAGCAGGCAAAATTCCCGAACTTCTACAAGCAGATCTTACTATATTTCTCTGAACTTAAAGCATCTTATAATCCAGAATCCGATCAGGAATTGATTCTATTTAATAACAAAGAAATTCGAATTAACAGTCAAACTATCTTTTATCGGAGCTGGTTCAGTAGTAATATTATTTTTATCCACGATCTGTTGAAGGCGGATGGAAAAATTCTCCCTTACGCTGAGTTCATCCGAAAATACAAACTCAGTTGTAATTTCCTAACATACATGCAAGTTGTATCTGCAATACCTCAGACCCTCATTATTAAGGCAAGGATAAAATGCCTAGATAAAACTATTCTTCTTTCAGAATATGAGTTTCAGCTGTCTCGGGATACTACCATAAATTTACTTAAATTAAAAAAACAGGGATTACTACTGGCTTTTGATAAATAAGGACAAGCAAGTATTGAAGGCAAGCGTAAAGTGGGAGAGAGATTTACAGCCAGACTTGGTGCGGATTGACTCTTTTTTTAGTCGTGTAAAATATATTTCTAGAGAAAACAAGCTGAGAGAAATTTACTTCAAACTTTTGCACAGAATAGTTGTTACAAAAAGAGAACTGCATTTATTTGGTATTAAAAATGATATGCTTTGCATTTACTGTCGCGAAAATGATTCCATTATTCACACTTTTTCAAATTGTCACTGGTCTAAAGAGTTTTTCTTGGAAGTTATTAAGTGGTTTAACAAAGAAAATGGCACCTCTTTCTCCTTATTCCCAACGGAAATTCTCTTCGGCACGAGCTCCACCTCCAAGACTGACCTGATTACCAATAACTTAAACTGTACTCTCCTCTTTGCTAAATATTACCTCTATACCCAAAAACTAGCACAGAAAAACCTATCTTTAGAGGAATTTGTTAAATTAAACTGTAGATTTCATCTAGAAAAATCCCCTCTGTAAAATAAAATATAAGTATTATATAATTTAAAATATATTGTTAACTACTATATAGAGTTACTAAATGATTAGTGCAGCTTCAGACTATAAACAAAAATTGAAATCGCCAATGCCAACCCAGTCTCGGAATGTCTAGTGTAGTGTATTGTTGTAACATCTTGTCATGTATTCCTTTGTATTGTAACCTTTCAAATCTGCTTGTTACGTAAATGTTTTGCATAAATAAATAAATAAAAAATAAAAAATAAAAAATATCGTGTAAACTTCATACTACGCTAATCTTACCAACAAAACCAGTTTACTAATTATAGTGTAGTGTGAGTAGTGTAAACATACCGTGTAAACGACGTTTCCTAGGAACCACTCGCCTACAACTTCTCCATCACTGAATGGAGCCTCTAAAAAGGGCAAAAAAGGAACAAAGAAATGAGAAATGAACAACAATGTTCCTAATAATATCGTTTGCGTTTTTTTAACGAAGGAAATATGAGAGTGAAGCGAAAACTGACTGGTTTGAAACAACATGCTGGTACATAAAAAAATGTGAACTGTAGCAAGTACTCACCGTGTCTGAGCATAAAACAGGGCAAATAGAACAGCAGAAGAGAATGATAAACAGAAGCCGCGATCCACATCCAAAATACCTACAAAAATTTACTCACAGTTAGTGTTTCGTCTGTTGATATATAATGTAAGGCTCAACTGGTTTATGGGCATATGGGCAAATCGCTCCGGACATATAGACAACTTAGTCACAGCCAAACGGACTTTAAAATAATCGTCTTCAGTCTTAACAAGAGAACTGAAACCTGTGGTTAACTTTTAATCCTGAATTATAGTTAGTCGGCTTTCGAACAACCAGACACAGAATGGCAAATGCAGTTGTGTGTTAAGCCCCGGCTAAACACACACAGGGTTTGAGCCAGGCCGCACCATTGCGCCAATCCCACACTGCAATTTACATTGTCCCTTAGAAAAACGAACAAGGGGACAATCAGTCCCCTTGAACATCTGTTCAGAAAATGGTCTATAAAAAAGATACAATCCATTTCCATCCTGGCCATCTGCAGCCCAAGACACTTATTTTTACTCTTAGAGCACTAGTAGAATAATTTGAAACAAAACTGGACTCTTATTTTTGTGTTTTCACTGATATAACTTTTGGCTTTTTAAAGTAACACTAAAAATGGTGACAGAGCCCCTTTAAGCACCCCATGTTAGATGAAGTATGACCATTAAACATTTTTTGTTGGATGGATGTTTTTTTTTTTTTATCAAATATTTTCCCCAACATTTTGTCAGGCCCAAAAAATGCTTGAACGTTTAGCCGGCTTTCCAAAACAACAATGCTAGCAACAGCCAATCACGTTTCAGCCACTCGTCCAACAAATGTTGGGCAACAATGTTGGAACGTTTTGCCGCGCGTCCAACGATGCCATCCAACAAATGTTGGACAACAATGTCGGGACGTTTAGCCGCGCATCCAACAATGCCATCCAACATTAACAAATGTTGGACAACAATGTTGGAACGTTTAGCCGCGCGTCCAACAATGCCATCCAACAAATGTTTGGCAACAATGTTGGAACGTTTTGCCGCGCGTCCAACAATGCCATCCAACATTAACAAATGTTGAACAACAATGTTGGAACGTTTAGCCGCGCGTCCAACGATGCCATCCAACAAATGTTGGACAACAATGTCGGGACGTTTAGCCGCGCATCCAACAATGCCATCCAACATTAACAAATGTTGGACAACAATGTTGGAACGTTTAGCCGCGCGTCCAACAATGCCATCCAACAAATGTTTGGCAACAATGTTGGAACGTTTTGCCGCGCGTCCAACAATGCCATCCAACATTAACAAATGTTGAACAACAATGCAATGTTGGAACGTTTAGCCGCGCGTCCAACGATGCCATCCAACAAATGTTGGACAACAATGTTGGGACATTTAGCCGCGCGTCCAACGATGCCATCCAACATTAACAAATGTTGGACAACAATGTTGGAACGTTTAGCCGCGCGTCCAACAATGCCATCCAACATAAACAAATGTTGAACAACAATGTTGGAACGTTTAGCCGCGCGTCCAACGATGCCATCCAACAAATGTTGAACAACAATGTTGGGACGTTTAGCCGCGCGTCCAACGATGCCATCCAACATTAACGAATGTTGAACAACAACGTTGGAACCTTAAGCCGCACGTCCAACGATGCCATCCAACAAATGTTGGCCAACATGTTAGGAAGTTAATCTGGGCATCCAACAATGTCATCCAACATACCTTATTCTTACTAATTTTCGCGCCTACTTAATTTCGCGAAAATTCGGTAGCTGTATTTCGCGAGTACTATTTTTTGCGATTCCAGGAAAAAAATAAACAAAAGCGTATTTAATATCGCGATTTTGCCATTTCTTTAATTTCTCAAGCCCTAAGTAATGTTCACAAAATAGCTAATATATAAAACACTTACCGAGAGAAAATAATATCAAGAGTTACGCGCTTTCTGCTTCGTCAATGTTGAGGTTCTTGAGTCAAAGCGCCGAAGATCTCCTCGACCTTTATAATTTTTGTATTCTTTTCTCATACAGTATAATAAGGTATTAAATTTCGCGAGTATTAATTTTCGCGATTTTTTCCAAAACGCTAAAATCGCGAAATTTTGTACGCGCGAAATTTAGTAAGAACAAGACGCTGTGGGAGCGTATACTTGGGCGTCGTTGTATTAGGCATATTGGAGAATAGTTGTCTTGGGAATTTGCATGCACGTCATTTCACGGTTTGATGATTGGGAGTATTCGGATAGTGTGAGTAGTCTAACAAAGAAGCGCGTTAACCGTCTAAAACAAGAAGACACAGTACACTTAGCGTGTGAGATCGCACGCAAATTATTAAAGTAGCGTGTCCACTGTGTCAAAAGACGAGTACATACTGAAAAATACAAATCGATGTCTACTTTGTACTTACCGTTGACAAAAAGGCCGTATGTCAGAGTTTCCCGATGGTTGTTATTGGTTTTAGCTAAATCTTGTAACTAGCTGGTCTGTGTTTCCGACACTTTTGAAGTGAAGCAAATGTAACCACAAAGTGGCCTTTCGAAGCCATGATGTAATTGACCCGAGGTCAAAACAACTTTTCCAATTGAAAGTTTTGCTGGAAGTATTCCCGCCGTTATTATAATAAAGTTGGAATGAAACTTATAAATTTAATCAAAGTTAACGACAGAAGTGATAATTTAGGAGGAGAGAAACAAATTTAGCCCTTTGAAATATATTTTTTCAGTTGAGGTAAAAATGTTGCAATTTGCATAATGTGAAAGTAATTTGAAACCTTTCCAGTAACGCATAACGCAGCTGTTTCGAAAAACATCTCTCAATCAGACACACGAAAATATATCCAGCTTTTACTCCTCTGTATCCGAAACACAGAAAAGAAAATGAAATGAAAAAGTGATCGCTTTTAGGTTATTTTCGCCCGAGAAACATTCACTAGCGGAAGCAAAACTCGTAAGAAACGTCTCGCAAGACACCGCGTGCATTGTTTACATCTTCTCTCGGCGGTGAATTTTTGCACTCAAAGTTTCAGTTGTCTGTTCTGTTCTTTCAACTTCACGAAATAAAAATTAATGAAAGGCAAACAACCGAAAGAAGTGAAATTAATTGGGATTCCTACCACGCTTATATTTCTTCCTTCGCTGTCCACTGTTGACTTCTTATTAAATAAACGCTATGTATGTATTCGTCTAAATTATCTTCTTCATGTTCGTTTTAACATGTTTTAGCGGGTTTCCGTCATGAAGGTATCGTACAATTAATCGCGAGTGTCAAATACTTTCGCAGTGTCTTCTTGAGTAAGTTCCTTACGCATATTGAACATGAAACTGTTAGATGCAACAGAGAAAACACAACTCGCACTTTGTGACGTTCGCCTCGCATCAACAAACAACAGGTGTACTCCACCGCGGTCAAACGAGAGAAATTTGCAAAAGTTAACCAAAGTACTTCAAAGTTAAGGTTGTCATTTTCACTGTTTATTAAAAGTTTCATATATTGACAATACATTGTCAACTCACTAAACGTTTTGTAAGTTTACTAAAAAAAGTTCTAAGCGTTTGAAAACTACGAACCGCAGAACTGTCGGCGCCATTTGCCAACACAATTTTGCTCAGGCACGAAGCGTTTTGATCAGTTTTCAACGATCGAAAGGAAGCTCGTTATTTTGAGCCGGAAAGATGAAAAGATAGTTACATAAACTAATTATTTTATACATCCTTGCCCACGTTTCCACTTAATTCTAAATGAATCCCACCAAATAAAACGAAAAACGCCTCGGACGTGTGTCCGCGGTGAAGGTTTGAATAATCCCGCGTCCCTAGAGTTGCGCAATACTGCACATTTGTGGACGACCAAACTGCATTTTAATACTTGGTCGCTACGCCCAAGTAATAAGGTATGTTGGAACGTTTAGCCGGGACTTTAGGTTTAAGCACTGATTGACAGTATTAAGGCCTAACACCCAACTTTGTCTGGGGGCAAATTGTACCGACATTGAGTTTGGGGTTGTGCCCTTACATGTACCTTGCTGTTGTATATCTCAGCATTTTGTGATGCCTTGTACAGCTTGGGGTATTTCAGCATGCTATCAGAAGACACTGTACGATCAAATAGTCCGATAGCCAAAGGAGGAACTGATGTGAAAACCTGCAGTAACAGGAAATAACTCACTCAGAGTAATGATCAACTACAAAAATTTATAATAACTCTAAAATGACAACTTTCTAGTTCCCATGCTTAGATCATATTCATTGTTCAATGCGCATTCTGTCATCTGTAATTAGGGGACTTTAAATCGGACAACGAGTACGAGATTGAGTACGAGTACGACTTTTAAAACTTAGTTCGCGTGCTCTAATAACCATTTACCACACAAATTTTATACCAAGAGTCTTATTATCTTCTGGTTTGCAACAGGAAGGACCGACAGCTCTGGGGACGTGACTGGCTTTAAATTCAAAAGTCGTACTCGTACTCAATCTCGTACTCGTATTCAAATCTAAAGCTCCCTATTATCTCCAAGAACCAAGAGTTCATTTACATTTAAGTAATATATTAATGTTCCGCATAAGAAGGATAGTGCTGAACGGCAATGCACGATGGAATGTCAACTATTTTTATTGTTAAAACTAGTGATCTCATTGGCCTAGACTCAAAAACCGCTAAAAAGTTAAGGTTCAAGGTGCATAAAGTCTAAATTTTTTAAGGTTTCAAGTATTTTGAGGCCCAATCGCACAACATGCAATTTTTAAAAGATATTGTATTTGGGGAACTTCATCAAAGAAGCAAAATTAGTAGCTATTGTCTTCTGCTATACTGATTGGTTAAGCACGAACATTTTCTAAAATATATTTGACGCAAATGGATTTTCTGTATTTTTATAATGAAATATAATTATGAACCATCAGCTCCTTCTCTATTCTTAAAATCAAAGATATTCTATGTGGGAAAGAGCCATTGCCGCAGAACAATGAAGTTAATTACTATAGTTCTTATGTAAAGCATTACCAGAAACCCATAAGTGGGTTGAAACGTGTAACGCGCATTCACAGCCTCCGAATATTCATTTTTTGCTTAGTACCATATTTGGAAACCCCTCGGTCCAGGGAGATTGGAAGCAAGTTGTTCTAGCGAATTGATTGGTTAATATTTTTGTCTTGATTTTCCAAATATGGCTGTGACAGCTTCTTAGCAAATTGAATAATCGAAAGCTTGTTTTGAAGCGTACAAGAGGAAGTTGCACGTTTCAACCCACTTATGGGTTTCTGGCATTACTTAAGGTGATTCCCTAGTTTTGCATTGCGCATCACTACTGCGCATAATAAATTGCGTCATTTGCGCGTGCACGAGCGCGCGCGCACTCCGAAGCAAGAGGGTTTCCTTAAAGGATTCAATTACAAAGAGGATTTCGCGCTGGTCGGGAACAATAGCTTGACAATGAGCACGGTGACCCCCAATTTTTAATGCAGAAATTTAAATGACACACGGTTGACTACAATATATCGCGATTTAAAGAAAAGTTAAAAATTCTGCTTTGAAATATTTGTATTTGAATGCTGTAAAGAACACGTCTTCAGGTAGTGTTGGGTATGCGCGCACGCCGAGAATTCTTTAATTTCTTTCACAATCTTAATTCCTAGTCAACTAAAATAGTTTATAATGTAAGATCAAAGTCCATTTTGTTGAACTGCTTTATTATTTTAATCCAAGCAATGATTTTTTTTTTAGAAATTATAGTCCCCTTTCTGATTACTAGGGTTCAGTAATGAAACCTCGCGGGTCGTATAGTTACTATAATGGCCATCCATGTTGTGCAAAAACGAGCACGGTGACCCCTATTTTTTATTTCATTTTTGTGATGCTCATAACATAATTACCATCTGGACCAAGTTTTAGAAAATCGTAAAAATTCCTTCTTTTTCAATGGAATCACCTTAATACAGAACTCAAGACAAAAGAAAAGAGCACAAAGAGAAAGAAGTAATAAAGCGCACTAAGAAAACTTACCACATTGTAGATTCCAATGCACCACTTGTCAAACAGAATTTGACCTGAAAACCCGTTATCAAGCGCAAACCAAAGCTGAATAAAAAAAAAGAAATATCACATCAAGGGGAAAAGAGTAATACTTTTAGTTTACGCCATGCAATAGAAACTGCGTGACATTCCGGCGGTTTGGTAGCTTGAATCGTAGCGAAAATATTTGGTGTTAAGAACGTTGATAGAGTAATTTTCTTGGATGACCTTGAAATGATTATGCGTGAACACAACAAAAACAACAAACAAACTGGAAGGAAGCAATTTGATTGGTTAAGCAAACGGAGGCAAACACGCGTGGCTTTTGGTTATATGGTTTAGTGAACACGCAAAGCAAAGCGAATCGAAAGTAGCTATTCTCTTTGACGTCACTCGCTTTCCAACATTCTGATTGGTTAATCGTGCAAGGCTCTTTCCATATAAGGGATACTTTAGCGGGAAAACGGGCAAAACTTGTTTTGATCTTTTCAACTACTGGCGGATGAACACTCAGGGAAACCGTTTTTCAATGTCGTACGAAAATCGCTCTATGAAACGCAGAGTCAACAGTTACTCACCTCAATCACATACAGACAAACGTTTTTGTAGAAGGAATACAGGATGAGCTTTGCTAGGCGCTGATAGCTCCACGCTCCATGAACAAACAACAGTTTGTTCAAATAACGGAACTGAAGCCAAAAGAAAAAAGGTAAAAACTATTCAGCACAATGAGCAATGGCGAAGAGATGTTTTACGCAAGCCCACAATAACAATTAGACTGTCAGTGTGGCTTTACTCCAAGACAACAAAAATTAAAGGACCTGTGAGCTAACTCGTGAAAACAAAACATTCGCACCCTACTCTCTCCTAGGCGTTTTGCTCCATTGATCCCCGACCCCCCAGCCCCCCACCCCCCTATCCCCCTGCGCCCAATTCCCCACCCTCCCCTCCCTCCAACGCCGTCCTCATGGGTAAGGCAGGTGACCATTGCATATTGCGGGCTCAATGTTAACAGCCCATTGACCGACAGATCGAGTGAATTTTGTCGCTAACTCCTATAACTCGTTAAAAGCTTCGCGTTTTCACGAGTTAGAAATAATTCAGGCCCACTAAAGTGCTAACAGCAATGGAAAAATATTTCTGTGTTTTTGAGTCTTCTCAGCATGGTACTGCTCCAGTCTTCTTTTGGTTGCTTCATTCATTAAAATGTCATTACCCGTGCTACTGTGTAGCCTGAAACCGAAAGAGGCATGATAATCGCAAAACCCTCATTAAACGTGATCGAGCTTCAACGAGTCTATTACTCTCTGAGTGTACATGCAAGTCAATGAGAGCGCATAAGACTTGCCGGTCAAACGCGGACAAGAATTTAAACTTTCGCCATCTTTTGTTCATCTTTGACTTCAGAAAAACATTGGGTTACCTGTGCTATGGCGTAATCTGAAGCGCTGGCTGCCTGCAGGCCTTCAACTCCACTGATCCCTACGCCAACATGCGCTGCCTACAAAACATAAGATTCGGCTTAAGGGTTAAGATATGGTTATGTTACAAAATAGATAACAAAATAGATGACCGAGAATAGAAAAAAATAAAGAATAATAAAATATACTAAAACATGCACGACGGTCTGTGAAAGGATTTGGTGATACATCAAGGTTACGGCTGAGTGTGTAATTCTCATCACCTGTATAGTTAATATTCATACTGAAAGGAGATATTAGATATTGATCATTTTCTGACCTGAATCATGCCGACATCGTTAGCTCCATCGCCAATAGCCAGAGTTATGGCGTCTTTCACGTGTTGTTTGACGAGTTTAACCACTTGGGCCTTTTGTAGAGGAGACACTCTAGAGATACAACAACATTGGTTACGACAATATACAATGTACTGTTTACTTAGTTATCCCTCTCCTAGAGGAAATTCTTGAGACATGCATTGTTGTCTGTGGATGAAATCCTAAAGTGTGACCATTCAATGAAAGCTATTGAGCAGTACTTTCCTGTGGTACTGTTTATTATGCTGTACAAGGTGGTTCTAACTTTTGAGTCTGTAGATGAAGTCCTAAAGTGTGACCATTCAAATGAAAGCTATTGAGCAGTACTTCGGTCCTGTGGTACTGTTTATTATGCTGTACAAGGTGGTTCTAACTTTCGAGTCTGTGTTTGAACTCCTAAAGTATGACCATTCAAATGAAAGCTACTGAGCAGTACTTTCATGCTCTATCGTTTATTATAACACACAAGCCTGAAGGTGATTCACTTTTAAGTCTGGATGAAATCCTAATGTTGTGATCAAATCGAACCTTATACTGAGTAGCAGTTTGCAACTATTCTTTTTTTTGCTGAGTAGGACAGTTGGGGGGGGGGGGGGGGGATGGAAAAAAAAGAGAAAAGGACACAACGTTAGCCAACCTGCAACAAATAACAGCCTTGCAGCTGAGCGCAAGATCCAAGAAACTCATTTTCAATTCGTCTGACAATCCATGTAAGAGGGTCTAGAAAATGCAAAATACCGTTATGAATTGATTAACCTGATGTTAGGAAACCAGCTGTTTTTCAACAAATTAGGAGAAATATTAAAACCATTTGTTACACGTATTACTGGCATTTTCCAGTGCTTTGCACCGATTACAAGTTTTCCCGCACTTGGTACAGGTTATGCGTTTTCCTGAGCTTGGCACAGGTTACGCGTTTTCCCGCGCTTGGTACAGGTTATGTGTTTTCCCGCGCTTGGTACAGGTTACGTGTTTTCCCGCGCTTGGTACAGGTTATGTGTTTTCCCGCGCTTGGTACAGGTTACGTGTTTTCCCACGCTTGATACAGGTTACGTACTTTCCCACGCTTGGTACAGGTTATGTGTTTTCCTGCGCTTGGTACAGGTTATGTGTTTTCCTGCGCTTGGCAGCAGTTGAATGTTTTTTTTTTTTACTTGGAATTCTAAATGTTTTTTTCGATGTTTCTGTCGTACATGATTGGCTAATTGGATTTAGTATATACTGAAACAGTGGATAGCATTGTTGTCGCTCTCTGATTGGCTACTGAAACTCGGAATAGCAAGTGCTATTTACCTCCCAGCAATTTGCGCGCGAAAATTGTAATCGTTGACAGGAATAAATGAGTTAAAAAGCATCATTTTCGTTATATTATCTCACTGTTTCAGTATATACTAAAACAATTATTCACCTCAGTGTAGGTGGGTAGGTGGGTAGTGGTGGACTGCCCACCTCCACTTCGGTGAATAGTTGTTAAATAATTACTGTTCTCTGTTAGAAAAAAGCCTTACATTACAACATCAGAGGACAGCATTACGTTTGAACTTTGAAAGCCATGCTGCAAATTTTCTGATTAAAAAAAAGGTTTTGACCACCAATATCCCTGCAATGTGAAAGTTATGTTCTTGAAAGAAAAGTCAAATTAAAACCATACCTTGCCAGTAATGATAAGTCCCAAGTCATCCTGAAAAAAAAAAAACAGATGAACTTGTAAACAACGTGCCAAAAATGCCCAGTTTGCATGAAAACCATACGCAGGTGATATCGCATCAAACATTACCAGTTTCAATGTAACACAACTTTAAACCTTAACCGTAATTCTCACCCTTATGGTTGGTGGTTTCTTATGTGATGTTCCTCGACCGATACTTCTTAGATGTTCATTCAGCCATTCACGTGTACCCTAAAAACATCAACAAACACACACAAGTTTATAGTAGCACTCAAGAAGAGATATAACTGGGTACCAGAGGATCTCGTGGCGTGCTTTCGTGAAAAGTCGGGGCTGGCTAAAGGCAACAAGTGGCATAGCCATTAAACATATTAAGAGGCATGTAATATGAAAGAGAGGTAGAAAGAAACAGAAGAAACTATCTGCTAAAGTAGGGATTGGTTTACACAAAAGATCATGAGATGACGGTATACATCGTATTTCCTGAGTAATCAACCTAGTGAAACGGGAAACTGGGAAAGTATTCAATATAATTGCCCACTTTGAAAAATCGTTGTTTAAAACAAGGCCCAACTTACATCAAGCGTTTCTTCGCCACAGATCAGCAACTTCATCTTAGCAGTAAGCAAACGACATGCATAACCTAAAATAGATGGAAACGCAACATTTTTAAGGAGACATTGAGGACATACGGCTTGGACACAGGGTGAAACAATTCTTGCAATATTTAGCCTGTTCCAGGTGTTCAGATAGTGAGGAGCGAAGGATAAGAGGTGCACAGAAGGAAAAATATTGCGAGTGCTGACAAAGGGGGATAGGAGCAAAAGAGAGCACCCCTTCTCCTCAATTTCACTGCTTTTCCCCCGCTCGTTTGCGCGCCGGTTTTTCGCTTCTTGCTGGCCCCACAATCTTAACGCCTGGAACACGCTAGCTAGCAATATTACCCAAAATAGTTCTGCAAGATTACGTGAAATACTGCACATGACTATTTTACGGGTGAATACATGTAAAACCTGCAATTTGTAAAGTAACGCTGCTGTGAGCGTAACGTTGTGTGACAAGGGAGAGGGTCAGAACTGGACCACCAGTAACAAAGCTAAATTAATCCTAACAAATGGAAAGCGTTACCGATGTTGATGGCGGTCTCTTGTTTATCACCCGTCAATACCCAGATCTTGATATCAGCATCAGCAAGGGCAGCAATGCTTTCGGGGACACCCTGGACATAGAAAGAACAAACAATTCACGTCATGGTACACTGTTACTTTGGTTTGTAGGATCAGTACTTTTCCCGCACTTATGGAGGAAACGACTGGTTGGGACCATTCAACAATGACATTTGATCCAAAAACAGCAAATTACGCGGGAGAGTGGTTACCATTTACGAACAAAACAAATCCAAAAGGATAAACTAACAAATAGTACAGTTTCCTGATATTTCGTTCCGAAAATTCCACAACCATTTTATTTCCAATCAAAATTATTCACGTAAGTTTTACAACAGAAGAAAATAACTTTATATAATTACCTCTTGTAGCTTGTCCTCAATGGCTGTGGCACCCAGCAGGAACAAATTCTGTTTGGTAATTTTAAAAACAAAGAGAGAAAAAATACATAAAATGAGGAGATGAGTTGGGCTTCCTGTGCTGTGCTTTACCGCTGCAGGTAATCCAGCTTTAAAGGGAACCTCCATTGTTATAACAAATTGACATTAAATTGTTGGAAATAAAGTCTAAATTTAAAACTTTTAAAAAGCAGGTGCAAATATAATTTTAGTGTACAAAAAAATGGTTATAAATATCGCCTATTCTTGCTTTTAAATTTCCCGCGCGCCGCCATTTTCAATATTTATGACGTGTTACGGTTGTCCAATGGGTCTCCAATTGTTGCATACAAAAGAACTTCGATTCTTAACAATAGAGCGTTTTCACTTGACGTCATAGCCGCCATATTGGTGTTCCCGTACAAAAGAATTTTAATTAATTTCTTTTGTTAGGAACACCAACATGGCTGCCATGGCCTTTGTCATTTGAGTCCCACGGGACTGAAGGTCACGTGAGTGAAAACGCTCTATAGCGGCAACCGTAACACGTCATAAGTATTCAAAATGGCGGCGCGCGGGAAATTCGAAAGCGAAAATAGGCGATATTTATTCCATTTTATTTGTACACTAAAATTATATTTGCACCTGCTTTTTAAAAATTTTAAATTTCGACTTTATTTCCAACAATTTAACGTCAATTTGTTCTGACAATGGAGGTTCCCTGTAAAGGTCACTAAAACAAAACACTATAAAGCGGCTAGTCTACCTTTTCAATAAGTTCTGCAGCTTCGTCCACGTTCTGTTCTCGGTTTTCCAGGCTAGTAGAAGCTTTGTAATAAATGTCACTCCATCGTTGAAACTCTTCTGGCTCCAGTTCAGCCATTGCTATACACAGCGTGCGTAAACCTGACAAGAAAACACAGTCAATCTTCATGTTAACGGGGCAGTGTCACTGGGATTTCAACTTTTTTTAGTCAAAGCCATACTAAAATACCTTTACTATTAAGATTTGTAAAACTTTTAAGATTTAAGATTTGTAAAACTTACTAATTTCATATGTAGTTAACTAATCCATGTTAGTAGATTATTTAGTTAATTAATTAATTATTACGGTATATTAGTTTTATTGTAGGAGGCCATTATGAAAACTACTCGGTGACCAGTAATTAATATACTCCACCCTCGATAAATAAAGTTATACAGTCGAACCTGTATATAACGGCCCTGTATTAAGCGGCCACCCTCTATTAAGCGGCCAGGTTTCAAAGTCCCAATTTTTCGCTCATACAAACGCTGTATTTGTTACCTGCATTAGGCGGCCACCTCTATTAAGCGGCCGTGGTCACCCTGTAGCAGTCCTATGTTTGTTTTTCTTTGTTATTTTTACCTTGAACGGAAACTAAGCCACATGTCATTTTATGCGCTATTTTATTGTGTTTAAAATGCGAACTATCATCGCTATAAAGAAATAGCATGTGCAAAGCTAATGTAAGCTGATAATCGGTCGTTTAGTATCGTTAACGCTTTCCAGATGTCCGCAATGTGCTGAAGTACAGTACAAAATCGCGAACGCAAAAAAAAATGTTCGTTTTGAATAATTATGCTTCACTCTTTAGTTATAAATTCCTTCAAACGTATACTCGCAAGGGATTTCCAGGCCATAACCTCCACTTCTGTTAACTCGCTTGCCCTTTACTTTCCCGTTGTTTGTTGGCCGTTTCAAAATTTGGTTAGCCACAATGCCATCAATTTAGGGACATGTCCAATCACTTCATACCGTTAAGTTACAAGTTGGCACTGAACTTTGTTTTAAGTATTGATCGCTTGAAAGAGTGTTGATTGTCCTATTGTTTCTTTGCATGAAGTGTTTTTGTATGATACGCCATTAAAATTTACATTAGACCACGCCCAGTGAGTATTTTTAGTGATCCTTTATTAAGCGACCACCTGTATTAAGTGGCCAGTTCCTCAAGTCCCGAGGGTGGCCGTTATATACAGGTTTGACTGTATTATTATTATTATTATTATTATTATTATTATTATTATTTACAAAACAATAGTACAACACCAAGAGAAAGTAATCAACCAATTCTTGAAAGAGGAACAAATGATGGCTGTCAAAAAGAAACAACACTTGGGCACAAGTATAAAAACAACAGCCTCTCTCCTTATTCACACTTGCTCCACAGGTTTTGTCTGCACTCTCTCTGCACACGGACTGTGCAACTTACCCTCTTTGGTAAAATCTTCCAAGTGTTCAACAGTGCTATCCATGTACATTTGTTTCTCTTGCAGCCGTTCGAAGATTACTGTATCCTGTATAAAATACGTAGCAAAAGAGCCATCAATGAACAATACGCTCCAGCCGGACTGCAGACAGTTTTGTAATTCCCCTCATATACTGGCAGGGAAGTAGAAAAACAAGTTAGGTAGTTGAGGAAAACGACCGTGAGTTTATGTAAATCCATTTTTCTTTTTTCAAGCTTATATTTGTTTCTGCTCATCCCTAATTTGTGAACCTTTACTTTGAGACACCTCCATTAAGGGCACTTGTCCTGGACCCGGGTGGCAAAACGCTCATATAATCATATTTTGTAATTATCACCACTATTAAAGGGACACCTCTATTAACGGGACACTTCTCCTGGTCCCGATGGTGTCGGTAAAGAGATGATTAAAGTTCAGTGAACTTGGCCACTTACAGCTCCCTTGCAGTACAACTTGATTTTGCCTTCAGGGGTTCGAACAACCACAGACATCCTCTTACGAGTGCTTAGAACAAATGTAACAAAACATCAGGTACAATTAACTCTTAAGTTAGCTCCTGAGTAAGGAAGCAGAATGGGGGGGGGGGGGGGGGGGGTAGTGAAAATGTCAGATAAGGCAAGTTAACCCTTTCACTCCCAAGAGTGCCAAACATCAAAATTCAAGAAAATTCCCAAATTTCATTTTGTGAAATATTGAAAAACAAATGGTACCATGCAAAAGTACTGCCAAAGAGGTTTCATTTGAATGGTCACACCATAGGATTTCGTTCACAGACTGAAAAGTTAGAACTAATGGTACCATGCAAAAGTACTGCCAAAGAGGTTTCATTTGAATGGTCACACCATAGGATTTTGTCCACAGACTCAAAAGTTAGAACAACACTACTTGTCTCCATTATTGACTCTGGGAGTGAAAGGGTTAAGGGGGCAGTGGACTCCCCAGGGACCCTCATCTAGATCTGCCACCGGGCTATCACTTCACCTTTTCTCAGTGACATACTATCAATAGAAAAATTAGGAAACCAAAATGACTGCTCATACTGTATTCTTACCTGTTAAACTCAAGAACATTCAAGACCTCATACACTTCTTCTTGCCCCATCTATGGAAAGAAAGAAGTTAATTAACCACATACTAATAAGCACAAATTATTTTTCTGAACTGCCAGAGTGTTGTGATGTTCAAAAGCACAAAAGTTAAGATAAAATTAACCTGACAACAGGCACTTTTGTGGTGTGTCTACAACAATAACAAGGAGCAACAGACACTTGGTCCATTTATTTCAGATCGGTTTTCACTAAATTTGTGATATATAACAAACAAAATGAAATTATGACGTTTTTGTCTCTACTGAGTTCTGCTATTGCTAGGATTAAAAAAATTCATAGAACGTCTAAAACCGACATGAGAAAATCAACAATTTCCTGCCGTTTTCATTGATCTTCTGATGTCTGTCCTTGATTGGTTTGCTATAAATGCCATTTGGGGATTTGGGGGATAAGTGATAGATTTCTTTCTTATTTCTGTTACAGTTTTTAGTCTGTACTCAACAAAAACCTGGTGCTCACTTACTGCATTAATGATGACTGATGTAGGAGTTCTGACGTTGAATGAGAATCCTAGTTTCTTGGCTCCTTTCACTAGAGCACCTTCATCTGTAAATACAGCAAAATAAATTCACTTTAGACCAGTTTTAAATTGAGGGTCGTAAAACCAAAACCAAAGTAATCACTCTGGCCAATCACAACAGATGCAGACAATCAAATGAACCAATCAGAACTCAAAGCAAATACATGTCGCCGGCAGCAAGCGCGGGAAAAAGTTTGTCCTTTGAGTCTTGTTTTCCTCAATGATAGGAAATGTCCTCCCACCCCTACCCTTCCCCTATATTTGTAACTGGGAAGTAAAGTATTAATTTGTGTGTTATACCTGGTGAAGCGGCTTGATAAACTATCTTGTCTGGATTGCTGGGGTCTCTCTCTGGTACCACAGTGTGACACACAGCTAACAACGTCAGAAACTCCCGAATCACTGATGCCGTTGGCTATAAAAACAAAAGAAACGAGATGGTTAAAAAACAAAACAAAGATTTCCTGTCATTTTTTATCATTCATCCACTTTACTTGAATATTAATTGTATGACATGATTGATAATCATGTAAATAAACAGCTTCCAAAAAAAATAAACTCCTTTCATACTTAGCCCTCACTGTACCAATAGATGCATAAGAAAATACAAATTATCTTTTATGTCAAGAATACTAATTGAAAGTTTATTTACCAGTATAAACAGAAACCATACTTTGCAGATCAAAAGTCACAGACAGATTTATCAGAAGGATGACTAAAAGGTCGGTGTACTCCCATGTGGAGCGGGTGATACTGGGAAAATGTGAAAGACACCTCTTTAAGTTACTAGTCAGAATATGTTTTGTGGACACGGCTCCAATTCAGTTTGATTCCAAAGGAGTATACTACTACAAGTTATTTTTTCTCACTTTATGCCCTCTTACATGTATGCAATTATTTTCCATGTTTTCAAAGTTCAAACTCACATATATATTTGTCTTTTTGGACACCCATCAAACACCCTATTTGGCAGTATAAAATAAGAGCTGTCATTAACCCATTGACACCTGAACCGCCCGTAACCGCCCGTACAAGACTCCACTGCTTTAAAAAATTGTAACTTTCTCAATCGTGCGAACATTGCCTTAACTAGCAGTTCTGAGCATTGACTAGAAAGTCTTTCAAATTGAGATACCCAATAAACACAAAAAAGTCAGCGATTTTTGCAGAATATCAGCGTTTGAATTTGGACAATAACAAAAATTACCGTTTTTAACGTCATAGAAAAACAACAAAAATCACGTTTTTGCCTTTAGTTTTTTTTATTCAAATCATCATGGCAAACCCAAAAATCAACATTCACAGCAAAATTCAGTCATAGTCCTAGCTTAGCAGTGAATTTTTTTGCTCTTATTCGTTGCTCGGGCCGAGCTCTAGCCTCTCGTTCTAATGCATACTGACCTTGCCTCAATTTTCAATATCACCACCGCACTGCATGCTGGGAAATGGCCAAGAATTTTGACAGCGTTCGTTTCTTTCCGCACACATTTCATATTTATACTAAGTCCACAGCCACTCCGACCCACCGCCGAAATTTCGCGCTTGTTGTGTTCTCCTGTGGTCGCAACTTCCAAAATATGCCGCAGTAGGTCGAGAAATTCATCCAGAGTCGAGTCCCAAAGCTGCTTCGTTTCCAGGCGGCCATTTTTCCAGTTCAACGAGCAACGAGCCAAATTCGCAAACGAAGTACAACAACTAACTCGCTTCATTGAGAAGTGGACTCTGAACTACCTCCAAGCTTAATGATGCTCACCAGGCAGCTACTAAAGATGAAAAATGGCTGTGAACTTACCAAAAATCGTAGATAATTCATATTGGACCCTTTATTGCAAATCAAGCAAGCAAAATGAGATCGTCACAATGACGTTTCCAGTAAACTCGAGCCTTCAGTGTTTTAGAACAGCAGCACTTTCAATGGTAACTCCAAATATGCAGTCACGAAATCCTATGGGGCGTGTGTATGCAGAAAATCACTCAAAAACGTAAAAATCCTCAGGTGTGAATGGGTTAATGAAGAAAAATAAAGGTCATGTGACCAGGGCTTTTGACACCCCCCGGCGAAAGTTAGGGTTAGGGATAGTTGAAATCTAGGGTTAGTGTTAAGATTCTAGGGTTAGAACAATTTCTAGGGTAAGGTGTAACTTGGCTCAGGGCCAGGCCTAACTTAGGGTTAGGTCCCAGGTTTGGGGTTGGCCAGGTCACGTGATAGGCAATAGTATCAAACTTGATCACCCAAGATGAACTGACCCTCGACTACTGACTGTCACCAGCTGTTCTAACTCCACCTCTTATGTCTAGTTTTGAAAATCACCACCCCTTGAAGTTGGCTTTCATGCAACTTTCACCTTTGCACAAAATATGGGCCAGCAACTAGTACCCTCCCCCCCAGATCTTGATGCATATGCCTGTTTTCAAATTAAATAGTGATGACATGTTCCTAGTCTTAAGGGTTTTTTGTTTGACTGGTTTAAGAGCCAAAACTATCAACTGTAAGAAAAATAGATTTTTTGATTAACCCATTGACACCTGAACCGCCCGTAACCGCCCGTACAAGACTCCACTGCTTTAAAAAATTGTAACTTTCTCAATCGTGCGAACATTGCCTTAACTAGCAGTTGTGAGCATTGACTAGAAAGTCTTTCAAATAATTATTGAGATACCCAATAAACACAAAAAAGTCAGCGATTTTTGCAGAATATCAGCGTTTGAATTTGGACAATAACAAAAATTACCGTTTTTAACGTCATAGAAAAACAACAAAAATCACGTTTTTGCCTTTAGTTTTTTTTATTCAAATCATCATGGCAAACCCAAAAATCAACATTCACAGCAAAATTCAGTCATAGTCCTAGCTTAGCAGTGAATTTTTTTGCTCTTATTCGTTGCTCGGGCCGAGCTCTAGCCTCTCGTTCTAATGCATACTGACCTTGCCTCAATTTTCAATATCACCACCGCACTGCATGCTGGGAAATGGCCAAGAATTTTGACAGCGTTCGTTTCTTTCCGCACACATTTCATATTTATACTAAGTCCACAGCCACTCCGACCCACCGCCGAAATTTCGCGCTTGTTGTGTTCTCCTGTGGTCGCAACTTCCAAAATATGCCGCAGTAGGTCGAGAAATTCATCCAGAGTCGAGTCCCAAAGCTGCTTCGTTTCCAGGCGGCCATTTTTCCAGTTCAACGAGCAACGAGCCAAATTCGCAAACGAAGTACAACAACTAACTCGCTTCATTGAGAAGTGGACTCTGAACTACCTCCAAGCTTAATGATGCTCACCAGGCAGCTACTAAAGATGAAAAATGGCTGTGAACTTACCAAAAATCGTAGATAATTCATATTGGACCCTTTATTGCAAATCAAGCAAGCAAAATGAGATCGTCACAATGACGTTTCCAGTAAACTCGAGCCTTCAGTGTTTTAGAACAGCAGCACTTTCAATGGTAACTCCAAATATGCAGTCACGAAATCCTATGGGGCGTGTGTATGCAGAAAATCACTCAAAAACGTAAAAATCCTCAGGTGTGAATGGGTTAAAGACCCAGTATTGTCCATTATGCTTCATGCGCCTCTGAACAATAGAAGCCTCACTCCTGTGCAAACCAATAACAGAAGCACGTGAAGCATAATGGCCAATACTGGGCCTTTAAGCTTTGAAGAAGCCAGCCCCACAAGGAAAGTAGCCAGTCATAAAACAAAGAAAGTCTTCCATGCTTGTTGTCTTTAGTTATTTTCAAACATTGAGAAGCTCAGGTCATCCCTTACCATAGTTGCTGGCCATAATATAGCCAGTTGTTGGCTGTTAATGACAACCCTGTATTCAAATCATGTTTTTTACCCTAAAAGGAACAATGGTCAGTGCTCTTGGTCCTCACTTCTATCTGGGAGTCTCCCTGAAAACAATTTACTCACATGATGCTCTCTGAGATTGTCCAACAGGGCTGGATCCATAAAGACTTCTCCATCTCCACTGCAATAAAATAAAAAAAATAGAGTCGGTCTGCATTTCTGTTCCCATAAACTATATCTTACTCAATGCTTTGCGTATTCATGAAATAAAAACGTGTATATGAACTGGAGGTGCTATTAACAAAAATTAATAATGATTTTTTACACAATCTTAAGATAAGACAAGATGTGAGATTCTTTTTCATTTATTTCAGACCTGTAACTTATTCCTCCGATGGAACACTTTTTGTACTCCATGACATTTCTTGTTAGCGTTCCTGTCTTGTCAGAGAATATGTACCGCACCTGTGTCAGTAGAGAAAAGCATACTGTTTGAATAGTGAAATCTTTCCATTCACAAGTGGCCAAGAGAACAATACAGAGGGTTTATAAAACTAGAAGAGAGCTTGCTTATACCGTGGCTCACCCTAACTTTTAGGGGCTTTATAATTCAACCCTGATCAGCCAACACCACACTGCCAGAGCCTGTACTGGCCAACCATTTCTCCCACCCACCTCAAACCAACCAAAGCCCCCAAAGGAGAAGGCCTGACTGACACCACAACCACAGCAATGAAACAACAATGCCATGGCTTTCACACATCATCCACTTCCTCTCTGAAACCCACACCCAAACCCCAAATATAATTCACTGCCCTCAGCAGCCCACATGCAGACGGCCCCCAAGTCTACAAAGCCTGAAAAATCCTTTGAGGGCGCCAGGCAAAAAAAAAAAGCAGACCAAACATTCCCCCACTGAAAAAAAACAACACACAAGAACTTGTCCCCGTTCAAACCAATCTGCCAAATTCAGCATCCCATGAACTGATTGAAACACTCCCATCACACCATATCTAGACACAGGATGTTCCCCCATGATACCCCCACCCAACCTGCCTCACCCGTTCCAAGTTTCCTATTGTTACACAATGTAGTTATGGCAGGACACTTGATTTTACAAACCTGTCCGAGTTCTTCATTGAGATTGGATGTACGTGCCATAGCCGGTGTGTCTGTGGCATCATAGTACATGTCGATGTCCTGTGGCATAAGGCAGTAACAATGTTCATGGGTGGGCAAAAATAATTTGAAATACATACTGAATAGGGACAGATACTCATACAGTAGAAACCCTGTTAATAAAAGACCATCAAGAGGTTGGCCATATTAACAGGGTGGTAATATTAATAGTAACTGCTTAATAATTTATTAATGATTGCATGAACTTTTGTCCTGGTCCCAAAATGATGACCACAAAAAGAGAAAGTCAAACTAACAAGGGAGTAGTAACCAGGGTCACCCAGTATAGTTGCATGAGCGGATATTAATTAAAACTGGGTACATACCAAGTTTATGAAAATAGCTTGGATAAACTTTACAACCTGTGCAGCAAAGTAAAAGAAAGATGAAATCATAACATTAGAACTGACTAATAATGTTTGATACAACTGTCTCAAACAAATACATGTATTCCAACCAGTGGAAGAACAGCAAGGGGAGGGTGGGGGAGTGAATAAGGTAGGGTGGGTGGAGGGAAATTTGGCCTTGTTTGTTTTTGCAAGATGGGGGATGGGGGATGGTGGAGGGGGAGGGGGAGGGGGAGGGGGAGGGGATGCCCCCCCTCCCCCATCCCCTTCGATCTGCCACTGCCAACAGATAACTCGGGAGAATTGATATTTTAATCTCAAGTAGGACTATACCTCAAGAGTAACTGTCAAGCTGATGGGTATTAGGTTGTTATACAGAATGATGAATGTTAGGAAGGACATGCCAAGGTTCTGTGCTCTTTTACCTACAAAAAAGTTACAACTAACGATTAAAAACGTTGCATTGTTTTGCAGGTCAATCAATTTTTTGTGACTATTAATGCATTAGTGCATGTAGACACTTTGCTAAAACCGAAAACTGTGACAATAAAAGTTGTAATAATGAAAGCTGTTAAAATGATGCAATTTATTTATTAACAGGCAACTAGAAAATGATCAAATTAGATTAAGGTCAGTCACACAAGAATTGAATCACACAAAAGACCTTTCTTACAAACTAAATTTTGCAAAAGCTAACACTTCGAACATTCAAATCTCCGAGCCTTTAAATATTTTGTTAATTGGTGATAAATTGCCTGAAGACCAGACAAGACAATAATAAAGGCCATGTGTGACAACCGTGTGGATTAAGAATATCATTAATATGAATATATGAAAATCATATATGCGAACTGCGAATGAAACTGCAAACATGAGTGAAATTTGATGCTCGCAGTGTGCTATTTTTCAACTGCTGAAGTTGATAGCACACTGCGAGGATCAGATTCCACTCAAGAATATCATTGGGGACCTAATCAGCTTCAACTTAGAAAACCCCAAAATTTGAAAAGAAGAAAGGTTGAATTATTTGTACATCAAAAAATTTAGTAGTGTGCAGCAGAGACATGCCTCCCAAAGGGAGCCTATTTTTTTTAAATGAACTCCTAGAACTTTATCAAAGTAATAGTATTTATTGCAGCAGAAATCAGCTACTTACCAGAATATCCTAGATACCAATCAGTGTCTTGGTGTTTGTCTGAAAAGACAAAGATGTTTTGGGATAAATTATAGTAATTTCAAAACACTTTAAAATTCTTTATTATAGGTAAAAACCATGCCACACTGACCTGTCCATATCTTAAAGCCGATAGTGCTACAGAGAGCCAAGACAAGCAGCAATCCAAATAGAAACAAGATCTGGATGTTAGTTGTATGGTCCACATTTGACCTCTTGATCGGGGCAGCTGTGGAATTCTACACAACAGCAAAAAAAAAACCTTAAAGTAAAGGTAAAGTCTCACAAGAGGCACAGGTGGCCCACTAGGCCAGAGCTGAACCCGGTATTGCTACTCCCCCCTGGATGAGATGCTAGTCCATCACAGGGTTACCCCCAGTATTTGCCGCCAGTACCCATTTATTCACCTGGGTGGAGAGAGACAACGTGGAGTAAATTTTCTTGTCTAAGGAAACAACACGACGGCCACCGACAAACCACCGACATTTAGATGTGAAATCAAACACGCTAAGCACTACATCACCATAGCGTGCGTAGCAGGTGATGGGGAGAGGAGAACTGGGGAGAGGAGAACTGGGGAGAGGAGAACTGGGAAGAGGGGGGAAGGACGCCTGCAATAAAGACCCCCCTTTTGTTCATTTCTGTTCTGCGGATGGTGGTGGCCGCAAAATTTCAATTGGCTAATTCGTGCTGGGCAGTAAACATAGTAAATTGTAAATTCCCACGCGAAGTCAGCCATGTGTAGAAGCACGAGCCAGTTTCCGATTGGTGAACGTATTGACAGTTGACATAATTTGACTCCCTGGAAATCAGTGAACGTAATGCTAACACCCAGTTATTATAGCAGGCATTCCTTCCCTTCTCCTCTCTCCTTTTTCGCGCCCCCTCCCCCTTCCCATTAACACCTGCCAAGCAGCCTCCATCACCGTGCCTCCACATAATATGAAATGTAAGTCTTCACATTGTAGACTAACATGTTGTTGCATGGATAAGCTTTTTGTTGCTTGATCGACCAGCTAAAATTGATGATCAGTAAACGGCATACCTGCATTAGTTTGGAGTCATGTCCAGTGTAAACAACAAGACCTTTAAATAAGCAACAGATGTCAACAGAAAGAACTATCAACAGCACTGCAATGTTCATATAGGAATACAAAAATGACAGGATAGTCAACTTGTCCTCTTAGCTCACCAAATATCCACTGTGTGTTTCTTAAATGTGCTCCTCTGAGCAAGAGTTGATCTGGTCCTACTGGTACTGACCTAAACAAAAAAGGGTACAATGTATATTAAAATCACTTATTAATGATTAAATAAATGCACAATTGAGATACAATATACACACAGGGCTGTCATTAGTAGCCAACAGCCGGCTATTTTGGTGGCAACTACAGTTACTGTAAGATGACCAGCTACTCAAAGTTTAAAAATGATGAGAAAAGGCAACAAGCATAAAAGACTTTTTTCTTTACTTTATGATTGGTTACTTTCCTTGTTGTGCCAGCAACTTTTATATAAACAAAGCTGAATATGACAGCCCTGCAAATAGCCTATTCATTACATAGTCCTTCAATAATATTGTGGTAAATATTTTCAATTTTGTTCATACACAAACTGCAACCTCATATTGGTAGTAAAACTATTGAAACCAACTATGTATTTGTACTTATATATAAGCATGAGCATGACATATAACATTTTAAGCTTTCTTAAAGTGTATTTGACATATATATTTTTTTTATTTGCTTTATCGAATCTACATGTACATGCATGGTGTTAAGATTGACATCAATTTTTCTTCTCTGCAGTTTAACCTCTAAAAACATAAAATTTCACTTCTGGTGGGATACAATAATGTACAAGAAAGGAGACTGGGGATAGTTGGGCTGCGACACCAATACAGGATCGCCAGTTTTGCAGTTTTTTGGTTTCCGAGTTTGTTTTGGTGTGCTTCCAGAAGAATCATGGTTCTTAAAGGCATGTTGTAGAACATGTATAACATGCACACCAAAACAACTGAGGAACCAAGATAACACAACACTGGCAATACTGTACTGATGTCACAGCATGACTATCCCCAGTCCCCCGTCTTACTTGGTATTGTACCCCACCAGAAGTGAAACAAGGAGCCCAATGGGCTTCGAAACTGGCTCGTTTGGTCTCAGTTTCCACCCGGTTATTATTTTTCAGTTTTATATTAGCATTCCACAATATACAATCTAGAATCTATAAATATGCACAGTTCAGGCCACATTTCCATTTTCATTCCACAGCCCGTTTCAAGCACTCCTCAGGGACGGACTATTTTATTGTTAAGGTTAAGGACTAAGGAAGGCGGGGGGGAGGGGAGGTGGGAGGGGGGGGGGGGGTGGGCAGTTGGGCAATTACCAAAAAATAAATTCCTGCACAGCAAAAGTAAAGAAAAATAGTAATGCACAGCAAGCCAAAGGAAAAAGGGTATGGAACAATCCCGAAAAAAAATTCTTGTACAACATCTAGACGGAAAAAAAAATCATCATCAGAAAAGTTGCCCAACACCGCCCGCTACCGGAAGTAAACTAGGTACGGTATTGGCCGCAGCAAAATCGATTCCCGGGGCAGGTGACACGACAGAAAAAAAATAGGGTATTTTAAGAACTGACTCGTCGCAGAGCGACAAGCCAGTTAATTAACATTTTTAGACAGCTAAAACACAACGGAAAAATCCATCTTATCAGAACACCATGTAGATATGATCAAGGAAATAAAAAAAAGATCTGTCATATGCACTTTAATATTACAAAACAAATAGAAACTGACTGCTTTGTGCTCATCTAACCTGATTAAAGCACAGTAAAGTGGAACCATAAAGGTAATTTTCAACACCAATGTCAGAGCATTGGGCGAGCGACCAATTTTGCACTTTTGTTTTAATACTTACTTCTGAGTTTGGAGAGTGATGTTGCCCACAAAGTCATACAGTCTATTGTTGGGCCCTTCACACTCCACACGACCCTGAAAGTAACACAATAATTTTACAATTTCATAAGTGATATTTTCATTATCGCATAATGGTAAATACTAAATCAAATGCAAATGTGACCTACCTGCATACAACGAACTTCAAGGAGGGACGTCAATTTAGCTGTGAGGGGTAAAGCCTGCAAGAAAAAAATGATTGAATGTGTTTTTCTAGAGAATCACCATACCCCTCACACAGAGGTTGTTTGGCATGGATGGGATTGCCCCACCCCTCTGGAAATTCTAATTTAGCTTCATACTTTCCTTTAAAATCTTTGCAAACTGCAAAACTTTTTGTAGCAGGTCATGTATGCTAATAGATTGTGTCTCAGGAAAAATCCAAAATGGCAGATGTCCAAGATATGACTGAGATACAGGTACTCACCTGTCTGATCTTTAGATTAGTTTCTCCATCAAGATTTGAAGTCTCTATGTAACACATCCCCATGGGCTCACTATTGAAGAATACAACAACAAAAACTTAATACAATAATATTATTATTGAACTTTATTAATGATCAAACTAATCAACATGTACAATCATGCATTAAATGAGTACATTTACCTTGATGAAAGTATCATAAGGTCGGCAGGAAAGAACTGTCCATTAACAACCTTGACAATATCTCCAACTTGAACCTACAGTTGGTTAGAACACATATTTATCCAGTAAGAAAAGACACAGTTTAAAGGGGCCATCCCAAGTCCACCTAGAGAAGGACTGCATTATGCAGAACTCTGGGCCCAAAACCTTAAAGTGCACCTAAACCCCAATTTTTTTTTTCTGTTAATCAACTCAATGTACGTTGAAAAGTCGAATACTGAAATATTTCTTTTTTATAACGTCGCGTTAGTGAGTTATAGAGATTTGAATTTACTAAATGCTAATTAGATGACGTCAAATGCAGACTCGATTATTATACAACTACTTGTTTCCACCTCCAAGTAATATTTTTTTTTACAAATCATTTGACTATAAACAGTTTTTTTAGTATTTCTTAAATTGATTATCCTTAAGCTGTGAACTGCGTATTGTAAATTGAAGCAGAAATAATGGTAAAGTCTGCATTTGACGTCATCTAATTAGCATTTTGTAAATTCAAATCTCTATAACTCACTAACGCAACGGTAAAAACAAGAAATATTCCACTATTCGACTTTTCAACGTACATTGAGTTGATTAAAAGAAAGAAAAATTAGGGTTTAGGTGCACTTTAACTGAGAGCAAGCTTCACAGCTTGCTGGAGAGCAGCAGAAGTGGAGAGATGTTGTTGATACCCTATGTTCCACTTGGCATCTTAAGAAACATTTTGATGATGATGAAAAGATGTTCGCTGGTTCCAACTGAATATTAATATTAAAACATGCCTACATTTTGATTAAATATTTTTGGCTTTCATTTCTTAATCCTATTTTGTAAGTAAGGTTAAAGTACACACTTTACCTTAGAATGCATTCGGTGCTTACCTCAGTCCACAGTAATGACTGCATGGTATTATCTCTTAAAACTAAGATAAAGCAAAAATATAGTTTACTTTTTTAAAATCCTTAAAAATTATATTCATGTTGTTTAGTGTGGTATAATGCATAATATTCAGGTTTTTCAGTAAAACGTTGTGCAATTTCAGCTGCATGTTTTTATGAGTCAGTTTTTATTTCTTCTGACAAGTAAAAATGCCCAGTTGTATATGTTGCAGGTGAAATCTGGTCTCAGTATGTTCAATCTAGGTTAAATGTGTACCCATTATTTAATCTACATGTAGGTAAGCTAACCATAACCCCAGCATTAAGCTAACCGTTCAAAATAAGTGCTTAGCCCTACCGGTGATCACAAAACTGAGTGCTTACTGAAATGTGTGACACGTACCTTAATGTCACAAGTTTATTTTACACATGTAGTATTTTACAGGCAGAGGTACAAATAAATGAGAGCAGTATGTGGTGAAAAATTTGTAACCAGTTTGAAAAATTGAAACTGGTTTGAAAAATTCAAACCAAAGATTAAATTTGAACCACAACATGCATACTTAATATACAACTTTCTGCTGAATAAATGTATATGTCAAAATCCTGAATAAAAAGTTTTTAAAAAGTGTTTTTCCTAGTATGCAGACTTTAGAAGGATGTACCGATGTGTTATATTTTCACCTGTTGTTAGTAAGAGGATGTGGGTTGATAACAATCAAGGTAGATGCATTAACTATATGGCAAAAAATATCCATTAATTTTACCTTTAACTCTACGATTGTTGACCTGATCATCAGCTTGATGTCTTTTCTGAAATAACAAATAACATAGTTTATTAAATTATATAATTATAAATCTATACTCTCATAAATATTCAACATGGTATGTAAATATAATTTGTGCAGTTCCAGCAAAGATCCAATGTCACACTCACCCCCAGAGGGGATCAGAGTATGGTTGGCGAAATGGTGCAAAATTCACAAAGTTTATATTCATTCACATTTAACCCATTCGCTCCTACACCGGCCAAAACCGGCCGTACAATACTCCACTGCTTTAAAAAATTGCAACTTTCTCAATCGCGCGAACATTGCCCTAACTAGCAGTTCTGAGCATTGACTAGAAAGTCCTCAAATTGAGATACCCAATAAACACAAAAAAGTCAGCGATTTTTGCAGAATATCAGCGTTTGAATTTGGACAATAACAAAAATGACCGTTTTTAACGTCATAGAAAAACAACAAAAATCACGTTTTTGCCTTTAGTTTTTTTTATTCAAATCATCATGGCAAACCCAAAAGTCAACATTCACAGCAAAATTCAGTCATAGTCCTAGCTTAGCAGTGAATTTTTTTGCTCTTATTCGTTGCTCGGGCCGAGCTCTAGCCTCTCCTTCTAATGCATACTGACCTTGCCTCAATTTTCAATATCACCACCGCACTGCATGCTGGGAAATGGCCAAGAATTTTGACAGCGTTCGTTTCTTTCCGCACACATTTCATATTTATACTAAGTCCACAGCCACTCCGACCCACCGCCGAAATTTCGCGCTTGTTGTGTTCTCCTGTGGTCGCAACTTCCAAAATATGCCGCGGTAGGTCGAGAAATTCATCCAGAGTCGAGTCCCAAAGCTGCTTCGTTTCCAGGCGGCCATTTTTCCAGTTCAACGAGCAACGAGCCAAATTCGCAAACGAAGTACAACAACTAACTCGCTTCATTGAGAAGTGGACTCTGAACTACCTCCAAGCTTAATGATGCTCACCAGGCAGCTACTAAAGATGAAAAATGGCTGTGAACTTACCAAAAATCGTAGATAATTCATATTGGACCCTTTATTGCAAATCAACGAAGCAAAATGAGATCGTCACAATGACGTTTTCAGTAAACTCGAGCCTTCAGTGTTTTAGAACAGCAGCACTTTCAATGGTAACTTCAAATATGGAGTCACGAAATCCTATGGGGCGTGTGAATGCAGAAAATCGCTCAAAAACGTAAAAATTCTCAGGAGTGAATGGGTTAACGCTGTTATTATTATTCACGAATATATTTATTCACATTCAACAACTAAGTTTTCATTCAAGAAATACATTCATTCACATTTAACGCTGTTATTATCATTCACGAATATATTCATTCACATTCAACAAATAAGTTTTCATTCAAGAAATATATTTATTCACATTTAACAACGTATTTCTTATTCACGAATATATTCATTCACATTTACGGGATGTGTTCATTCACATTCAACGGTTTATATTCATTCACATTCACGATCGAAATATTCATTCAACACGGTGCAATATTCATTCAACATTTTCTGCGCACCGTCTTTGCGCATCATTAGGTCCCAGCTCCCGCTTTATCATTCCTGAACACAATATGGCGGATGAAAACGACCCCAAACACAAGTGTTACATTGGCAGGATCTTTTTTCGGCAGCTCTCGACCTCCTACATGTACAAGAGTGCGAACGGGAATGGGACACTGCGGAAGTAGAAGTGAGAGAGAAAATATAAATAAGGCTGGAGTATCTCATTTATAGTAGCTCTCCAGCAAGTACTGCCTATCGTCAGTATCAACAGCGCAGTACTGAATGAAATACTGGGAAATATACGTCTTTTGCATGGACAATAGATACGACACGACTCATCAAACTGCACAAACCTTGCAGTGCATTCTGTGACCACCCCTGAGGTCTTCCGATCTGGAAGCGTCGGGCGACCTAGGTATTCAATATCGGAGGAAGTTCTTCTGCACCTTAGATCATCGGGTTTCACTTTAGACCCCTAATAAGGTAGGCTTTTACTCAACATTCTCGTTTCATTGAATTTTGGATTGAGATTACCGGCAATTTACTGGACAAAAAAAAACAAGAACATTTCAAGGGAAAAAAACTTTTTAGAAAATGCACATGTATGTAGCTCCAGTTCACAGTGCCAAGACCTTGCTATTTTTCACAGTTTCTTTAAAAAAAAGACCGTACACGTGAAACCCGACGATCTAAGATGCAAAAGAACTTCCCCCGATATTGCATACCTAGGTCGCCCGACACTTCCTGAACGGAAGACCTCAGGGGTGGTCACAGAATACACCCTGCAAGGGGCATGTACGAAAACCTGAAACTGACAACGAAACGAAACGAAACAAGTGAAACCGCCGAAACGACCGAAACGAGGAATGCCGAGGAAGGTAACGGTTTCTCTCCAAACGTTGTCTCGCATATAATAGCTAAATTTTGATTTTTTTTTAAATAAATAAATAAATAAATAAATCACTTTATTTAAGTGTCAAAGATATTTAGCACGCGAGCACTAATTGGGGAGAAAACCTCTCGGAGCAAGGAGAGAACCAACAACAGGAACTCATAAAAGGAACTTCAGGAACTCATAAAAGGGATGTTTTATCATACTTTTTTTCGCTGACATCCTGTTTAATGTATTTATTTTCAATCGCCCTTCTGTAAACAAATACCCAGGGTATCAGGTATCAGAGCGTTTCTTTCGCCGCAAAATTCAAACAACGGAGGAATATATTAGCAAAGATAAAATGTACATGTTGTAGTTAATTTTTTATTTCAGGTAATTTTTGTTTTTCCTTTGTTTCAAATTCATTAGCATATATTACCATACCCAAAAACAATGGAAAAATAAAAATTACCTGAGATAAAAAATTAACTACAACATATACATGAATGTAGAATGGGTTGATGTGAGCGTTTAATATTTACCTGTCAAAAATCCATGTGATAATGTCCTTGTATTTATTACTCGCCAAGCCTGCAGCTCGAAATACATTAAGTAGTAGCGCTCCACATAAGAACTACGGTAAACTTCATTGTTCCGCGGCATTGGCAGTTTTCCGACATAGAATATCTTTGATTTTAAGAATAAGGTAAGATATGATGGGAATCCACGAATTCTGATTGGCTATTTGATGTGAGGTAAGCGTGATATCGCACTCATCTCTTCGCGATTCTTGCAATATCGTTTTTTTTTTTGCGTGAAACTTACGTGGAATTTCCTCGTCAGGTAATGAATTTTCCTATAGAATTTAGGCTGCAAGCTGACTTGATCCCTACATGTATATACCCTAGCCTATACATCTGTCACTATAAAAGTTTTCTAATGGTCCTCCCTAAGAGTCACCATTACATTTTTTCACAATCAATGTATTAAAGGTGAACAAATCACATTATATGTTTGTTTTTAAGAAATTGGTAAATGAATGGGTTTCCACTCAGCTTTTGGCGAGAATTTGCAACGTCGCAACTGAACTCGATCGACATGCTACATGTAAACCGTTCCCTATTAAGGTTACTATATCTTTATATATCTATTAAGGTTACTTTTAGCAACAGCTTAATTTACAAATTTAAGTAGTTTTAGACGTTTCATTTCGGTCGTTTCTTTCGTTTCGTTTCGTTTCGGTGATTTCGTTTCGTTTCGGTCGTTTCACTCGTTTCGTTTCGTTGTTTCGGGTTTTAGTACATGCCACTGCAAGGTTTGTGCAGTTTGATGAGTCGTGTCGTTTCCATTGTTCGTGCAAAAGACGTATATTTTCCAGTATTTCATTCAGTACTGCGCTGTTGATACTGACGATAGGCAGTACTTGCTGGAGAGCTACTATAAGATACTCTAGCCTTATTTGGATGTTCTCTCTCACTTCTACTTCCGCAGTGTCCCATTCCCGTTCGCACTCTTGTAGGAGATCGGGAGTTGCAGAAAAAAGATCCTGCCAATGTAACACTTGTGTTTGGGGTCTTTGGTCTACCCCTACATTAGGCCTTCCTTCATCCGCCATATTGTGTTCAGGAATGATAAAGCGGGAGCTGGGACCTAAATGATGCACAAAGGCGGTGCGCAGAAAATGTTGAATGAATATTGCACCGTGTTGAATGAATATTTCGATCGTGAATGTGAATGAATATAAACCGTTGAATGTGAATGAACACATCCCGTAAATGTGAATGAATATATTCGTGAATAAGAAATACGTCGTTAAATGTGAATAAATATATTTCTTGAATGAAAACTTAGTTGTTGAATGTGAATAAATATATTCGTGAATAATAATAACAGCGTTAAATGTGAATGAATATAAACTTTGTGAATTTTGCACCATTTCGCCAACCATATCAGGTCTCAAAATTTTTTAAAGAGGGTGGTAAAGGGATTTTTCGTGATCCATGAAAGGCCTTTTTTTCCCCGTGAATTGTGAAATGGCTATTTTTTTTTTCGTGAAAAGTGATTTGGCTACATACCCGTAAACTGTGAATCGACTTTTTTTCATGAGCACTGCAAAATGACTGTTGTTTTTTTCTTGTGAAATGCTACTGTAAACCGTGATTCTTTCTTTCTCCCAAAAAATTATCCAGTAAGTGTTTAACTACGCCAGTGGTAAATTACGTGACAAATGCATGACTGTGACTGATTGTCATTCTGGACCCCAGGTCACTCTACAAGGTTAGGTAATTTTACACAACATCAGCAAAACAAAGAACTCAGCTTTCTTTTTACATCAGGAAGAACGAGGAGTGGACAGTCAGTGAAGACAACAAACAAAGCTGTACTTTGGATGTAATTTAATAAGCAAAAAGTAAGGAATGTTTTTTTTTCATGAAATGGCCATTTTATTCTCCGTGAAACGTGAAATGACAATTTTATTTTTCGTGAAACGTGATCCAGACCCGCCCTTTACCACCCTCTTTAAAGGAAAGTATAGAAAATATGAAACTATTAAAACTGGAATTTCAGGAAGAGTGGGGTATGGATATTTGCTAGAACAACACATTTACCACAAAACATATTTTGAATAGTCTTTGCAATTTTACATGAAAGGTTTCACTTGGCACTCTGTAAGTACCCATTAAATAAAATTATGAAAAAAACTTGACATTTACTGTTTTAAATCTTCTTTATTTTTTAAAAGTTTACTTCAAAACTCAACAGAGACATATCTCTTAGAAAACCAAAACAAGTTATCAATATTATTTATTCAATGGGTTTAAAAGGGGTGATTGTGATGACTGGATTTAAAGTGACAATGTCCCGGCTGAAATATCGTGATTTCATGATTATGGCCAAGATCTTGCTTAAAGCTTACATTATTATCTTGAAATTGGAAGAAACCGTCACCAAAAGTGATAGAAGCAAAGAAATATGAACTAAACAGACAGAATAATGGCTAGAAAAGTCAAAATTTCACATGAATGGCAAGTTTGATTTTTTGACCACCTGTCAATAAATCAAATTTCATAAACTGTAATCCACTTCAATCCTTGCAATCCTGCACTTTATCTCCAAACTACTGCTTTAATTTGTTTTGCTCTATAGAATCTTTTTAACCTATTGAGTTGTCTATTTGTGACATTTGGCGATATAACGTTGAAAAAAGCTAAGCAAAATTTTGCTATTTCGAAGGGACAGTGCCCCTTTAAATCCATTTTGTCTGTTTCTTTCTGTCAAGCTAAGGATTTGTTGGTTGTCGTTAAAGTTATGATTGACGACAGCTTCAAATGTAATCATTAGTTGGACTGTGAGTGTAAGAGTTTGTATATTTTACAAAAGCACTGTACAATAAAAAAATTACTCACATAGTCTTCTATGATCTCTTTCACAGCTGAACAGGAAAGAACAAACAGCAGAGGTACTGCTGTTGTGTACCGTCCAGTGGGGGACACATCATCTATTTGCTGCAAGCAAACAAAAAGCAAACCTAATTGATTATTGATAACTAATCAAGGCTGTTATTAAGCTTTGAGGTACAATGTAGCCAGCCGGCTACACAAGAACTGAGTTAGGCAGTCATGAACTCAAGACAGTCTCCCATGGCTATTAAACACGAAGTTCCAGTATAAAAGGAGCCTGGTCTGGCCATTCTCACCTCCAGTCATCAATCAACCACTGAAGCATTAACAACTGACAAAAAACATGCATCAGTACTAAGACCATTGCTAACACATTTCGGAAAAACTTTATGAAAGTCATATCAGAAGTCTTTATGAACTTCTATTTCTTTTTTTGCTTAGGTAAAATCTTGGTTTAATTAGATTTTTAAAGGAAATTAAAATTAAAGGACGTGCAAGTTAACCATGTTTTGTGACTGAAAGACAACTTAATTTACATTTCACACCCAAAAGGTGTAAAATAGGGGAGGAGCTAAGCCTTTTATACTGGAACTTCATTCAATTCACATCCTTTAGCCATTTGCACTGCAGGTGGTGGACATAATAGGCAGTTGCCAGCTACTAATGACAACCCTGACTGTCT
Source organism: Dendrophyllia cribrosa (assembly GCA_024195265.1). Lineage (NCBI taxonomy): Eukaryota > Metazoa > Cnidaria > Anthozoa > Scleractinia > Dendrophylliidae > Dendrophyllia > Dendrophyllia cribrosa. The sequence continues at coordinate 42,766,292 of JAJLRJ010000005.1, read as the reverse complement.
AATAGTTATTCAATGATCACATGACTATAAATTGTACTCAATACAGCTTTTCTACATCAATTAATAAAGTAGACGAGAAACACTGCTTTTTTATACAGAAAGTTACAGGGCCTAGCTACTCTTATAATAATAATAATAATTTACCAATTTATATAGTGCGTATTTACATGTACTGATCAATAGCGCTTTACAATCATATGTTTGAAAAAAAAAAACGAAAATACATTTACTATAAGTCAATAAAATAAACTAAGTTACAAACTATAAAAATACTTCTTTTGACATGGTTAAGAATAACATCTGTCCTAAGTATATTGCTGACCTATTTCACAGGTCTGAGACAAAATATGCCTTACATGTATGTAACAAAGAATTTGTAATCCCTAGATTCAATACTAACAGTAACATATGACAAGCACACCATAAGATATACTGGGCCTAAGATATGGAATATTGACCCAAAGACATTAGAAGTTTATCAACATTATCTTCTTTAAGAAAAAACATTCGTAAGCTTGACTTCGATATCTTAGCCACTGATAACTGCTGCAACAATTGTATTTTATGTAGTTCTTAATGTAAGTTTTGTATTTTATCTTGTATATATTGTGAATACATGTATTTTAAACAATTTTAACCAATTTCAGCATTTATTAGAATATTGAGATTTTATTATTCTTAATTAATTTATTTTATAGTACCGTGTTCACATTTAGTGGTTTTATTACTGCTATTTCGGTATAGACACTTAAGGTATTCATTCATTCATTCATTAATTCATACAGTCAAGAACTTGGTCACTAGCTTCAACTATGCGTGCCACATAAACTTTGGCCAAGACAGCAGGTTATTTTGGTGACACCATGTTCAGAAGCTTAACCGTCTCAACAATGTTGTGCCATGTTTGTCTGTTCCTATTTTTTATTAAAAAGCAGCCGCTGACAATTACCACCATTGCATATTAAATATGCAGTGGCGGTAATTGGCAGCGGCTTAAACAAATTTTGTTTAAGTTGTCAATGACTAGCTCACACATGGCAAAATTTAGTTGTAGATAACATTTTGTTGTCGATAACAAAAGTAGTTTTACCTCTTGGCAAAGAAAAACTTGTTTGCTATCGATAACTAAAATTTGCCAGTTTGTTATTGATAACTAAGTTCACACATGCACTATTTTATTTGTTGAATAACCAGGTATTAGTCAACCATAACTATTTTGCTCGTCTGTGGAGGCCCTAAGATATTAACACTCTGAAATAGTTAAGAATTTCTTTAACTTTTTTTAAATACTTCCTGAATCAGCAATTATGTCCATAAAAACAAGGAATCAAACATTTTTTTAAACATCCATTTTTACTCACCTGTAACAGTGCAATGAATAAGAAAAAAACATTTGAATATCGACTAAATTGTTCCAGAAGAAACTTGGGAAGAAATGTTAAGAAGTTGTACTTAGCAGTGCTGTGGAGAAATAAATTTTATACTTCCTTAGCAAAATAATGGTTTGAACTAAGAGCTGGGAGCAAAAACTGCTATTAGTTTAGTACATATTAAGTTTTGCAAAGTTTTGTGGCAATTTCAAACCACTCAACATTTCAGTTCTGAATTTTCTCAAATCAAGAGAGCCAATACAGCAAAATATGTACAGTACTTGTAAACAGCATAAATTCTAATTCTTCTTCTTTTTTTCTGGGGGGGTGGGGGTCAAGATCAAATGTAATGGCTTAACAAGACTTTCAAGACAAAAACTAAGTCATTTGAGAATAGTGTAAAACTAGTACACTAATGTAGAAATCACAGATTAAATGTGTGTGTTTGATCTGGGGGAAGTCACGAGTGTGATTGATCCAGGGGGAGTCATAAGTGTGTTTGATCTGGGGGAGAGTCATGAGTGTGTTCAATCTGGGGAGAGTCAAGAGTGTGTTTGATCTGGGGGGAGTCAAGAGTGTGTTCAATCGGGGGGGGGGGGCAAGAGTGTGTTTGATCTGGGTGGGGGGGGGGGGGCGCTCATGAGTTCGTTCTATCTGGGGGGAAGTCATGGGTGTCTTTGATCTGGGGGGGAGTTAAGAGTGTGTTTGATCTGGGGGGGAGTCATGAGTGTTCAATCCGGGGGGAGTCATGAGTGTGTTCAATCCGGGGGGAGTCAAGAGTGTGTTCAATCCGAGGGGAGGAGTCAAGAGTGTGTTTGATCTGGGGGGAGTCATGAGTGTGTTCAATCCGGGGGGAGTCATGAGTGTGTTCAATCCAGGGGGAGTCATGAGTGTGTTCAATCTGGGCGGAGTCATGAGCGTGTTCAATCCAGTTTCCAGCTGAGAGGTACCCCTGATAAATGTAGAGAGGACATTTTAGGATTTTTATCAGACAATGTCTGATGACCAACTGATATTTCTCGCACTGTTATTGACTCAGTCGCTTTCCATATAAAGAGACATACAACATCACTTAATACAAGTCATGCACATGTCTCACCTAATCTTGTTATTGCAGAACTGCTGTGTTTGTGGTTTATTAATAATGATGATTCTGTCTGCCTCAGAACCATCTGTAGAATCGCTTGTGAGGGATCCATAGTTCTCTACAAAAAGAAGACAAAAAAATAGGAAGAGACTTATATAGCGCACATATCACATGTCCCAAGGCACTTTACATACATCTATGAGAATGAGATTGGACATCAGCTTAAAGTGCCTATGAAATGAATTTTTTTTCTTCGTTTTTCATTAGTTTATTATGTTCAAAGAACGAAAACAATAATCATTTCCCGAGGAAAAGAAAGAAAATCTGTTTTTTAGCCCCTCGAAGATGCGTCACTTCGGTTGAAAAGTGGTTCCAATTTTTGGAGAGCCTGGGGGCGAGTGGGCGTGCGGGATGACGTAAATTACGTAAATAGTATGACACATTGGTTTGTTTACGCTATAATTCCCTTGGAATCCTTTAGCGTGGTGGTCATTTTGCCAACGTTTTTGGCTGTACAAATGTCAGACAGCGCCTAATTTTTTTCTTTACAGTCCTCTGAAGGTGAAGAGGATCAGTTTCGGATCACTCTTGATCAACTGAAATGATCGTGTCCACTGTAGTTTTGCCGTAGCGAGACGAACCGACTGTGCCGCTGAGCGAAGGAAGTGAACATGAAGAAGACGGACTTTGATCATTTAGATTATTGAACGTGAAAGGTATACATTTCAGTAGCACAGCGTCTCAGTGGTTCGCCAGTTGAGTTGTAAGCTTATTGAACGCAGAGGCGTTTTTGTTATTTCTTTTTAGTGGCTCGTTGACTAGCGTTTATCGAACGCGAACGATATATTTGTAGTACAAACAATCATGATATTAGCGCATTAGCGACTCGGCCGGTCTTCTCTGAAGTTCATTGATCGCGCGTGGAGGTTATGAACTTATTTTATCGGCTTGGCAATTCGCTCGTCTACTTAATGTTCTTTTTTCAATGCGAAGGATATGTCTTGGCGGCTTGCTAGTTGAAAGTTTCTAAATTATACTGATATGTTATGCATATCCGAGGTGGTGTTTTTCAGGCGGCTTGCTGAATTGAATGTGAATGGTGTATTTTTAGCGGCAAGGTGCTTGATAGCGTATTTATTTATTTATTCAAAATGTTTGAACTCAAGTATATACGTAATAATTATGCTTCTTAGTTCAGTGTCTTGCCAGCGATTGATCGTTTCTGGAAATTTTAACCACTTGACGGCTTGCAAGTGAGCTCAATGTGTCGTGTTTACATTTATGTCTGATTTATATTTCATTGTATAAAAATTGATCTGATCGAACACGCAATGATTCAGCGATGTATTTTGTTTCGAATAGTCTTACCCATTTGTACGTGTAGATTTTTGATAGATGTTCCGTAGAATAGACGCCTTCCAGTGAACACTTGCGTCGCTGCACTTTGAATTTTATAATTCGGAATACCGTATAAATATTTATATTACTCGCCAGTCAGTGCCGATCGAGTCAGTATATTTTTGTAGGCCTCGCTGACTTCGACGGCTCTCCAGTCGAGCCGAGGCTTGAAGGAACTTCCAAACAGGATATGGATTGGAAAAATTATGCTTGATTAAACGGCCTCACCGGCCGGAATGTCATTTTCTTTTGCAAAATAATACTAATCTTAACAATAAGCGCTTTCATTGAAAACAACATCGCTTGACGTACCCTTTCCGATGTCGACGAACAAATTTCGTGTATTTCGCCGGCCTATTTTCCTCTGGAGCAAAATAAAGCTTTGTTACACCCTCTGTTATCGAAGAATTCTAATATCTCGTATGTTTGAGGCCGCTCGCCACATAATATTGGCCCACCTCTAGCGAAGTTTCTTGTCAGCTCTCTTGTTCTCTATATTCCCGCAGCAGTTTGTACAACTATTTACGTCACAGTGTAATATGACACTGGTTTTGGCCGCGCACAAATTGGAGCCACTTTTTAGCGCCAACAACCTAACTTTGAGACCATAAAAAAAGCATTTCGCATCGTCCCTAACACTTTAAACCTTTTATTCCAAGGTCTAAAAAGGTGAAACTTTCGATACATCAAAAAATAAATTTCATTTCATAGGCACTTTAAGAAGGCGCCTCAGGAAGCTGCTATCAGTCCATTGTTGATCTCATCTACCCCACCCCACTCCACCCATGAACAATGTATGGCACTGAGGGTGGTCACAGTAAAGGTTTTCAAATGAAGAATGATCCTCGCAGTTGTGAACGCAATTTAAGCAATTGCAAAAAGAAGCCTGAAAAAAATATCATTTCACAGTAAAGGTTTTGTTACATGTATGTCCTCAGTGGTTCTTTTACGTCCCCATCAGAGACAGGACCGCCATTTCTACATGGTCATTCGAGCCACGTGAAGGTCTAACCATTTGCAGATGTCATAGCAAAGGTAGCACCTTTGCCTTCAGTTATTTTAAGACCCTGAGTGTTGGTCTAGCTGGGATTCGAACCCATGACCTCCCACTCTGCAGACTGGCACTCTATCAACTGAGCTAACCAGGCAGCGGTTGAAGGATCACAGTATGATAAGGGGGTATTTCCCCACGTTATGTGTTTTAGCGTGGGCTACTTTGATGCAAAAACAAAACATTGACAACACTAGAATCCAATTTTCCCATCTACTTTAATCACTTCTCTGCCTGGTTCAGGCCTGTCATTAAGCTTTCAAGAAGCCGGCTCCACAAGGAAAGTACTGGCCACTCATACATTAAAACAAAGGAGGTCTTCTATTCTTGTTCCCTTTCAGTCATTTTCAAACTTTGAGTAGCTGATCATCTTCACTGCATTTGCGGGTTATAATAGCCGGTTGTCGGCTGTTAATGGAATGAAGCCCTGATGTTGACTGACCAGTATTATTTTCTTGACCAGGGATCTGCCTGGGTAGACTTCAAAGTAGAAGATGTCAGGGCATAGCTAGCATGAGGCAAAATGAGACACTTGCCTTGGTAAAAATAAAATTTTGAATACTAGTACAAGCATTGGATCTCTCTTGTTAGAGGCTAGCATAAAACAAAAATGAAATAAGTGTTTTTTTTTTCTGTTATTGCCTCGGTAAGAATAAATAAAGAATTTTTGTCTGGCCATGCCCCTGGATGTACTGTAGATATCGTTATTTTTTATCCAGCAAATTTAGAATTTCATATGCTACACAGCCGAGGACGTCTGTTGGTCTTCAGACAGCAGCTGTTCTATTGGCATTTTCTGAGAATAATTTTATGTAGCCAGAAAAAAAATTAAATTGTGTTAAAAAAAAAGCTAATCAAAAAAATTATTTTCAACTCAATGATAACATTAATGCTTTCATGAGGCTTTCACAACCATAGACACAGGGCTATCTGTCATTAAGCTTTAAGGCTGGAAATGCAAGAAAAAACAGGTGGTCATAAACTCAAGATATCCTGCAATCTGTAGTTTTTGTCCTTGGGTCATTTTCTTTGAGTTGCTGGTCATATTCACTGCAGTTGCTGACCAAAATAGCCAGATGTCAGCTACAGTAATGTTGTACTAATAACAGCCCTACATACACATGTAGACTAAAGCACAATCGTCATGTAATACCTTTTCATAATAAATTATATGGTAGCTAGTCAAACAAATCAACATATAATTATAACACTTAAAAAATTTTAGTCAAAGAATATTCTAAAATCAAGTCACCATGCATAAATGAAGAAAAATTAGCATTGCAAATTCAGTTGGAATTAAATAAAATATTTGCACCATGAAAACAATGTTATTGTACATGGCTTTGTATTATATCAACATGGTCAATTATTTTTGACATAGTGTGAAAAAAAATCAATATTCACCGATCAGATTTAATACAGTTCATGTAAATTGCAAATACCCAGGGAAAATTACATGTACAGCTGAAGGAGTGTAAATGAATATACTTATCACAAATTTTGCATAAATGTCATTGTTTGGAACTTTGACAGGTCAGTCAGTGATTCTCAGGGGACAAAAGAATTATTTCACATTTACTTTTATTTACTTCAGGTAAAAATTCAGCTCAGCAATTTTATTGTTATCAACACTGAATCAAGTTTGTGTAGATGCAAAGGCTAGGAGTTTAACATGAACAATGAGCTCATTATTTTGCCAAAAATGTCTAATTTGGTAAATAAATGTGCTTTCACAGTGTACATGTATGATAGCCCCAGGCTACCAATTACTTTTGTCTCTAGGGAACAAGAAATGCTTAGTGCTTTTTGCCCATACATTTACGGTAATTATTAGCTGAGCACTCTGCAGTTCACGCTTGGATCTCTATTATTTTTTTTAGAGCACTAAGCCTTGATCTCACACCATTTGGCTTACTGTGAAGTCAGACTACAGTGGTTATCAAAGGTATTAGTGCAATTTGTTGTTGTGGAATCACAGTTTGGGCTGTGGTGTGACAGTTTCGACAAAACTTGTCCCGCATCTTTGAAAACCCTGGTTTTACCCAGGTTTTCCTTGCTAGCAGACTCTCCTTTTTCCATTGTTTGAGGCGGGAAGAAAAGGCAAACGACATAAAAGGAGACCTAGGTTTTTTTGCAGTTAAAAAGAACGCAGTAATTTTAATAGAATGCTGTTGCCATTTTGCTTACTTTCTTTTATTATTATTATTATTATTATTATTATTATTATTATTATTATTATTTTACACCTAGCTCGGTTTTCTTTGTTCTTTTCCGGGGAATACATGTATATGACATAAACCCTACATTAAAGTGTCTGAAGAGCTGGGTGGATTCTAACAGGGGACATGGCACGGCTGTAAACAATAGCTGATAACAATAAAAAAACAAAGGACATTTTAGATTCCCCTTGTCATATTTCCCAGCCACATTCCCCTGATCATAATCCCCTTGTCATATTCTCCTCTCCTTAGTCAGTTCCCAAGTGTAACAAAATAACACAAACAGGAAGAGAAAATAAAAGGCTTAACATGCAAACATACTGGCATCAGGAAATATTTTTAGTTGACATAAAAAAAAGACTTCATCAATCTTACTCCTCCATAATTAGGTCAGGTTGTGACCAAAAAAAATTTGATAACATCAAAAAGATTTGATGGAATCATACCTCTATTTAGGTTTTGAGCCTTCAAAAATGCATCATGTCTCATATTACACATGAACTGAATATTTTCTACACCAGTTTCCCTTAGCAAACACACCGGCACCAACAATATTAATCTTCTAAACATGAAGGCAGGCAGTTGGGCAGTACTGTATATATATGTACATACATTTTCTTCTCTCTCTCTCTCTCCTTCTACTCATCATGAAGCATTGTGCACAACATCACTTTGGCAAAAGGAAAACATGCCTACCATCTTGCTTTGTCATGGCAAATGAGACTTTGCAGAATCATGTTTTATTTTGCATTTGAAATGAACAGAATGCTACTCTCTGGAAAATCAATAATTTCTTTGTTTTAAAAAACCTTGCAAAGTGAAAAATAAGCATATTATTAAGCTGTCCCTCACAGATATGTGATATATCCTTCTTGGCGTGCCCAAGGGTGTAGCTAGAGGGACAGATCAATAACCCTTAAAAAGTTTTCAAATTTCATAATCTACATTACATTGCATTAACCCATTGACTCCTGAGAATTTTTATGTTTTTGAGTGATTTTCTGCATACACACGCCCCACAGGATTTCGTGACTCCATATTTAAAGTTACCATGGAAAGTGCTGCTGTTCTTAAACACTGAAGGCTCGAGTTTACTGGAAACGTCATTGTGGCATTGTCATTTTGCTTCGTTGGATTGCGATAAAGGCTGAAATATTGTATATCTGCGATTTTTGGTAAGTTCACAGCCATTTTTCATCTTTAGTAGCTGCCTGATGAGCATCATTAAGCTTGAAGGTAGTTCAGAGTCCACTTTCTCAATGAAGCGAGTTAGGTGTTGTACTTCGTTTACAAATTTGGCTTGTTGCTCGTTGAACTGGAAAAATGGCCGCCACGAAAGGAAGTAGCCTTGGGACTCAACTTTGGATGAATTTCTCGACCTACCACAGCATATTTTGGAAGTTGCGACCACTGAAGAACACAACAAGTGGGAAATTTCAGTGGTAGTGGACTTAGTATAAATGTGAAATATGTGGGGAAGGAACGAACCCTGTCAAAAATTTTCGCCATTTCCCAGCATGCAGTGCGGCTGCAATGTTGAAAATCGAGGCAAGGCCAGGATGCACTAGAACGAGAGGCTGTAGCTCGGGCAACGAATACGAGCAAAAAACATCACTTCTAAGGTAGGACTAGGACTGAATTTTGCTGTGAATGTTGACTTTTGGGTTTGCAACGATGATTGCAATAAAAAAAAACGGAAGGCAAAAACGTGATTTTTGTTGCTTTTCTATGACGTTAAAAACGGTCATTTTTGTTCTTGTCCAAATTCAAACGCTGATATTCTGCAAAAATGGCTGACTTTTTGTGTTTATTGGGTATCTCAATTTGAGGGACTTTCTAGTCAATGCTCACAACTGATAGTGAAGGCAATGTTTGCGCGATTGAGAAAGTTGCAATTTTTTAAAGCAGTGCATTCTTGTACGGCCAGTGTTGGCCGATATAGGAGCGAATGGGTTAATTTAGTTTGCATACTTCAATAAGACAAATTCTCAAAGATTACCCAACAGTTTTGCATAACAAAAAATCATTCAGGGTATTGTTTTATTAATTAACACAAACAAAACCTTAACAAAAAATGTTATGAAAGAACCAAGCAATCCTTTTGAAAATTTGGTACATATTTTCTGTTATTGCAAAGTATATATGCTTAATAAAATAATGTTCACAAATAAAAAGGTCTAAACATTCCAAAAAAAGAAAGAAAAAAGTGTAAAATATATCTTTACAATGAAATGTTGGATATCATGTAAAACTTTTTCATGGATATAAGCTTAAGGGTCATATCTGTTTATGGCGTTATACACTTCAAGCTTTATAGTTCGTAAGCATTACATGCACCTGCTTATATTATCAATGACAAAGCTCTACAAAGCTGTAAACGTTCTGGATATTCATCCAAGATTAATTCACTTTCGTCTGAGGTAAAATCAAACATGACGAAATCAAAAATCCACCAAATATTAGGTATGCTTATCACCTCCGTGGTTTTAATGGTTAAAAATCAATGCAAACCATTTAGCCTGCGCCTAGAATTGGATTTTCGTTGCTCTCGAATGAAAAAAACCCTACAAAATTAAGCTGAAAAGTATCGCGTTGATTTCAAGACGGGAATATATCAGGACATAATAGGCACAAAAAACGCAAAAAAAAGGAATAAATGTTTATCAAATCATTGCAAATACCCAGTGAAACTATAAAATTAAAATAGGTTTGACCGGAGAGTTTCTAGCCATTTTCATTTTCAGCGTTCTGTACGCAAACCTACCATTATTTCCATCGCTTTTCAAGCCTGTAGCCGTCAATTTGTATCCCTCCGCCATAATTCGACGAGCAAATCATTCAACTTTACGGGTACCATTAAGGTTTTCGAAGGAGAGGAGAATTTCCCCAAACAAAACCCGAAAACATTTGTTTTCAAGCCAGAATCCACCTAAAAGTTTAGCTTGACAAGAGAGGCGCCTGCGCAGTATGTTCCAATTTCAGCTGTTTCCCTTCTTCCGGTTCGCCCGGAAGAGAAGATCTCTTTTGATCTCGTTTCTCGTATTTGCATGCAGAACAGCTGTTTAAAAAGCTTCTTGTGAAATCGGATGACAGATTCCTACCTCATAAATAACAATAAAACTGTAATAAAACGTAGACGTGTTTATCAAACACGGAAACTGTTAAAAAAAGCATGAAAAATGCGACCAAATTATTTCATTTATACTTGAAATCCAGCCTGTTCAAATACAAAAACTAAATACCAATCCTGTCTATAATTCACTATGATGCGTCGATGTACTTGAAAAACAAATTGAGTTAATATCAACTGCTCTTTTATTTCTATACATTAATAAACAGCATTTACGTAATGATTCTATGATATTCGGATTATTTGATCGGCAGGGTTTATCGAAAGTGAAAGCTACTTATAAGATGATCGCAAGCGAGTTTTTACTTTTACCTGCAGTACTGGTCTCTCCACTTTCCAAAACATCAACAAGCTCTGAAAAAGTTCTCTGGTTCACAACCTTGTAAGACTGTTTAGCAGCAGACATGGTTTCCTTGAAGAAATCCCACGCCTACATTCTGCTAGCTCGACATCTCAGCTCATTAATATATATTAATTGTACTACAAAAATAAGTTCGGTGGCTGCGTGGCACTTGGATTTCATGAAAAAACGTTTTTAAATGTTATTTTAAAGTGCCAAAGTTTTTGAATAAGTTCCAAACGTTTCGGGCTTTGCCCTTCTTCAGTGGAAATATGTTCGTTGAGAAATACGCCACGACATCTAAAGTTTAAATGATTGTTTCTTGCATGCGCGCGCGCGACCTTCAGAAGAAACGAAAGTTAGTATTTAGGCCGTGCGGTTGACAGGTACCAAGTTGGAAAATAAGACGCATCTCCTGCCGTTTCCTTTGCTTGTTTCCGCCGCAGAGCTTGACGCCGCAAACCTGCACGTCATCCGCAGAGTGTCCATTGGAACTGAAGTGCTCTGCGACTGGAAAACCAGGTGCACTCTTGGTAATACTCCTGAGATGTTCGCCAAATCGTTCCCTAAGAGTGCGCCCAGTTTCGCCGATGTAAATGGCAGGGCAGCGACGGCAGGAGATGCAGTATATAAGGCCAGATGACAGACAGGTAAAGGACTCTCTGATGATGAAGGACCTTTTTGGAGCTAGTAGAGTAGTGTCATTTGAGATGTGGTTACAGGTATATTAATTGTAGCTTGTTTACCACATCTCGATTTGGGCCCAGACCTTTCGGTCTCTCAGACAAAGGGGCGGAGCGCGGGGAGTTGCGATGTTTACATTGAGGTGCAGACCAGGGGGTGAGTCATAAACAGACAAAATAGAGATTCCAGTCTATAACGTATCTGGGAGTTTAAATATTCGCTTTTTTAAGCGATTACGAAAGCCCTTTGTGCACTGAAGCCCTCAGTTCAAATAGAGCAATAGAAAACAAAATTTTAGGAAAAAATAAACTAAAAAAATATATGCAAATTCCTTAACTTGCCCCAATTGTCAGCCCGATTTAATTTTCCGAAGGAGTACTGTAGATAAAGTAATAAGGCAAAGTCTTTCCGAGTCAAACTGTTTTCCGGCATGAAACGATTAGGAATGTTTTCACCCCCTCCCCCCAATTTTTTCAACCCAGCATAATGTTTCCTTCCGCCATTTATAGTACATCTGGGTGAAGAGACAAGGTGGAGCAAAGTTTCTTTTCCAAGGAAACAACACAACAGAAAAAATACAGATCAAAAGCCTGATGCATTAACCAATTGACTATGCAACTCCACCAAGTACCTCAAAAAACACTCTTTCGTCAAAATAATGACTGGATCATGTGCATTGTAAATGTTATAGAAAGAGCTTTAAAAAGGAGAAAAATCCTGTTATCCTTTTAAATTTATATTTTTTGCTCTTAATGGGGACCCACCTTGGGTAGGGGGCTATATAAGACATAAAACTGTAAAGCAAAGCTGAAAACAGTGTATATTTTGTTTAGTACAATACTTCAGCTGGCCAGACCAGCCTTCTTCAGAATAAGGCTGGTCTGGCCAGCTGAAATATTGTACTAAACAAAATATACACTGTTTTCAGCTTTGCTTTAAAGTTTTCTATTCAATTTTTTTTTTGGCTGAAGATCCTCAAGGATCCAGCATACAAGCAGTGGGATTCTCGTATACGGTTTCTTGCCATTTAACTACAGTAAAACCTGTATTAAGCGGACACCCTCGGGACTCATGCTAGTGTCCCCTTAATAGAGGGGTCTGCTGAATACAGGTCCATTTTACAGTAAATATGGGAAGAAAATTTAGGGACCCAAGCAGCTGGTGTCCGCTAAATAGAGGGTGTCCGCTTAATATGGGGTCCGCTTGATACGGGTTTTACTGTAGTTATATAAGACACCTCCTATCTGATGAGTCCAACGCAACAGTTATTGGCCTGAAAATTTGAGATGAGATTTAACCATTGTGTACAGCTTGCATTGCTAGCAAAATGGCACAAAGAGGTTTGAATCTTTGTTACCATTTTCGTCCTGATAGAGTAGGGCTATGCAACAAAGGCAACATATTTTAAGGGGGAGGGAGGGGGGGGGGGGGGGGGGGGGAGAGGGGTGCATAAACAGACCATCATCTTTTTTAGTGGAATGTTGGGTCCTATCCAAATACAATAGTTTTGACCATTTCCCTTATTAGATATGTTTCAAGATGAAATCTGTCATTATTTTGACATGATCAATAGTACCTTTCAGCAAACAAGATTTCAGCAAACAATCCAAGAAGTGACTTTGTACATTCTTTCATCCCAAGGTCCCCAAGCCCTTCATTATTACAAACAACATACATAAGGACTCATTCTTCATCCTACAAAGCTGTTTATAACAGGATATGTAGATACCAGTGTTACAATCTTTCATGAAAAGTCTTAGGTTTTAACAATGTTTTGTCTCCGATTTGTAAAGGTTTTAAATGCGTCACGCAATTTGTCATGCTATTTCAGCCATGCAAATAAACAAAATTGAACCAGTTGAAAGTTATTTTTGCATTATCGATGCTTATAAGCTGATTTAATGAAACTTATTGTGAATCCAATCTTTTGTGATGAGATTTTCGGTGTATTATTAAGACTTTGAAGTTTTTGCCATCATGTTGGTGTCCCTAAGTGGGATACCAAAAATACCTTGTAAGAGCTGCGTACTGCCCCAAGATACCACGCAGCTCCATACATGTCAACTAAAAATGTGTCAATACTCATTCGCCTGCATAACTCTTGAACGAAATGCTCTTATGCTTCAAAATTTGGCCCAGATGTGTAGTTTTAAACTATCTACAATTCCTTAACCATTTTGGCATAAAAATCTGTATTTTAATGATTCCAAATTTTGATGACTTAAGTGCAAATCAAGAATCAGATTGAGCAAGACCTCCATGATTAACCATTTCAATACTTTGCAGTTTCTGCTGTCACTTGTAAGATCTTGCATGTTTTTGCTTATAAAAATAAGACAATCCAGAAAATTACTATTTTGATGTTCAGTGTAATAAGCCATTATACTATACAAAACACATGGGTAATCCTTTTCAGAAACCCAAGTTTTAAATAGAGGCTCTTTTTGCAGAAATGTGTCTTGCAATGGTTATACTGCTATGCCACAAATGACCTAAAAGGACCACTGTCCTGGCAGATATATCATGTTTTACCCATGATGATTATTATGACTTGGAGCTTGCATTATTTTCTTAAAATAGGAAGAAAAAATTGCCAAAAGTGATGAACGCAAAGAAATAGAAACTAAAAGACAAAATAACGGCTAGGAAACACGAAAATCGAAATTGGTGAACTGTAATCCACTTCTATCCTTGCAATCCTGCACTTTATCTCTAAACTACTGCTTCTGTTTTGCTCTATAGATTTCCAATTTAGTTGTATATTTGGGGGCATTTGGTGATCCAACATTAAGTAAACACAATTTAGTTATTTCGGCAGGACAGTGGTCCTTTAATAAATGATATTGCCTGGCAGGCCCATAGCCAGACCAAAATGATAGGCCCTTTGCATCACTTGATCACATTCTTGGATGCCACTTAGCAATGGCCGCCTGGATAGCAGAGCTTTAAGTGGGATTGAGCGTGGTGGTCAGAAATTCATTCTTTTGTCTAAAAAAGGCTTTGATCACCGAGAAATTTCAAACAAGTTTAACAACATTTTAGCGTAAACATTGTTCATTTGGCTTGTGGGGGCAACTAAAGAAATCCAGGTGGCCCTTGCTAAGTGGTATCCAAGCACGTGATAAAAGTCATGCAAAGGGCCTATTACCGAGGTGCAGTAGAAAAAACAAATGCATAATGCTGTGAATATTCCTCATACGTTACCATTTCTTTCAGTGTTACGCGACCCTTCGAATCAAAACTACTTTGAGCAGTTCGATTTACCCTGCCGTCAATCATACCTTATATGGAAAGAGTTCGTTTCTTCGGACGCCATTGCAGGCTGGTGATCACGCAGGAGTATACAAACTCCTCCTACTAGGTATGAATGACGGCAGAGTAAATTGAAATTGCTTAAAGTAGTTTTGATTCGAAGGGTCGCGTAACAGTGAAATCAGTGGTAAGTTAACCGAGGTTATCACCTTTGAATTGCCTAGATCGCATAGTTCTAGAAACATCTTATATAATTTCTCCATTTAAAAAAAAATTTACTCGGTAACCTCAATACTGCTATGAGGCTGCCTGAAAATAGTGTCAATGCAGATATCAAAATGTCAACCATAGTGATAAATGCCACTTTTTAATCTTTCAATGTTTCACAATCATACACTATTAACAGTGAAAACCCTGACAAGATTCCTACAAAAAGTTACCTAATCAGCCTTATTTTTCCCTTATCAAAGTAACACTTTCTATGATGAAAATTACTTCATCTCACAATACAGTAAGGTGAGGTCCCTTTGGAATATTCAGGTAGCGTTCAAGCAGTATATTAGCATCATTTTTGTTGATGTTGGGGCAGAGGGGAAGGGGGGGGGGGGGGGTTCTCATATGTTAGCTGCAAAGCTGCATAAACAAGCCATACATTATACCACTGTTGCTCATGCATGAGACATGAGCTCCCTTGCAGGCTACTCAATGGACATATTTATCTTGGAAGATGCATAATGCATCTCATACACATTATGCGTCAAGTCAAATACAGAAAATAAGGGTCAGATGCAACATTTGTCTGAGACAAAAATATTATGCGCCTGATCAATGCATAAAACAGACACAATAATCCTCTGAGACAACATATCTGACCCATATTTTCCATACTGATCTTGATGCCCAATGTGTCAGACTGAAACAAATTATGATATATAACCTATGGTTTAAAATACTCAGTATTTCTACTTATAACAATATCATTACCAACTGATTTCAGTCCTCACATAAACATACATGTATGGGAAATTTTTTTGATGTATAGCTTCCATTAAATAACACTTTCACTGGCTAATGATTTAGAGAGGAACACTGCCATTGTTTGTCACCGCTAGTTCCAGCAAGTGATAAGAACTTTCTTAGCTGGTGAAATTGCATTTGGCAAATCCACCTAGCTACACCCCTGTGAAAGAATTCTGTTTTTAGCTACATTTACGAACTATATTTACAAACTAAAATGTCATGTCACAGCTCCATACTTGCACATTAAGGCCTATTTACACATCCGATTTTTGTTGTGCTCTCCAATGCAACTTTTGTCGCAAAATCGGTTGTGACATTTGCCGACATTACGTGACAAATCGTGCTTAAATCGCACTGTAATCAGCACTAGTTTACACACACAATTTGAAGAGGCAACTTGAGCCAATAAAAATTGCATCGAAAAGTGCAACATAAATTGCACACAAAAAAATGCTGTGAAAATGGGCATTCCCTTCAGTCTGCTTAAGATTTATACAGTCAGAAGTTGCCAATGAAGAAAGAATTGCTTCAGTTACTGTCTGGCTTCTGATCCAGTTTGCTTTTATGGGTTTTGATCATGTAAATGAAATATGTGACAGTTTCCTTCTCTGGACATGGAATCTGCTTGAAGTGTCTTTGGATTGTCTAGATTAAAAACATAATAAATATTTTGTTACAATTTTGACTTGTGGGAACAAATCAGCTGGCCATATTCTGGCATAGGAATTCATGGAACAAGCAAAAAAATCTGCAATACTAAAGAGACCCTGTTAGGTTAAATCTTGACAAGCGACATGGTACCGAAACAGCAGCATCAGCTAAGTGAAACGACAATGGACAACAAGAAGATTGCATAAAATTGAGAACTTGTGGCAGAGTAGTGCACGAAACTTTGACAGCGACTGCGAAACCTTATGAAATTGCAAAATGACAAGGTCTGAAATTCAAACTAGGCTACTGAGCACCCATCCCTAACAGGGACACACTAGAATCTAAAAAAAATATCTTGAATTTCAGGGCTGTGCTCTAGCAGTGCCTGGGAGCCTCAGGCTACCAACTCTTGTTTTCGAGCGTTTAAAAATACTTACTTTTTGCATAAAGCTTAAGTGTTGGATACCTCCGATTTCATAGTGGGAAGCCTTTAGGCTCCCATTGATTCAAGTGTTATCAAGTGATATCTTGAGACTGTTTCATTCATTTTTATTTGTTTTCATTTATTTTATTAATTTGTCAAAAAAAAAAATCATACCATGTTCAATTTTTAAAAGACAACCGGTAAAGCTACGATGCACCAACTTCCCCACCTCCCGCTCCCTCAGCACTACATTTTACCTCCCCCTGAAAGTATTATATAAACCTACAGAGCGGGGAGGGGGGGGGGGAATCATGCCAACTACGGATAGCCTGGAATCGTATTAAAAAATGCCACGATGATGGCTCAAATATTAAGATCGGGTCGACTTCAAACGATAATTTCAGCAACGTTTCAATTTCAGTGAAATGTTAAAACAGAACGACCAAATATAAGCTTAAGGTTAATACGTCTGCGTGCAATCTGTTTTCCTCGAGTGGGCGAATAACATCTAACTTTTTTTAGCAAGCTCAAGCTTATTTATGCTAAGCAAGCATACGAGCGATAATTCAACACATACAATTCCTCTTATCTTCATACCTCAACAAGCTGGGATTTATTCAATCCTGGTCTAGTTTGCAATTTATAATGTCGTTTGTAGCGCCGTAGCGTGTTTACTTGTAGCTGACAGAAATCGACCTGCGTGAAACGAACAGAACCCGTCAAATATTAAAAGTTTCACGAGTATACACGTAATATTTGCGTCTAAACATGAAACAGAAAAGATAAATCTGGAAGAGTATTTTTGAATACTTCAAAAGAACGAAGAAGCTTCATTCTTACCTCAGACATCTCGGTTTCATCTTCGGAGTCTTTACGTTTTCTTTTGCTTCGAACGCTTTGAATCATATTTTTGTGATGCTCACAGATATAGATGTGTCTTGCCTGAAATGAAACCGTTCAAAATCCACAATAAACGCCAAACGTTTGACGCTATTTAAAGTACAGTAAAAAAAGCAAAGTTTGTTATGTGAAAGGATTCCATCGAATAAACTGACTTTTCTTACATTCACATCCAGAGACAACTTGAGCTTTCTCTGAGAAACGGTCTTCTGAATTCGCTTTGAATAACTCGCGTTGCCAGCAGGTCGTTTACAGCGTTCGCTGTCTTCTACAAGGCAGCAAATCTGCCCAACAGTAGAACTCTGCTCCTCTTGTTCGCTGCGGTAGCCGTTCATAATTTTCTTGCAATCGCCCGATTCGCATCCGTTCACCGATCTTGAAAATCGCTCCTTTCCTGTTTGTTGTACACATGTATGTGACGTCATGTCACATGGTTGAACAATGGAAGAAGATGTTATAAAATGCGCGCCAAAAGGCCAAAGGCGTGCAAGAACCAACTTTCCTCGTCACGCAATATTGCTGAATTTTAGTTAAAGCAAGTTTAGTGTTAGACTGATAAAAACCGCTTGGAAGTACAATAACGTTAGGGACAAATGGTTTCTTCTTTCGCTGACCGCTCTGACTTCAATCTTTGCATTCAGATAGCTCCACCCCTCACCCCCATTTCAGTGGCGGGGGGGGGGGAGTTCTCATTTCTCTTTTTATATCTTCCGAGATCGCAATCTTCTCCCCCCATTTCGGTGATGAAAAATGGCGCATTTTGGTTTTAGCGCGAATTCACGAATTCGTCACTGAATCGGGGGGGGGGGGGGGGGGGGGGGGGGAGGAGATCTCATTTCGGTTTTTATTCCATCTGAGAATGTAGCCACAGCCGGCAAGGCCTAGCAAGTTTCCGGTCGGCGCCAGCTCTTGGGAGAAGGGGCGGTATCTCTCCTAATGTAAGCTGTGCACTTGGCTGAAATTTCAGCTTGAAATCAGAAAACAAGATTGGGGGACGGAAGACAGCAAAAATAAATCTGAAAAATCCACGGCTTTCTCAGTCTCGTTTTTGATCGACTCTCTACCATTCTCGTGCGAAGCGAACTGTGATAGTGACGAGGAGGAACGAATGGACCCTAAAAATAGTCCTATCCTAAAAGTTCTGTCGACCCATAAAAAGTCCTCACCAAAATCCGTTTTACCAGGAGCCGGCTCCTGGTTTTACCTCAAAAAAATTCACCAAAAAAAAATTATAACTATAAAAAAATGTCCTCAGATTGCAAATTTCAAATCCAAAAAAACCTTCGGATCTTCCCGCCACTATTTTACTTGAGTACCCCGCGGGCGGGAAAATGTATGTTTATTTTTGGAACGCAGCAGGGGTTCGCTTGTCATTTAGCTGTCAAGGTTTGACAGTCCACGACAGTTCATGCCCAATGGCGGGAATAATTGACCAATCATAGACGTTCTAGAGCCAGGCAAAGGGTGAAGGCTGTGAAGCCGCTGTGAAGACTTTGCAAAGGCTTTGAAGCATTGCACGTTTCGCTGAATCAGTTGCTTTGATTTCATTGCTATACCTGGATATACTTACTGTAAAGAGGCCTACTAACCGCTTGAATTGACTATATCCACTATGCCGAAAACGAGTAGCAAAGACCCCAACAAACCCAAAGGCCCAAAGAACCTCTACAACTTTTTTCTACAGGAGGAAAGAGAAGCTTTGAAGAAATCCGAAGGTGAATCAGCCACAGAAGGCAATGCTCCAGGATTTTTGGACTTTTCCAAGGCCTGTGCGGAAAAGTGGAAGACGCTAAGCGAAGAAGAAAAGAAACGTTTCAAAACGGCCGCGGAGAAGGACAAGGCAAGGTATGACAACGAAATGGCAAACTACACACCGCCGAAAACCGACGCTAGTGGAAGGAAGACTCGAAAGGCAAAGAAGGTGAAAGACCCGAATCAACCTAAGCCAGCAATGTAAGTAAACCTGTTGAAAGAGCTCATAAAGGCCGTGAGCTTAAGTTTATACTGGTAAATGCATTTTGAAGACTCGACTCAGTGAATTGTCGGGCTGAATTACCTCTTGTATGGGTAGAAATTTTCTTCTTAAAGGAACGTCAAAGGAATCGAAACTAAACGGGCAATGTGCAAAGATTATTCGCGGCTTCGCGCTGCTAACTAAGCTTAACTTAATTAAAATAGCTCTCAGTCGAAGGGTCGAGGAAAGCTTATATTGACAAAGTCTATTGAATTGATTTGTTTGGTGTTGTATTGCTTGAGTTAGAACTTAAAAGTTTATTGAAAGCATGGCCATTTTTCTGATTGAGTTGTTGACGAGAGATGATAACAATTAATTTTTCCAGTCCTGATGGTGATCAATTTTCTTTTTTTAAAATTTCTCTCAGTAATTGAAGGGCTTCTACTCCGTTTGCTACGACTATCACCCCTCACTTGTAAGTTAAAATACGATACAAACACATTGCTTTTATAGAAAACTCGCACTTTATTTCTTTTTAGAAGTACTACAGAAAGCGAAATTAAAATCTCTATCATTTTTGCGCAAGAAATGCGCCGAGCTAGAAGTGCAACAAGAAAAATAGAAATTTTTCTCCGCTCGCGCGCGATTACCGAAGGCGTTAATTCACAGTTTTATAGGGAATTAGAGGAAATTTTCATAGTTAAATTTATTTCTCTTTTCTAGGAATGCCTTCATGTATTTTAGTACCGATACTCGAGCTAAACTGAAAGAAGAACACCCAGAAACCCCAACGAAGGAAATTTCCAAGCTGCTTGGAGACCTGTGGGGAAAGATGAGCGACCAAGAGAAAGGATCTTACCAACGCAAGGCAAAGGAGGACAAAGAAAGATACGATGAAGAGATGAAAGCTTTTAGAAAGGGCGATTATGTTGTTCCTAGCACAAGCATGGCTGTAGACATGGTAGAAGCCGAGGAATAGTGCTTTTTTCAAGAACTGAAAAACTGAACTCTTGTGTCACTTAGTTTTAATTGTTGCCTTTCGGTTAAGTTCATTTTTAAAACACTTGATTTAATAAATTATAAGCTTACATGTCTATCACGGGCGATTTTGTAACAGGGTTTAATGTATTTTAACATTGAACCCTCTTTTCAGGAAGCAATGTAAGCAATTATTAATTAAAAATTACATTTGAAGTTGGTTTTAGAGGTTTTCTTATTTCGGGCTCCCCCCAATTCTTTTACTAACGCTTTTTGAAGTGCATAGCTCAACCCAGAATACTAACAATAACTTAGAATATATTTTCCTACTGTATTTAAGTCTACAATAAGTTCCAGAGTTGTTTTGGCTTCTCTCTCTCAATGTCATTTTCAGCCATCAACAAAGTTTCAATTCAAACATTTTCAGCCACGCCCATTGAAACAGCAATCTGAAGGGAGCTCTCTTCTAATTGTTTATTTACCAGATGTTTGTTTTATGTTTGGAAAACACATGCTTGATGTTGAAGTAGTCCCACATCATGTTATTCCAATTCTGGGCCGCAGTGAGCGCCATCCTCGCTCGATACAGCTGGACTATCAGAGGTTTGTTTCTTCTTCGTCCCTTCACTATTCTTTGAGGCGCAGAAAAATCGCGACAATTCTGAACATTTCCTTCCATTATTGTCCGTCCGGTCCTCTGTACTCTTAGACCTTTCTTTTTGTATGTTTTCTTCATCCAAATCGCCTGGCTTAAGAATTTTAACGGGAGTGGACTTATTACCGCCGCATCCACAAATATTTGACATTTCACCTTTTTGTGAACACCTTTTTCTAAAGTACTACGTACATTTTTTTCTTTGTAACCAACACGCCAGTTATTATACCAATTACGTTACGTCACAAGTTAGCCGATAAAAAAAATACTTATCCATTTATGACGTTGTCTTAAGGCCCGTTTACACAGGCGATTTTTTGTGCAATTTTCGTCGCAAGTTTCGGTGCAATTTTTGTCGCGCGCAAGTTGCATCTTCAAATCGCGTGTGTAAACTAGCGCCGATTTCAGTGCGATTTGCGAGCGGTTTGTCGCGCGATGTCGAAGAAGTTTCGAACATGTTCGAAACCTAATGCAACTTGGCGGCAATTTTTGGGAAATCAAAGCAAATTTTGCACCCGAATCGCACAGGAAATCTCCGCTACTTTACACTTGCGAAGAAAGTTTCATTGGAGAGCGCGACAAAAATCGCATGTGTAAACGGGCCTTAACAATTTGGGTCAAGTGAAAACGAACATTGACATAAGCCAGAAGCTTAGCTTCTGCATGCAATAGCATAAGATTGATCCTTATGCTTGCGCTTATGCTTATGCGAGGCCCGTTTTCACTGGACATAAGCGCTGTTATGCTTCCGCTTCATGCTTATTTGCTAGTGAAAAGCAGGCTTTAGCGGTAGCCGAGAAAAGCAAAACACGTGCACGTGCAACTTATTTTAAATCGCTTGTCGAGCAGCGCGTGATGTTCGTGCAAATTTTGCGCGCGCTTGCACGCTTTATTACTTGTTTTTTGACTAACCCTGACAGAAAAAGAGAAAAGCGCAAATAAAGACTCGGGAACTGGTTGCAAAGTTGCGCGCTTCAGTAAAGGTGCTGTTTGGCTCGGTGATATCAGTCAATTTAGCTCGTGCACGACACTGTTAATAAACTCTTTTCGAGAATGGTGCTATTTCCCAACTTAGTGCATATAGTTCATGAGTAATGCTGGCACCAGATAATGGGCAAAATTTGGGTGGCAGGAAAGTACGGCTATAACTAGGGATTCGGAGGACCAGGAGGGGAGTGTCCTCCTGGGCGGAGAACAGGTCAGGTGGTACCGGGGGTAGCCACCCTGGACTGAATGGTCCGGACCTGTCTCCAGCAATAGAGGGCCATATCCCATAGTCACGGGGACTAAGGAAACCAGGAGGTGCCCTACCTGGGGGGAGTACAGATAAGCTGGGACCGTGGTACCCACCCTCGAATGGATATTTTGCCGGACCTGTCTCCAAGGGCTAAGCCTTACTGTGAGGTAAATTGCAGCCGAGGGTTGCACTTCCCTGCCACCAATCTTTATTCCTGGTAAAATAATAATCCTGGTGTACAATGACTGACAGAGCTTAGAACTTATGATAGCTACCATTACAAATGCGAGAAGCTGATAAAGGTTCCAATCATGGGAGAGTGGGAGGAAAACTCAGACGAGTCGGTACCGAAGCCCTTGAAACTGAATGAACAGGCAAGTGCGGTATAGGATAATAAGAAGGGGGTAAAAGCATGTGCTAAGGGTGTGAAAGCTGACTGGAACCTTTGTTGAGATACATTTTGCGAGGCTTGATTACATTGGACTTTGCTTATGGAAGAAGGATACAGCTATTTCAATAAACGTTGTCGGATGAAAGCTTAAAGCCAAGACCGCAAGGTAGTATGAGTTAGGGTTAAAAGCCATTGAATAAAAATCCCATACTACCTTACGGTCTTGGCTTTTCGCCTTTTTCAACCGACAACGTTAATTGAAATAGCTGTATATTGCAGTACATGAGAAGCCCTTGTGGATTGATTTGCTTGGACTCTGAACCTTGTTTACAAGAACTGACTGGAACCTTTGTTGAGATACGTTCTAGAAGGTTCGATTACATTGGACAAGGATATATTGTAGCGAGAGATTATAAATGGACACTGTCCAATTATTTTCTCTTGATTGTAGTAGATAAGGAGCATGGAGGATAATAGTTCTTGGACACTGAACCTTGTTTACATTATTCTATAAACTACAGATATTCCTTATATTTGGCAAGGATTTGTGACAGAATATGAATAAATGCCACAGGCCTCAAGTGTATAGCTTCCCGTGTCTGATTGTCCCAAGGTTCATTAACAGTAGTTTATTCTACAATAAACTTTAACTATAACACGCGGCTTCCGGGACTACCCTATCTCCACGTTTAAATCGCGATTGAGTATTTTCCTTCCTATCCAGAAGCCAAAGACTGCATATGAATGCCAACAACAGTGACTTTAGAGTGACTATAAAGATGGCGCGATTGCGCGATGGAAAAAGAACAAAGCAATCTGTAGCTGAGATGGACTACTTAAGACCCGTTTACACAGGCGATTTTTTGTGCAAGTTTTCGCAATTGTCGATGCAATTTTTGTCGCGCGCTAGTTTCATCTTCAAATCGCATTCATTTTTGTGCAATTTTTTTCGCGCGCAAGTTGCATCTTCAAACCGCATGTGTAAACGAGCGGCGATTTCAGTGCGATTTGGACGCGATTTTTCGCGCGATGTCGCAGAGGTTTCGAACATGTTCGAAACCTGATGAAACTTGGCGGCGATTTTTGGGAAATCACAGAAAATGTCGCACCCGAAACGCACAGAAATCGCTGCTAGTTTACACTTGGGGCAAAAGTTGCATTGGAGAGCGCGACAAAAATCGCATCAAAAATCGCATGTGTAAACGGGCCTTTTTAAGTGTTCGTTCGAGCGCTAGTTCTTGACGTCATCTGACTGTTGAATATTTCCACCAATCAGAGAACATTCAGTCCCAGTCTTAAAATTCCTGATGGAGAAAAAACGACTGACAACCACTCCTGATTGGTAGAAATATCCAAGGGTCAGATGACGTCAAGAACAAGCCCTCAAACAAAAAGCCTGTTCACAAGCTAGGAGCCATGAGAAGCATATCCGTTCGCTGACGACTGTCAGACATTCGGGACTGTGGTTGTCTACGATTTTCATTCCTTTCCGAAACAGCGGGGTGTCCGTGATAACGAGGTGTCCAGAAGGCGATAGGTGACTGTACGTAAGTTGATATATGAAGATAACTGACGTCTCAAGACGTTGGAAAGTTGATTATAAATAAACTTCGGAAAAGGAGCAGACAGAGTTTTCTTTGACGCTCTTACACGATGGCAGATGCCCCACTGCCACTCCCCACTTTGAAGCCAAGCGCTGCAATTTCTCGTCGCCCCAAAAATTTGTACTGCAGTAACTGATATTAAAATTTATTTACAAAATATTAGTAGGAATAAAAACTAAGAGGTGTTCAGGGAAGGTCTTTTTCTAGGTTTGCTTTTCCTTCTGTTCCTCTTTTTGTTGTCAGCGTTCTTTGTATTGCTGTCTGTTGTCTCGTTGACAGGTTTTAGCGCCACACTGAGATCCATAGCACCTTGCGAACTTATAGTCTTGGAGCTAAAAGGAAAAGGAAACAAGAAAACCCTTTACTTCATTTCTTGTACAATTTCCCTATTATCCCCTACCCCATTCCATTGCTCCCACTCTCCCTTCCAAACAAGACACGATTTAAATTTAGGGTTACATTTGACGATTTTTAAAACAACAGTATACTTGCACGAGATGACAATAAATAGATATATGAACTGCGGAAATGAAATAAAATGAAGCAATTATCCTCGCAGTAATGTACGCAATTAAAGAAATAGTCTGAAAAAAATTCGACGCTTTGGAAGGGATTTGAACTAGTGACTTGCAGGCTTCCGATTTAAAAAATCTCAAAATACCCACTCCCCTGGCAATTATAACAAACTTAGCTTTATGAATTCCGTTATTCTTTTTGAAAAAGGGACAATACTTGAAATAGCAGCTTTTAAATCACTTTCTCATCACAAGTACTTAGTACCATTGCAGCTATTGCAGCTATTGCAGCTATTGCCCTGCTACACTCACGGTGCAGTATTTCTTGCAACGTTGCGAGCAAAAAGATTTTTTGGGGTGTCACACGATGCAATTTGTTGCGCGCAACGTCGCAAAAGTAGAACTCGATTGTACTTCTGCAACTGCTGCGCGCAACGTTGCATGAAAAGTTTCACCGCGTGTCCGGGCCTTTACAGGCAATAACAAAATTATACGTTCATATCAGTTCTCGAGACTGAGCATTGTTCCTGGTACTGAGTCTCAACGCGGCTAATTCTCTTCCCACTTCCTTTTGACTCCCAAGAGTGCCAAAGAAAATAAATTCAAGAAAAATCCCAAATTTCATTTCGTAAAATATTAAAAAGCAAATGGTACCATGAAAAAGTACTGATGAAGAGGTTTCGTTTGAATGGTCACACTATAGGATTTCATCAACAGACTCAAAAGTTAGAACAAATGGTACCGTGCAAAAGTACTGCTGAAGAGATTTCATTTGAATGGTTACACCATAGGATTTCGTCCACAGACTCAAAAGTTAGAACAAATGGTACCATGCAAAAGTACTGCTGAAGAGGTTTCATTTGAATGGTCACATCATAGGATTTTGTCGACAGACTCAAAAGTTAGAACTACACTACATGTCTCCATTACTGGCTCTGGGAGTGACTGGGTTTAAAGATAATCGACGAACGAAGTGACCCCAGAGCGGTCTTGGAAGGGGATAGAGGCGGCCCCCTCGCTTCCCTTTCCCACTCTAGTCCGCCTGCCGGATAGTGAATACGTTTGAGTGATCGTGGAAATGAAAGAATAAACTTGTCATAACATAAGCTTACTATCAGCTGTCAATATTACAACTTCTTCTTCCTCGCTGCTATCGCTTTCCAAAGTGCAATACACAACTGAAAACAAACAAACGTAATTAGTCTTAGTTTACATTTATCGCATTAATATTTTATGAGACCCTCCCCCGGAGATATACTCTTATCTTTCCTCCCCCATCCCGAAAATGCGTGATCACAGGTTATTGTGGAAAAGAAAGTTTGGTAAACTAGGCTATGTTTGCAGTAGGGTCATCTGCGCTGCTCACGTTAAATTTCACGCCTATTTTACAGGATAAAAGAGACAACACGATGGTGATAAGACCAGGGCCGGGTTGTTCAAAGCGTTGTTAAGTTGACCCAGGGTTAGCATCAATTTTGATTCCAGTTAAATAATTAATCAATGAAGATTTTTCCAAAGTATTTTTGCCCTTTAGTTTCGTTTTCGACTTGTCTTCGCATGTAACTTATAATTAGCTTTCGAAAACACTTCTAACAAGAGAAACTAAATCCTCGGTTAAGTTTTAATCCTGGGTTAGCGTTAATCGGCTTTCGAACAACCGCGCCTAGGGGACTCCAGGGCCGAGTTGTTCGAAGGACAAAAAAAAAAAAAAAGGAAGGACGAATAGCGCTAATCCAGGATTAATTACCATGACAACTCATATGTTCTGTTGACAGTTAATCCAGGATTAGTGCTAATCAGGCTTTGAACAACTCGGCCCAGGGGTTTACCATCTTCTGTATGTGTGGTTTAATGTGCATTTCTAAAGGCTGTATCGGTTTATCAAACCAGCCTTACTAAAAGCAAAATAAAGGGCTCTTAAAACTGATAAAAAGCACTGTCACGTTGTTTAACTTTGTTTTCTGTGTTCATTTTGGCGATTTGATGCTCGCGAAAGCACTATTTTCAAAATAACGGTTCGACTCGCTCTAAGGAATGACCTGTTACCTTGGCTTTCATTCTTCTGTTTTGTACTTTCTGTAACAGATTCCGGAAGTGTTTTCCGCATATTAGTTATTCCAATCTCGTCGTTATCTTCCATGTCTTCATCATCGTCATCAATCTTTATTATTTATCATATTTACATGGTCTTCCTTGGAGTCCTGTGAATTTACTACATATAATAATTATAAACAATCTATAACAATCCACGAGTTATCGCCTTCTTTTCCTATTTCAGCTGTCCCAGGTCCCTGAACAGTAACAAAACAAGATTACAGTCAGGCGCGTAGCCAGCCTTTAAGCCATAAGCCCGGGCTTAACAGGAATTTCTGTGATTTGTTTTTGTTCAGTAGCCGAAAGGCCGCAATTTCTGCTACTGTTTCTTCGAAAAATAAAATCATGACCTTCGAAACATGTATGAAAAATGTATGAAAAATGTCCGAATGTTGAAAGCAAAGACGGTGGTCTAAAACTTTGATTAAAATAGCCAAGGACTCAAGGGTAGTGATTGGCATATTAAGGGATGAAAGAAACGACCACGGAAATGGTTTGGAACGAACTGTTTGAGCGTGCAAAGGAGTTGGTAGCAGGTTGTGATATCGAGCCTAGCATGCCAAGAGTGTCTACCATCCAGCGTAACCGACCCAATGTTCCCGCAGCCACGCCACAGCAGTATTGGTACTGTAACAGAGCCCTCTACTTGCCCCTTGTCGATCATCTCATCCAAGAATTTACTGACAAGCTGCTTGTGCAACATGACCGGTTCCTGGGTCAATACCTCATACCTACCCAGCTCGGAATACTGAACAGAGATACCACAAACAAAATTTACAACGCCTACTCCAACGACTTAAGTGATAGAGAGGTCTTCGACAACGAGATCTTACGGTGGAAAAAGAGATGAGCTCTTGCCGAAGGAGAGAAACCGAAGAGCCTAGTGGATACACTAAGCTGCACAAGTGAAGACCGTTATCCGAATGTCGCCACTGTGCTCACCATTCTCCTAACCATGCCATTGTCGACTGCGACACCAGAGAGCTCATTCAGCACCGTGAGAAGAGTGAAAACATACATGCGATCTTACAGAGCGGCTATCGTCCTTTGCTCTTATGCATGCATACAAAGAGATGCATATTGACCCGGGAAGAGTCATCAGTTCTGTGCAAGCAAGCCAAGAAGGCTTGTATTTGAATTGAGTGACAGATAGTCAATAACAGTCGCGGTCATGACTATGATCTGTTCATCGACGAAGCTCGTTAATAACCGTTAATTATCTTTATATTTCATAAAGTCGGACAAGGAATCAGCTGTGCTTTTGTATAAAGCAAAGGATTAGGTTTTTGACTGTCAGTGGTAAAACTAGTATGACCACCTGTAAAATAAAACGTACAACATAAAAACTGAACATTGCGCGCACGATTTCTACGATATTACAAGATGGCGCGTCGCCAGAGGAATTCCTCACATATTGCAATCGATGATCAATTCCTTACCAGATTTCATCCTTGCGCCGATATTCCTCTCTGCACACCTCGAGCTTTTGTAAAACGTTGTTTAGTGTACTAATATAAGGCCACGATATACAGCTATTTCAATTTAGGTTGTCGGATGATAGCTTCAAGCGTACGCAACGAGACCGCAAGGTACTTTGGGATTTTTATGAATACGATAAATTGACGAAAGCAAATTAAAATGCCTCGTCCATAGAGCGAAGGCAAACATTTGTGGTGCTAACATCCACATCACTCATCGCACTAACAAACGCAAAAACCGCGAACTTCAGCTAAGACCAATTTACAACTACCCATAGTAACTTGCGGTCTCGTTGCGTACGCTTGAAGCTCTCATCCGACAACCTAAATTGAAATAGCTGTATATCAAGTTAACAAAACCTCGGACATATTGCATAAGCACTAAAAATACCTGTCATTTTTCACTGCATCATGACCGATTTTTGGACTAAATATATCGTGGAGAATGCTCAAAATAGCATTTCCGAGCCTCTAGATTTCAAAATTTCCTGGGGGAGCATGCCCCCAGACCCCCCCCCCCCAGAGGCCCGCGCCTTAGGCGCTCCTATTCTATACCCTGCATATAAAATATCTCGGGATTAAACGGAAAAAAGGTCTGGCTACGCCCCTGACAGTGTACTTAGAGTATCGTAAAACCAAAACCAAAGTAATCACTCTGGCCAATCACAACAGACGCAGGCAAACCAACGAACCGATCAAAACTCAATGCAAATACATGTAGCCGGCACCAAGCGCGGGAAAACGCGTGCGAACAAATTCACGATTGGTTTTGGCTTTACTTCTGATTGGTTATAAAGTGGCGCGAGATTTTTTTAGCCAATCACAAAGCGTAGCAATGCAAAACCAAAGCAATATCGCGAAATAACTTTTGACACAAGTATAAAAACCGCTGTATCTTTTTATTATGTTACATGAACTGACGAAGTGACATTTACCTTCTGCATGCCATGGACTAAAAGAAACATTTTGTCAAGGAATTGAAACGCATGTTGCACATAAAGTTATATGTGTTTTAAATAACTTGAAATATCAAGATATTATTATAAAATGAACAATAAAGTTTTCAGTTAATTGGAAATAGTCGGAACATTAATTGTGGGATAATTTTAGAGAAAATATATGGGCTTAAATTCTGTCAGGACATAGGAAATTATCCATAATAACAAGGTGTCCGTATTAAGAGGCATCCTTATTCCACCCTTTAAGCCCTAATATCAAAATTTAAATTCTCATTTCTTGTCCCTATACATTTCCTATAGACGTAGTCGGGAGAAATTGTTTGGATATCAAGAGAATTCATATTGTGTGATCATGTCCTTAATTCTCATGACCTTTTTTATTGATAAGACTGACAAGGCATTGATATTACAAGGAGAAATTTGATGCTGATCACTCTTAGGGCTTAAAGAATTAAAGTGGGGTTTTGACTGTAATACTGGTTTACCAATTTCAAAACGGTCAACTGAAATTCTTGCATTTTGATTGGAGAAAATGTTGTTTTGTTTACAAGTTTTGTAACTAACTTTACACTCCTGTGATAAACACAAAGAGACAAGATTTTTCTTCGCTCGCGCGCGATTACCGAAGGCGTTCACAGTTGCATAGGGAATAAGAGGAAATTTTTACAGTTAAATTTATTTCTCCATTCTAGGAATACCTTCATGTATTTTAGTACCGATACTCGCGCTAAGCTGAAAGAAGAACACCCAGAAACCCCAAGGAAGGAAATTTCCAAGTTGCTAGGAGACCTGTGGGGACAGATGAGCGACCAAGAGAAAGGATCTTACCAACGCAAGGCAAAGGAGGACAAAGAAAGATACGATGAAGAGATGAAAGCTTTTAGAAAGGGCGATTTGTTGCCATTCGGTTAAGTTCATTTTCAGAACACTTGATTTAACGAATTATAAGCTTACATGTCTATCACGGGCGATTTTGTAACAGGGTTTGATGTATTTTAACATTGAACCCTCTTTTCAGAAAGCTGCAATGCAAGCAATTATTAATTGAAAATTACATTTGAAGTTGGTTTTAGAGGCTTTCTTATTTCGGACTCCCTTGCCCGATTCTTTTACTAACGCTTTTTGAGGTGCTTAGCTCAACGGCTCAGAGTACTAAGAATAACTAATAATATATTCTCTTACTGTATTTAACTCTACAATAAGTTCCTACTCCGTTTAAGTCTACAATAAGTTCCAGAGTTGTTTTGGCTTCTCTCTCTCAAAGCCAGTTTCAGTCATCAACAAACTTTGAATTCAAACATTTTCAGCCACGCCCATTGAAACAGCAATCTGAAGGGAACTCTCTTCTAATTGTTCATTTACCAGATGTATGTTTTATGTTTGGAAAACGCTTGCATCATGTTGAATAGTCGGACATCATGTTATTCTAATCGGGGCCGCAGTGAGCGCCATCCTCGCTCGATACAGCTGGGCTATCAGAGTTTTGTTACTTCTTCATCCTTTCACTATTGTTTGAGGCGCAGAAAAAATCGCGGCAATGCTGAACATTTCCCTCCATTATTGTCCGTCCGATCCTCCGTACTTTTAGACCTTTCTTTTTGTGTGTTTTCTTCATTAAAATCGCCTGGCTTGAGAGTTTTAACGGGAGTAGATTCGCCGCATCCACAATAATAATAATAATAATAATAATTTAGGTATTAATATTGCGCAGGCTACATGGATATATGATCGCCTGCGCATTACAATATGTTAAAAATTAAAATATCTAAAAATTTACAACAGGTTAAAAATATAAAAGGTTAAAAATGATAAAAGGCCTCCCTAAACAAACGTGTTTTTAAAAACAGCTTAAAATGTTCCAATGTCCTACTCTTCCTGATATTTGTGGGTAAATTGTTCCATAATTTGGGGCAGCGGCACAAAATGCCCTGTCCCCCAATGTTCTTTTGGTGCGGTCTTTAGGGTGTTCTAAAGTTAAAACGTCATTAGACCGCAGTGCGTAGGTAGACGAAGGCTTTATACTTATTAAGTCTCTTATATAAGTGGGGGCCAACCCATGAATGGCCTTAAAGGTAAGAATCAGGATCTTAAATGTTATTCGATATTTCACAGGCAGCCAGTGAAGCTCGAAGGGCGCGGGCGTTATACGATCAAAGCGGTTGAGATTGCAAATAAGACGCGCCGCTGTGTTTTGGACACGTTGTAACTTAGATAGCTGTGCCTGTGGTAGACCATATAACAAACTGTTTGACATTTCACCCTTTTGTGAACTCTTGTTTCTAAAGTACCTAAATTTTTTCTAATGTAAACAATGACCCGTACGGCCCTGCGAACCTTTTCTTTGCAAAACCATTGATGAAAGTCCCGTATGAGGGCCGTACGCATTTGCGCAAGCGGGGCCGAAAAAAGGCGTACGGCCCTACTACAAGAGCGGACGGCCTCGCGCGTTAACCCTATCCAGACCGAAGGGGGCTTTTGGAGCCCGCTCGAACATTGAAGTTGCGTCGTTTTAAAACGGTTGATGAAATGACCACCAAATTTGGTGACTTTTCCTAAAATTTATCTGGAAACATTTATCTGGAAACGTTAGCGTCCTTTGTCCACCGACATTGACGTAACTATAGCAACCGCTTTTTGATACCTATGTTTTACAAAATTAGCATTTTTCGCTTTAATCAAGACTATTTCAAAGTTTTCTTATTGAATTAATATTTTCCACTTAATTTAGCGATAATTGATCAAATTATGTATATTTGTTTATTAATTAAGGTTAATTAACGGTAATTTTAGGAAAACGTGGAATATGAAATGTCAAAATCCAGGATGGCGGATCGAAGTTTTACTAAAGGTCGTTTTTCTCTATAATATTATTATTGGTTCATATTTTGGATTGTATAACATTTTCCCACAATAAACTAAGCTGTAGCAGTCCATTTGCTTTATTTTTCGGTGTTTTTTTTTTATCGAAATAAACACGTTTGGACTAATTCAAGATGGCGGATCCAAGATGGCGGACGATAAAATGGTAAATTTATTTCTAGTATATTACGTGTCTGTGTAATTCCATTATCTCTAAACATTTATTGTCAAAATATCATAAAAATGTCCTTTTCACTTGAGAAAGCTTTTTTAAATTCATTACGTACATGAAAAGCCATAATTTGCAAAGTTAACTGTTCCAGTTTTTAAGAAAATGTACACATCACTTCTATGACGTCACATGCTGTTACCATAGCAACAAAGTGTACGGATTCATTAACTTTTACTCCTGCATCAATATGTGAAAGTTTGGTATGGACACTACCGTTTGTTTCAGAGATCTGCCTTATAGAACGTTTCAGTTGGTTATTTCATTGTGTATGACGTCATAATGACGTCACTGTTATTGTTAACAACACCAACAGTGTTAGTAAACATAAGACTTTTATTAAATAGGTAGCTGTTAAAGTCTTATTGTTATATGTTCAAAATTGAGAAAATATTGATGAAAGACTGTTTTAGCCAATAAAATCGACTATATGACGTCAAAATGACGTCACGTTACGTCATTATGACACCAAAGTATCTGTACTTACTAGAATTCATGACAACATTATCGTGTGTAAATTTGGTGGCCATAGCATAAGCGGTTTCAAAATTACATGGGGGGGGGGGGGGCTTCTGGAGCCCCCCCCCCCCCCCCCCCCCCCCCCCCCTCCCCCGGTCCCAGACAGTCAAAAAAACAAAAATAAAAGTAAACTGCAGACAGTTCATTGTTTTTGGTCAAAAAAAGCCCGGTCTGGATAGGGTTAAAATTTCAAGTGAAATTGGTCATATGATAAAATACTTATTGACTAAGTTAGGTCGGGCCGGATGGGAAAGTATTTGGCTCTCGGTCATGGCGCACGGACCGTACGCCATGACCTCGAGCCAAATATTTTTCCATCCGGCCCTCCCACTTAGTCAATAAGTTCATAATCCATTTATGACGTCGTCTTAAGGCCCGTTTACACTGGCGATGTTTTGTCGCACTCTCGCGGTGCAATTTTTGTTGCGCTCAAGTTGCATCTTCAAATCGCATGTGTAAACTAGCGGCGATTTCACTGCGATTTGTCGCAAAATGTCGCAGAGGTTTCGAACCCTGATACAACTTGGCGTCAATTTTTGGGAAATCACAGCAAATTAAAACAAATGTCGCACCCGAATCGCACAGGAAATCGCCGCTAGTTTACACTTGCAACAAAACTTGCATTGGAGAGCGCGACAAAAATCGCATGTGTAAACGGGCCTTAACAATTTGGGTCAAGTGAAAACGTACATTCACAGAAGCCAGAAGCTTAGTTTCTGCATGCATAGGCATAAGATTGATCCTTATGTTTGCGCTTATGCTTATGTCAGGCCCGTGTTCACTGTACATGAGCGCCGTTATGCTTCCGCTTCATTTTTATGCTTATGTTAGGCCCGTTTCCACTGGACATAAGCGCTGTTATGCTTACGCTTCATGCTTATTTTGCTAGTGAAAATCAGGCTGTAGCGGTAGCCGAGGGAGAAGCAAAACAGACGAGCACGTGCAACTTATTAATCGCTTGTCGAGCAGCGCGTGATGTTCGTGCAAATTTTGCGCTTGCTTGCACGCTTTATTACTTGTTTTTCGACTAACCCTGACAGAAAAAAAGGAAAGCGCAATTAAAGACTAGGGAACAGGTTGCAAAGTTACGCGCTTCAGTAAAGGTGCTGTTTGACTCGGTGCTATCAGTCAATTTAGCTCGTGC
This sequence comes from Dendrophyllia cribrosa, assembly GCA_024195265.1. Taxonomy (NCBI): domain Eukaryota; kingdom Metazoa; phylum Cnidaria; class Anthozoa; order Scleractinia; family Dendrophylliidae; genus Dendrophyllia; species Dendrophyllia cribrosa. The sequence continues at coordinate 42,732,150 of JAJLRJ010000005.1, read as the reverse complement.
ACTCCACTGCATAAAACGTGGCTTGGGCGACTACCCTATCTCCACGTTTAAGTCATGATTGAGTATTTTCCTTCATTTTCAGAAGACAGACTGCGTATGAATACCAACAACAGTGACGTTTAGAGTGACTATAAAGATCGCGCGATTGCGCGATGGAAACAGTACAAAGCAATCTTCAGCTGAGGTGGACTACTTAAGTGTTCGTTCGAGGACTTGTTCTTGACGTCATCTGACCGTTGAATGTTTCCACCAATCAGAGTACGTTCAGTTGCATTCTTGAAATTCCTGATGGAGAAAAAAACGACTGACAACCATGCCGATTGGTCGAAATATCATTTAAGGGTCAGATGACGTCAAGAACAAGCACTCGAACAAAGAGCCTGTTCACAAGCTAGGAGCGATAAGCAGATCCGTTCGCAGACTACTGGCAGACATTCGGGAGTGATTGTCTATGATTTTCCCTCCTGTCCGAAACAACGAGGTGTCCGTGATAACGAGGTGTCCAGAAGGCGATAGGTGACTGTACGTAAGTTGATAAATGAAGATAACTGACGTTTCGAGACGTTGGCAAGTTGATCATAAATAAACTTCGAAAAACGACCAGACAGAGTTTTCTTTGACGCTCTTACGCGATGGCAGATGCCCCACTGCCACTCCCCACTTCGAAGCTAAGCGCTTCAATTTCTCGTCGCCCCAAAAATTTGTACTGCAGTAACTGATTTAAAAATTTATTTACAAAATATTAGTAGGAATAAAAACTAAGAGGTGTTCAGGGAAGGTCTTTTTCTAGGTTTGCTTTTCCTTCTGTTCCTCTTTTTGTTGTCAGCGTTCTTTGTATTGCTGTCTTTTGTCTCGTTAGCAGGTTTTAGCGCCACACTGAGATCCATAGCACCTTGCGAACTTATAGTCTTGGAGCTAAAAAAATGTAACAAGAAAACCCTTTACTTCATTTCTTGTACAATTTCCCTACTTTCCCCTACCCCATTCCACTGCTCCCCCTCTCCCTTCCAAAAAAGACACGATTTACATTTGACTATTTTTAAAAGAACAGTCAGGGGGTATTGGGTTAGCCCTTTAACTAGCAAGAGTGCCAAAGAAAAAAAAAATAGCAAATTTCATTTTGTAAAATATTGAAAAACTATTGGTACAAAGAAAGAGTACTGCTGAAGAGGTTTTATTTGAATTGTCACACCAAAGGATTTTTTCGACAGACTCAAAAGTTAGAACTACACTTCATGTCTCCATAACTGACTCTGGGAGTGACAGGGTTAAAAGAAATCGACGAGCGAAGTGACCCCAAAGCAATCTTGGAAGGGGATAGAGGCGGCCCCCTCGCTTCCCTTTCCCACCCCAGTCCGTCTGTCGGACACTGAATACGTTTGAGTGATCGTGGAAATGAAAGAATAAACTTGACAAAACACAAGCTTACTATGAAATCGTCGGGCAGAACATTATACCTGTTTTGAACTGCACTGCTCTTATCAGCTGTCAATATTACAACTTCGTCTTCCTCGCTGCTATCGCTTTCCAAAGTGCAATGTACAACTGAAAACAAACAACCAAATTAGCCAGTTAATATACGTCAAGTTTACATTTATCGCATTAATAGCGACCTTCAGATTTGACTACGAGTACGAAATCGAGTACGAGTACGACTTTGGAATTTCGAGATAATTATATCCACCGAACTGTAACTCCTTCCTGTTGCTGACTAACACGTAAATAAACGTTAGGGATAAGATTGGTGTGATAATTAAGTATATGAGGCACACGAATTTGGTTTGAAAACTCGTACTCGTACTCAATCTCGTACTCGTAGTCCAATCTGAAGGTCGCTAATATGTGATGAGACCCTTCCCCCGGAGGAATACCTTAGCAAGCTAACAGGCTAGCCAGTGAGGTCATCTGAATCTGCGCTTATCTCCGGTTTTAGTGTAGCAAAAAGTGCGCGCACGCCCGAATGCGCCTTTCCCTTTTAGCTCCTGCTACGCGGGTTATGAGACGCTTGCTCACATACAAGGTAATCCCCATCATTTTGTTGAGTTTACCAAACAGTTCACTGAAACGTTCTTGCTAAAGTCCCGATCAAACGGTGCATGTTAGTAGACGATAGTTGGTGTTAGAGTTTTGATTCAAAATTAAAAGCCAGTAGTGTCAAACATTTTACGTACTTTTAGAAACCATGAATCCCGACTGCAACTTTAGTATATTTCCTATAATCTACTATCGTTGACTATCGTGCTTGCGATCAAACGGTCTATGATAGCGCATGGTAGTTGGTCAAAAGTCATGGGAGCAGTCACCAACGACTCGCTTGACACGCAGCCACTTTTGAACAACGAATAAAAGATCTTGTTGGTTGATATTTTCTTTGTTTTTGGCTCTCGACAGAGAGCCTTTTAACCTTTTGCGACCCGGCGTTTTGATAGATAAAGCAACAGCTGAGCTAACACCTCACCGAAAACTTATCATAAACAATCACACGCTCAAAACGATCAAAACTACCATCAACTATCATGAAAAAAAAAAAAAACACAACACAATGGTGAGGCTGGAACCCAGACCACCGACCTCCAGGTGGAAAGTCTAACAGAATCCTGCCTCCACACCTCCTCTCTTTGACTGAGGCAAATACATAATTCTAAGAAATGAGCTGTTACCTTGGGTTCCATTTTTCTGTTTTTTACTTTCTGTAATAGCTTCAGGAGTTGTTTTTCGTAAGTCAGTTATTTCAATGTCGTCGTTATCTTCCATGTCTTCATCATCGTCATCATCTATGACAATCCACGAGTTATCACCTCCTTCTCCAATCTCCGCTGTCCCAGGTCCCTGAACAGTAACAAAACAAGGTTACAGTGTGCTTAGAGCATCGTAAAACCAAAACCAAAGTAATTACTCTGACCAATCACAACTGACGCAGACAATCCAATGAACCAATCACAACTCAATGCAAATACATGTAGCCGGCGCCAAGGGCGGGAAAACGCGTGCGAACAAGTCACGATTGGTTTTTGTTTTACGTCTGATTGGTTGATAAAGTGACGCGAGATTTTTTTAGCCAATCACAAAGCGTAGCAATGCAAAACCAAAGCAATCAGGAAATCACTTTTAACACAAGTAAAAACCGTTGCATCTTTTTATTATGTTGCATGAACTGACGAAGTGACATTTACCTTTAATTCTGCATGCCATGGACTAAAAGAAACATTTTGTTAAGGAATTGAAATGCATGTTGCACATAAAGTTATATGTTTTAAACTTGATATAAAGATATTGTAAAAGGAACAATAAAGTTTTCAGTTAATCGGAAATGGTCGGAACACATATAACACATAGAGAAAACATATGGGCTTTAATTCTAACAGGACAGAGGAAATTCACCATAATAACAAGGTGTACGTATGAAGCAGGCATCCTTCCTAGAAAGTTATTTTCAGAATCAACTGTATGTACATTGAATAGTTGAATGGTAAAATATTTCTTGTTTTGAACGTCGCGTTTGTGAGTTATAGAGATTTGAATTTACAAAATGCTAATTAGATGACGTCAACCCGGGAATTTGCCATTATTTCTACGCCAATTTACAATGCGCAGTTTACAGCTTGAGGATAATTAATTTGATAAATACTAAAAATAAACTGTGGATAGTCAATTGATTCGTAAAAAATATTACTTGGAGGTGTAAACAAGTAGTTGTATAATAAATGATTCCCGGGTTGACGTCATCTAATTAGCATTTTGTAAATTCAAATCTCTATAACTCACTAACACGACGTTCAAAACAAGAAATATTTTACCATTCAACTATTCAATGTACATAGAGTTGATTCTGAAAATAACTTTCTGGGGATGATAGGCACTTTAAAGTGGGGTTCGACTGTAATACTGGTTCATCAAATTCAAAACGGTCAACTTAAATACTTGCATTTTGATTAGAGAAAATGTTGTTTTGTTTGCAAGTTTTGTAACTAACATTACATCCCTGTGATAAACACAAAACAACAAGATTACATTTGATCGCGGTCAACTTCGAGAGGAATCGTGCCCGTCAATTGAATTTGCGTTCTCTGATTGGATAACTTGTAAAAAGAGTTTGTTGGGTGCTTACGGAAAGGCGCGTCGCAATGTAATATCTTCTTTACTTTCCGCACAGCACTGAATCAAACAGGCGTGAAAAGAACTTTGTAAAGGATACGTTTCTTCAGGTTTCATTGATGATGAGTCGCCAGGTTGGTCTGCAATACAATAAAAAAAGAAACCTTATAAATTATAACCAAGTCAATCCATTACAAGTGCCTCGTAAAAATGTAAAAATGTCACATCTTTCTCTATAACTCACAAACGCGACGTTCAAAACAAGAAATATTTTACCATTCAACTATTCAATGTACATACAGTTGATTCTGAAAATAACTTTCAAGGAAGGATGCCTGCTTCATACGGACACCTTGTTATTATGGTGATGATGACATGTTTTCTTCCATTGGGGTTAGTTTTATTTGAAATGCATCCTCAGATTCACAATTCTTAAATTTTAAAAGTTAAGAGTACTTCCCCTTGGATCTGTGGTGAGGAAATTTTTATTCACTATAGACTGTTGAATCCTACCTTATTATTGGAAATTAACAATGCACGTTGACAACGCGAAGAAAATTTACGTTACACTAAATTAACGCAAATTTTTCAAAAGTTAATTTTTTGATAAGCATCTTGCTTTATTTACTGCAATTTTCATAATTCTGCAAACTCGCACTTTGAAGAAGTGAGCAATTCTCTCAGGGAGACAGGAGTATCAAGATCAATCAAAAGACATTTTGAACTTGATTTTAAACGAAGACGTCCTGTCAGACAGTGACTCTGAAGAGCCAATAGAGGAATCATGAACTAATAAGGTTTTTTAATGAAATAAAAGTGCTTTAATATAACAATGTTGTAAAATAGCGTACATTAAATTTACATCGACATTAATTAAGATACATTTAATTAACGCGAATTTTGTAAAATCGCGTTAATAAAGTGCATTATTAATTTCCTATTATAAGGTATTTAGGTCCTTTGAATAATTGACAATTATATTAATGCATCCCCAAAACAGCTGCTTTTGTGGTAAAGTGGACACATTTCTTTAAGAGTATAGAGTTGTAATTTTTAATCATATCACTGCACTGAATGACCACTATACTGATAGCAGTTTAACACTACTGTAGGCAGGTTTTATGGATCCAGATTACAACTCAGAAATTAAAAATGGATCTAAGTCACAGGTCTTCAAGTTGATGTTTTGTACCTGTTGTTTTTTCCACTGCTTCTGTAATGTCTACATCAGACTCGTCAGCTGACGTCACAGTGATAATAGATGGTGCTGTATCTGATTCTATTTGTCCTGTCTTGCCAACAGCTCTAGTTTAAAAGTAACAGAGTAAATACTCATATCAGATGGATCTGTGTTTGTATTGGGCCAGCTATTATACACCTGCAACAACAGGGCTCTCATTAAGATTTGAGTTAGTCAGCTACACAAGGAATGTAGGTACATGGTCATAAACTCAAGATAGTCTCCCATGGCTGTTTCTTTAGTCATTTTTCAAACGTTGAGTAGTTGGTCATAATGATGGCTACCAGCTTCCAATGACAGCCATGCTGCCAATAAATCATTTTCAAAGAATTTTCATTTGTGTACTTATACTGTGCGGGACAGAGATTTTTGAACATCTCTCTTCCCATATCCCTAACTCCCAACTGTCGCCATTAATACTTCAGTGTTTATGAAGTTTTTCCTTAGTTCTTCAAGTAACTGCCATCTTATGAATTCCATTCCATCCCCTTCCCTCTCAGTTCCATCCCTTTACTTACCAGTTTCCCACTCAGCCTCTATCTTCCTCTCTCTACCATACTCAATACTCTACCTTTGCTTAGAGTCCTCAGCTAAAGCCTCTTGTATAAGGGCTATAATTTCAGCTACCTTGACAGATGCGATCTTGGAACACCTAAGTATCTGCAACACATGACAAAGAGAGTCAGTCAGAAGCATGGGTAGCAAATAACCGTTATTTCCTTTGCATAGTCCCATCTCTCTAATTACGACCCTTCTAAATTAAGCATCAAAGGAAAATAAGGATAAGACAGGTTTAAAATTTTAAAACCAAAAACAAAAATAATTTAAATCCCAACATATGCACACCAAACTCTGAATTATCTCTACGAACTATCCCACAATTAGTTTATCAATATTTTACAAAATGAAATTTTCAATTTTTCTTGAATTTTGATGTTTGGCACTGTATACCTGATCTGACTCTAATGAAACCCCTCCACCCATCACTGCACCACAGATTTCCCGATGAATGTTCATTGCCATGATCATCCTTCCATTCATGATCATTTCTTCTTTTTCTGTTGGATCTACAAGTAATAGCTGCCTAGTAATGGAAGAAAGGATTGTTATAGGATTGATCAGATAACTGTGAAAAATATTTTGTTGAACTTTACAACATGCTGAAGGAAATGTGCATGCTATGATTGGTCAAACCAAGTTCATTATAACTTGATAAAGCACACACAAAGTTTCATCCCTTTGTGGTCATTCTTATTTTTTAAAAGAAATAAAAAACCTTTTTTCTTGTGCACTGTTGAGTTATATTAAGAATTTTTAAGAACACTTGAGAAGTGTGAGAAGCACTTGCCTTCGGCTCATGCTTCTCTGCACTTCTTTCATGTTTCTAATAATTCCCGCGTGCTTATATAACTCAATAATGCACTTGGTACATTATTTATTTCTTCAATAAAACTATATCCGCAAACGTTAGGCTTGTATCTCTTGGTCTGCAAGGAAGAGTTCAGACAGGCACTAAGTTTGTGAACATTGGCTCCAAGCAACTATTGAAAGTAGTTCATCGAAGGCCGCTTATTGGAGAGGGTGCATTTACTGGGGAGGGGGCACTTATTTCTTTTTTGACAAAAACATGCCAGTCTGAAATAGCACTTTAATGAACAATAACAGAAAATGTACAATTTGCATTGTCAGAACAACGGTGGCAACATGTACAGTTGACATAGCCAGAATATAAATAAAATTTACTACAGGTATGTTGCCTCAATGTTTTCAATGTCACTTTCTTTGATAAGATAGCTTTCTGGCTGCTTATTAACAAAACAACATTTAAGGGGGCACTTATTATAAATGGGGGCACATATTGGAAGGAAGGAGCTAAACTGAATCATATGGTATCACAAAAAGCTAGTCTAAACTATAGCCTGTGAACAGGCTCATTTCTGGAGGTGTTGGCTCAGCACTTGGCTTTGCTCACCAATTTTCTTTTAACCCTGTACCGCCAAAAAGAAGCCTATTCACAGGTAATTTTAGAGTAAAACATGAAACATCCTATAGATATAAATATAGAATATTGACGTACCCTTCATCAAAAAAGCCAAATGTTATAGAGACTGGCATGTGAAGAATGCTCAAAGGAACTGGGTCACGATCCTCTGCGGAGTGCTAGTGATGGATAAATAAAAAATAATTAATATAATTTGAATAGACGCAATATTGATAATATCAATATTGATATACAGCTATTTCAATTAACGTTGTCGGATGGTAATTGGTAATTGGGTATTGGGAAGCTATTGTTTGGGGGTCACTCAAGCAAAGCATTGCATTGTGTTCCGTATGCCTACATGCCAATGCCCAATTACCATCCGACAACGTTAATTGAAATAGCTGTATAATATTTTACAAAACACTTACAATAGTGACTTCTTCACCAATGACAGACACATCTGGCCGCCTGAAAAACAGCAGAAATTGATATGAAAAATTGAGATTATCAACAAATTATTACTGGACAGGTATATTACCAGTATATCACAAGCAAGGTTTTTGCTAGAAGGGAGTCTGAAAGGATGCCCACTTTTTGAAGAAATTAATGAAAAATTAACATGCCTCCAAGATGCCCAGTTTTCAATGCCTGATCAAAAGATAAAATAATGTTACCATAGTTTTTGTGTTTTTTTATTAATTGAATAAAAAAGTTACATATCCTGAAAAAAGAAAGTTGGCACTTACTAAAATAGGAAGAAATATTTGACAAATTCTCCAAGATTGCAAAAATCTAGGGTTTTCAAAAACTGCCCTTCAAAAATCACCATTTATGTTCTGGCTACATATTATCAAGCAAAATACATAAAGTATTCAACAATTAGGAGCTTTCAAATCCAACACTTGAATTTTGAAATAAAACAAACCTAAAATGAGCCAAAGCTGTGATTGCAGCGATACTTGCACAGTCTGCAATGTTTCCACCATTGTCAAGAACATGCAGATCTACTTTAACTGACCACACCTAATAAAAGCGAAAAAGATGGAACAATATTTCATAAAACTGATTTATGAATTTATTCAAACTTCTCGGTAATGTCGCAGAACGGAAGGAACGAAAATATCGCCCGCGTGAATTCAAATCCACCAGTGAAGAATGGAAAGCCCTTTTGCTGTCAACAGCTCAAGCTTGAGCCAATACAAGGCTAAAATATTACTAGCATTCTCCCCAATTGGCTCCAACTGGAAAGATGTCGATTGACATGGACCAAATGCGAGAGAGAGTCTGGGAGTCTTCGTTGAAAATGGTCAGCGTCGTTTTTTTTTGGCGGGGATAGTTACGTGGTGTAAAATAAAATGGCCTCATTTTAAATGTAACAAACCTTTTCACCAGCAACAATACATAAAGACTCTACATCAATAGCTCGTGATTCAACATAAAATCTCTCCATAAACCGATTCAGTTCAACACTAAATTCTGTTGTTCTGAAAAGTAAGAAGAATATAGAAGTGATTAGGAATTGAATCAAAGGCTCCTATGTCACCCAACTTGTGAATATGAAACAACTGTCTGACCCTCCCCTCTCCTATGTGTGTTGCTCCACTGACCCCCCACCCCTACCCCCCCATTCTCTGTGCCCAACTCCCACCCTCCCCTTCCTCAACTGCTGTCCCCATGTGTAAGGCAGGTGACTATAATGTCCACACAAGAGACTGAACGTGTAGAAACTCAAAATGTTTAATGGTCGATCACTGATAACCACGTTTACAAAGCATGTGCTCTCCTCGATCTCGAGTGCGCATGTCCTACAATAACATGACCGCTGACCTAAACATTACATTTCTCCCCCCGTTGAGGAAAACAAAACAGTTAGCTAGAAATAACAAAGAAAAAAAACTTAGTCGACTCAAAGATGCTTAGAGAGGTTTTCTTTGACCTATGTCCTAATGACTGTCCATAACAAAGTCTTTAAACCGCACTGGTCTTTTGATTTGCCTTCCACTCCGGGAAAATCGGATAGGCGTTGTGGTGTCTGGACCATCATTTACGGAGGTCGATGGGGCATTGCTAGACTCTTCCGGGTTTGCTTGATCACTCTCGGGTTGAGGGTCGGGGGGTTGGGCAGATTCGCACATTTCCAGGCCGTCAAAGTCTGTTGGATCAGGTGGCTCTGGTTGAGGTGCTTGTTGGGGTTGCACTTGTGCCTGGTCCGGTTGGCTTCCAAGCTTCTTGAAATGTGAGCTGTTCCTGGTGACTTCTCTGAGGTCTGTATTTCTGCTTGCGGTAACCATGGAACCCTTGATGTCACGGATGGTGTATGGTACTAGTTCAAAAGGTGGACTAGCCTTGTTCAGTTTTCTCTGCTTCACTAGGGCACTATCACCGATGTGGAGGTCATGGGGTTTCGTGTTCCGTTTGGTGTCGGCGTAAGCTTTCATCCGCGCTTTAAAGTGCTGATCATTCAGCTGGACGTTGAGGTCTGATGATGCTTGGGCAAAATTTGGCAATTTCGTTCGCACAGTTCTGTTCATGGATAGCTCATATGGGCTTCTTCGGGTACTTGGGTGAAGCGTAGCTCGGTAGTTGCTCAAGAAGCTGTAAAGCTCTCTTCTCCAGTCCTTGCCTTCAGAATGGGCGGTTTTTGCAACTTTACCGATGTTCTTCATGAAGCTCTCCGCATGGCCATTTGCTTCTGGCCACAGCGGTGTGATCTTTTGGTGAGTGAACCCTTTCTCCTCTGCGAAGGAAGGGAAGGCTTGGCCATGAAATGGGGGCCCATTGTCGGTTTTTAGAACTTCTGGTATGCCGTGAGTGGCGAAGATTCGCTCCATGGCAGGGAGGACTTCTTTCGCTGCTGTGCTGTTGATGATTTCTACTTCCGGGTACTTTGAGTAAGTGTCAATGACAACAAGTACTGTCTCGCCGGTAGGAAATGGGCCACAAAAGTCCGCTGAGGCTTGTACCCATGGTCCCTTTGGCGTAGGGGACATTTGGAGGGGCTCGCGCTGAGTCGTGTTAACACAGGCTTGGCAAGGTATGCAGTTGGCGATACGCTGCTCGACTTTCTTGTCAATTTTCGGAAACCACACCTTTGAACGGAGCAGTTGTTTGGTTTTCACGACTCCAAGATGACCCTCGTGACATATGTTGATCACTTGCTCCTGCAGGCTCTTTGGGATTAGTATCTGCTGACTTCGGAGGATTACTCGTTCTGTGTAGGTGAGCTCGTGAAAGACTTGGGCATACTTGGCCAGGTCAGGGTCTTTTTTACAAGCGCGATGATCCCCGGCTTGAATGAGTGGAGCGAGCTTGCGGAGCTCTGGGTCGTTTCCTGTGGCATTCTGGATTTGGGTGAGTGTGATAGCTTTCGGCACAGTGTTCACTATGATGTTGTGTACCACTTGAGACCGGGTCTCACTGGTCTTAGCATCGCCTTCAGTAAGGGGTAGCATGTGTCTTGACAGGTAATCTGCGGCGTTCTTGTTTCCTGGGCGGTACACTAGCTTGTAGTCAAACTGTTGGAGATACAAGAGCCAGCGTTCAATTCTCATAGGGGGTCTGCTGTGGGGATTGTTGAAAAGGGGCAACAATGGCTGGTGATCGGTTTCAATGGTAAATACGCTGCCGATCAAGTACATGTAACAACGTTCGCAGGCCCATCTGATGGCTAGAGCCTCGCGTTCGGTCTGTGAGTAGCGCTGTTCCGTTTCCGTCAGGCTTCTGCTGGCACATTCGATTGGTTTCCACCCCTGGGGTTTCTTCTGCAAAAGGATTAATCCTAGGCCATTGGGACTTGCGTCGACTTGCAGTTTGGTTTCCGCGCCTACTTCATAATATCCAAGTACTGAATCACTGGATAATGTTCCCTTCAGCTTGTCGAAAGCTCTTTGTTCTGTTGGAGACCATTTCCATGGAGTGCCTTGGTGGGTGAGCTTGCGCAGGGGCGTGGTCAATTCTGAGAAGTTAGGGATAAATCGTGAAGAATATTGAGCCATACCCAACAGGGACCTCACTTCCGACACATTCTTTGGGGGGCCCATTTTGTGAAGAGCCTCTACTTTGCTGGGCGATGGCCTGATTCTGTCTTGGGAAAATACGAAGCCGAAGAATTCGATCTGGGGCAGGCGAAACTTGCACTTTTTGAGGTTCAACGTGAGCCCACATTCTCTGAATCGTTGTAAGAGGTTTCTGAGTGCGTCGTCATGCTCCTTAACGTCACTTCCAAACACAATGAAGTCATCTCGGATGTGAAGGACGCCAGTTAAGCCCTCAATGGTGTCGTCCATTGCCTTATCGAAGATGTCTTGTGCAGAGATGGTACCATAATTCATCCTAGTGTATCGCATTCTAGAGGTTGTTCCATAGAAGGTGGTGAGGTGTCTGCTAGGTTCGTCTAGTTAGAGTTGGTGATAACCCTCATTCATATCAAGGACGCTGAAAACTGTAGCTCCTTCCAACCTGAACTTTATGTCTTCTACGGTTAGGGCCTCTGTTACCGGGCGGAGGATGGCGGTGTTGGGTACTCTCAGAGCAGAGTACTCTGTCAGAGCAGAACCTGATGGCCTCTGGGTTGTGTGGTTTGGGTGCTACCACTGGGTTAGTGCATCAAGTAGTAGGTTGGTTGTCTGGCACAGTTTCGATTACTCCTATATCCTTTAGTCGCTGTTCCTCCTCCGTAGCTTTCTTGGCTAGGTTGTAGGGGATTTTTCTCGGTTTGTGCGCAATAGGGGTTACGTTTCCATTGACGATCAGCTTTGCCTTAATGTTCTTGTGTTTTCCCAAACCAGAGAAAACGTCCTTGAATTCAGAGGTCAGCTGTGACACGGTATTGTCCTGTTGTTCACTGTCCTTAACCGGAGGTTCGACTTCTGCTTGGGTGGAGTAGGCTAATTGTGATAGACCTAGTTTCACACTAGTGTCCAGGCTTAGGAGAGGCCGGGACTTTGTGGTTCCCTTAACAACAAGAAAAGGGGCCATTGTTTTTTTCCCTGTGCTGATACTCTCTACTTCTGCGTCGAAACAGCCAAGAAGAGGGACTGGTTTCTCCTGGGCAAAGGCATAGAGCTTAGTGTCGGTGGGTTGCAGTGATACTTTGTGCTTGAGTGAGTTTTGGAGTTTCTGGAATTTTTCCTCATCCAGGATGTTAGCTGATGAACCTGAGTCTGCTTCCATTCTTCCCTTGACACCATTGATTAAAACATGAACCGTGGGGGTGTTGCCTGGGCGTGGACTGCCGGGCTGTAACTGAAAAGCAAAATCAGAGTCTGAAGAGCTGTCTTGTTCTGGCTGGACCGAATTTGCCGCTGAGTTGCCTGAGGTTTGTTTATCTTTGCCTTTTTGTTTCCCCTTGCACATTTTTGCAAAATGACCTTTCTTGGAGCAGGCTGAGCATGTCTTCCCTGATGCTGGGCACTTGGATCGTGGTCCTTCGTGGTTAAATCCGCAATATTGGCAAATATTCCCGTTTTCCTCGTTAGGCTTTGGTGGAGGTTTCTTTTTGTTCCGTCTTCCCTTGGGATTTCGGGGTCTCCGCTCGTGTACTCTGTTTACTGGAACTGTTTCAGAGGATAATGCTTTTTCCATGTCCTGAGCCTGTCTGTCGATATCCTCTGTGTTTGCTGCGTGTTCCAATAGCTGTAGAAGAGTGTACCTTTTAACCATGGCTTCTCTACGTAGTTTCTTGTCTCGCATGGTCTGCAAAATTTTGCTGCGAATTGCGTCATCAGGGTCGGCGAAGCCACATTTAGAAACCTGAAGTCGCAAGCGAACGTGATATTGAGCGATTGATTCTCCTTCCCTCTGATACATCTTGTCCAATTTACTGCGGGCACAGTCCGGGTTAACCATAGGAATGAAATGGTTGTCGAGCTTGGCGACAATCTTGTCGAATTCGTTTTGTTCGGCCGAGGTTGGCGATGCGAGTGGAACGTTCTCGAGGGATTCAGTCAGTTCGCGTATCTGTTCGCCGCCGTAAATTTGAAGTGCATCAACGCGGTCTTGCGTGTTTGAAATTCTAAAGTACCTGAAACGAGTGAGTAGTTCGTTTTTCCATTTTTTCCAGCAGCGACCAGCGTCGAGGTCTGTGCCGGCGGTGAACGCATGCATTCTGATGTCCTTCGGTCCGTGTAACGAAGGTTGAGCTGCTTGTGTCGCCGGTCCTGCTGACGAAATTTGCGGCGCTGGAACCTGAACTGTCGATGCAGTGTTATCCTCATGATCTGACATATCCTCGTCGCCAGATATAATGTCCACACAAGAGACTGAACGTGTAGAAACTCAAAATGTTTAATGGTCGATCACTGATAACCACGTTTACAAAGCATGTGCTTTCCTCGATCTCGAGTGCGCATGTCCTACAATAACATGACCGCTGACCTAAACATTACAGTGACCACTACCCATCGCATTTGGAATGGGCAAAATATATGCGCAAGCCTTATGTACTGGTCAGCGGAATTACAAGGAAAAGTTTACAGAGCTCTGAGTGATGGAGGGAGTGAGCGAGTGAAAATTTGCATATTTGCCACCGTCTGCGATAACCCATTCATTACGCTTCGTATATTCACGAGTTAAAAAAGGAGGAATCCACATGAGGGGAATATTTTTCTGACTTCTTATAATTATATATCTGGTCCCACCGGACTAACAGTGTGGAAGATCTAATCTATCATGAGTTAAATTCTCACTAAGGTCCATGATTCTTCTTTAATCAGGGATTCTGACAGGGTGCGGGAAAAAAACTAAATAACTTCGATTGTGCGGGAAATTGTGCGGGATTGTGCAATCCTGTGACCAACCAAATATTCAATCACCAGTGTTCTAGCCAGGCCAGAAAAATATGACAGGGAGGAAATTCTGCATAAATAAAAAAATACAAATAGATGTTTTACTTTGGGGATTAAAATGACCCAGCAATCGCCAATTTGCGGCTGTTTTCTTCACCAAAGTTTATTTGTCTCAACAAAATTACATTGCGTGACACGATGAACTCGATCAGGTAAAACCAAAATACCACCTCAAAATAAAATGTTTTCGATCTGAGCGAGTTCCTTTATGAAAAATCCGTACATTTTATGTAGTGTGAATAATTTCCATTAAAGATTCACACAATTTCTTCGAAAGTTTGCCGCAAAAACACAACCTCGAGATGTATGCAAATTGCGTGCTAAATGTAATTTGATTAGCATGTTTGTTTTGCATTTTCCTGAATGAAAGCGTCTTTCACTTGATTGAAAAAATCAAATCCAGTATTCTGATCAGAACTTAATAATTTGCTCCTATCAATCCGAAGTTCCAGCGCTTAAATGGTTTGTTGGTCGATTCGCAAACTTGATCAGTTCTTAGCGAAAATAATTCAGACAGAGTGACATTCATTTCGGCACGACGGCTCATTTCTTCGTTGTTTCTTCTTCGGTCCCCGACATATCAAACTGAAAGAGGAAGCGAAAGTGCTCGAAAAAATATCAACAGGCTGCAAAGAAAAACGACATAATGTCTGAAAAACGACAACTAAAAAGCTACGCGAAAAATTCTGTAGGATCCGCTCGAGCTGTTCGAGGAAAGCGAGGGATTTCTCGATTGTTTGGAAGGAAAATGGGCTGAAAATAGCCTAAAATGTTTCTCGAAATCTTGGAAATCAATAGAAATACCTGATTTAATTAAAATTTTAAGCAAATATTTCAGTATTGTGCGGGATTGTGCGGATTTTTACGAATTGTGTGGAATTGTGCGGGTTTGACCGAATTGTGTGGTCCCGCACCCGCGCACCCTGTCAGAATCCCTGTTTAATGGTTTCCCAATTTCCATTCTAGAACAAGTAGTCCAGGAATATTTCTTAAGGACTATCGCTTATAACAACAGTGTTCTACATGTATCTTATCAAGTTCTTCAAGATGATTTCATAAGAAATCACAGTTTCCTTCAGTAGTCGCCTCTTTTAATTTTTGTCAATTATTATTTACAGTATTCCTTATTAACACACGTTTAAAATTATAAACGCACTGTGAAATTTAAAAATCAACCAACAGTTGTGTTTTTATACACTGCTGTCAGCCTTAAAAAAAAAAAAACAGAAATTGTGGAAATGGATGGAAACCCACTAATTTATTGTAATCCACGAATAGGATCTTTTGAACCAAATGAGCTAAGCTTATTTGTTATTGGTTGAGTTTTAGAATTCTGAGTTTACATCTTATTGAATGGCACAGTAATTTACACCAACCTTCCTGCTTCAAATGCTGGTGATGCCATGGGGGAGAGTTCTACATTAACAAACAGTTGTCCTTCAGTGGGTCTGTTAGGCTTGGGCTGAGCAACTTCACATGACACCTGTCCTAGAACCCTGTACACACACGATGAACAATGAACAAATGAACAGAGATTCAGTCATGTGTGAGTCTTACAACTGAAAAAGGGTTTTTCCAAAATAAAATTTCCTGCTCCAACCTGGAAAGTACTGGTCAAATTAACCTGCGATCAGAATCTATTTTTGTTTCGCTGGTACAATGTAAATCATTCCTCGCAGGAAATGCGAAACAAAAAATAAATCTTGATCCAGAAACTTCTATGCAACATCTATAACTGTCCACTTCTTTTGATTGATTGATATTTGCCAAATCAGCCAATCAAAATTACTTCCACTGCATGATATTTGTGGGGTATTAAAAATTCCATAACATAAAATTGAAAACAAAAGCAGTTAATTGCTCAATGAAAAACTCTCAAGACACTTTTAATTAACTTCTGTTGATGTGTCTATTGTTTATTAAACAACCAATCAAATTATGATTCCTGTTAGAGTAACATAAGATTATAAGAGGACAAAAGAGCACTGATAAAAAAATTGGGTCTGATTGCAGGTTGTGGTACAGATTTGAGCTATCAGTCTTAACTGATCGCATGATCCAATTAAAAATATGGTTACGTTCATAAAAATATAGCACTTTTTTGTAGGTTTTTATCGTGCTAAACATTACAATTACAGCTGGATGTTATTAAATGGAGGTCTGAGGTCCATGGAAACTTCTGAATTCTTTGGAACATCTTCAGACATCTTCGGAATAGATTGGGTTGTCTTCAGATTTGGTTGGGTTGCCTTCGGAAATCCTGGCACTCCCACCAAAAAATTCTCGCGCTTATTACTCGGAAAAAGTTGGCAGGTATAAAAGACCTCAAAGAACACCTGCCATGACACAGCACCAGGCTCAACACACTCAACTCTAATAGTGCATGGAATCATAGCATTTATGCACATGCCAGATAATGCTGACCTAAGGGTGATTATTGGCACTCCCTGTTGTTAACAGTGTTAAATAACATTTAACTGCATTTAGTAGTACAAACACTATAGGTTGTTTGCATGGCAGCCATGCATGTTGGTGGTCAGAAACAATGAAAATCGTTTGCATAAAAATTTCATTGTTCTGACCCCCATCATGGCCGACATGCAAACCACCTATGACAGCCTGGTATTTTAAAAACAAACAAAGCGTGCTTTTTAATACTAGCACATATGCCAGTGGGGCTAAACTGTAGAATACCCGGCCACTTATTTGCATCCCGTTGAATAAGAATGGATCATTTTGTTTTCATCTGACTCGTTCTATAAAAGTTCAGGAATATGCAAATAAGTGGCCTGGTATTCATAAAATCGCTCCGCCAGTGGCATGTATAAAGTCGTTATATCGCACCTTGTCTTTCCCAGTTGCACTTCACAGTGTCCTCTGTCCACACCAAAAGAAATTCGAAGTTTCCTGTAGTCATATGTTTCTCGCCCATCTAAACGCTATTTAAAGCGCAAAAAACAACGTTAATTTTTCAACAAAATCAAAACCCTCAATGAAGATCATGCAATAAAGAAATGATCTGTCGTTATTACCTTCCTTGATCTTATTCCTTGAAGGAGAAAATCCTTTTCGCACGAGGAAATAGGCACGCTAACTGACTTCATATTCACGAAGCTGTTTTTAGTCAGGCGTTCCTGCCGCTTGAGCCTGGTAACGATCACCATATATGAAGTATCAGTCAATTATCTAAAGGCTGCTGACCAGAAGTTTGCTGTCACATCGGAGGAAGGCGGTTATTTCCATCTGAAATTTATAAATAAGGCTGAAGGTATTGAAAACTTTTTAAAACATTCGTTTCTTATGGCGCTATCTGTTATCATGGATAGTATCCATGCTGTTATCATCTGGTGAAGAGTGAAGAATAGGTATGATTACACTGAGGCAAATCGGTTGGATTTGGAGGGCACGTGTAGCAAACACGTGGTTCCTTTCGAAAACATTCCTGTCATCCGTTAGTGTTTCATCTACATCTACATCCACTTCCAGTAAAAGCCCGGAAAATGACCAAAGTGCGCATCTTGAAACAAAGATTAAAACACACATAGAGACGGGTGACATCGCAGGTGCTTTACAGCTGTTTGAAGAAAGTAGAAAAGAGTCTGGTACTTCCTGGTCAGTCGAGGGTACTAATTCATTGCTACACATGTTTATGACTCATAGTGAACACAAAGCAGTGGATAGGTTATATGAGGAAATGAAGAAAAGTGTCAGTTACATTGGTGAAGGAACTAAAACAACTATGATCAAGTCTTACTGCAATCGACAACAGTTTGAAAAAGCTATTGAAATGCTACGCGGCATCTCAAATGAGAACATGATCCATCACACACGCCACTATGACTATGTTATCAAAAGCTTAGCCCAAAGTGGCTTGTCAAAAAAAGCCTTTCAGCTTTTTGATGAGAAATGCCAACAACAAGCTCATTGCCGTGCAAGCAGGGGTGACAGATGCTTGACTGTTGATAAGGAAATGATTGCATCACTGCTTAATACGAACAATGTTCCGCAACACGCACCAGAAGAAGATGAAGTTGATGATGTTAAAGCCAGCGTTGCTTCAAGTACAAAAAGTAATGATGATGATGATAAAAGGTACAAGGTGTATGGTGGAATGTCAATCAAAGTGTTCCATTATCTACAACATGCTGGTGCAAAACTTACCAATCAGTTACTCCAGGTAATACGCTCCTGGTTCAGATATGACCCATATTACCACTGGACGTGGACGATGTGTAAGGTTTCCGAGATAGGAATGTGTTCTAACTGCGGCAATCAGCTGACATGTGGCATATCTCCCAGTGAGATATCTCAGCTTGAATGCGAGATCATCAAGCTGTCAAGCTGTTTTGAACAAAATGTAACAGTGCTTCATGGAAAGAAGTTGGATAAAAGAATGTGCCAAGAGCTTGATGATTTCAAGCAGTTTGTTAAAGAAATGGGCCCATTTGATGTCATTGTTGATGGCCTAAATGTTGGCCTCCATGGATCAATGGCTAACAGAAAGAGTATGATATTCTCAACAGACAGACTTAAAGAGACAGCGCAACACTTTGCAGCTCAAAAGAAAAAAGTACTGCTAATAATTCGCCACAATGCACTTGTAAGGAATCACGCCGAAAGCTTAATTACCAATCTGGAGAGTGTTTGCTCAGTGTACACAAATAAGTTTAACAATGATGACTTGTATCTTCTGTATGCTGCAGCATTTAGTGGAATGCAACAAGTTGAAGTGGTTACCAATGATAGGCTTAGAGATCACCGGCTTTTATTACCAATCAATTTGTGGTGGACATTTTTGAGATGGACAAGACTGAATTGTGTTTCTTTTACAACTAACAACAATGGAAAACTCAAGTTTTTCAGGCAAACATTTGATCCTGTAGTACAGCGTGCTGGGAATTCCTGGCACTTCCCTGCAAAAGATGATACCTGGAGATGTGCGACAAGAGTAGGAATGAAAAGGGAGTTTGAATAATGGCAGTGACTAGGGAACAATAATTTTAATATTATTATTGACAGTATACATGTATCTAATCAGCATTTGTGTGCTTAAATGTAAATGTTTATTTTGCCATAAATAATTTATTCCAAATATCCACTGTTAATGAACTATTTTCAAGAATGGTGCTATTTCCCAGCTTAGTGCATAAAGTACATAAGTAACGCGGGCAACAGATAATGGGCAAAATTTGGGTGGCTGGGAAGCACGGCTATAACTAGGGATTCGGAGGACCAGGAGGGAAGCGAAGAACAGCCCTGGACTGCTTGTAGTCGACCACCAGATTAGCCTGATCTCAGACGGTCCGTAGGGTGCGACAAAACCTCTGTCAGATGGACAAGCACATGTCATTTCTTTTTGCCCACAAATAATAAAACAATTGAAAATTGACAAAAAACTTT